>OV884012.1:85603573-86203573 GCA_930367205.1 Acanthosoma haemorrhoidale
GAGAGAGAGAGCACTATCCATAGTTTTTATCAAAGAGGCGAGATTGCAAGGTTTCTAAGCTAACTTTTATCCGAAACGTTCCGGCTAGATATAAGTTCAGATACGACCTTTGGATTAAATTACGGAAAGATAACTTCGAGGAAAATAGGTAGGAACAAATCTTTTGCAAACCTTGAAAGCTCGGAGTAGACATCAGTCAGCTATTAGTGGCGGTAAAGAAATGTGTGGTCTTCCTGTAACTAGTGAGCAGTCAGTTGCCTATTGTCCAAAGTAACACGAGGGCTTAGGGCTTCAGAAGGGCGCCGTACTGTTAGGCATGTCGTCCTGGTGAAAGGCTGCGATATATGGTACTGTAACCTTTTGGTAATACAAAGAGAGGGTGGCCTACCCAGCCAGTCGAAAACTCTTGTCAGGGGGGTTAAATAGGCTAAAGCTGCGGAGAGATATAAACTTTATTTGTTTCATATCATCAAATCATTAATAATTGAGTGAATTGTCTATTCCCTGGAGAAGAATACATAAAAAAAAATAACATTACAACCTAGAGAAGAAGCTTAAAAGGTACCTTTTATGAATAGTTAGACAGGAAACATACTCAGGAGCCTGAAGCGGGCGGGCATTCTTAGAATTTGGATTGTACAGATGAATTTTATTAATAGGAGAGATCTTGATGAGGTCCCCAACGCTATGCATTCTAGGTTAAAATTATTTTTATAATTATACTGTAGTATTTTGTACTATGTGGTCATGCGTGACTTTTAGTAATGTAGCTAAGATTGTAATTCGTTTCTTGAGTTCATTTCCTTTTAGCAGTGATTGAACATGCCATCAAGACACTGAACTAGGAAAAACCAGTCCAAACGTACGGATCTGGGGCGTGAACTCAACTTATGACAAACAGACAAGTCTTAACAATCTTTGAATCTAGAACAATGGTGTATTTCTGGTCCTGCCTGAATAGCGCAAAGTATCTTTCCAAGGATTCTTGATGAATGCTTCTGTAAAACAATTATGCATCGAACATTCAAAGTTCACGTGAGAAGTTTCTATGACAAAAGATGGGTGGGGGCAGAGAATTTAGACGATCGTTGATTTAGGAGGCCACGACACACAAGTGGTTCCAATGCATTGCAAGAAAAAAGTTTTTAATTATTATTTTTTATGAAATAAAACGTTAAAAAATGATTTTTATCGTTTTTTGAGGTGGGAGTGCAAATTTCTCGGGGGGAAAATCCCTGAAGACTATGGAGCTACTTAGTTTACTGCCTCCCTTGTCTTATTTTTAAAAGCGTCTCTTTCCAAGTTATAAACTGAATAGTGTTTTTGATAGGTTCACGATCACGAGTTTCCAGAAATCAAAGATCTATTATACATTTATCAAATATTTAAAAAATATGCGCGATGAGTATATGTATTGTGATTTAACCACTTCGCTTAACATGACAAAACTCAAGATTAGAATTTGACAAGACCGTTCATTGCTATTTTTCTGGAACAGCGAACTCTTAGTGAATAATCAGGTATTTCCCACTTGTGGCGGTTGTCCCACGGAGGCACTTATAACTGGAGCACCTTCGGCCGACACAAAGGACCACCTATTTGACAGCTGGGTTTCTACCTGACTTGTGCTTTACGACGCCTTCCACAGGTGCAGGTATCAGCTCAACTTATTAGGACGTCTAAAAGATTCGTACACAAGTCAGCCCCTGCATAAAAAGTGTATTCCACTGCAACAAGTAAAGAGTATTCGATCCGGAATGAGCAGATAGTTTTACTCATTAATAAATAACATCTAACTGATTTAAGATATTTTTGTTTAATTATTTACGTACTAAGTACTCCCATTTAGAGCTGAAGGGGGGGGGGGTCTTACCTGGAGCCACCCTCTTCTATTTCTGGAAATGAAATAAACAAATTGTCCACCTAGGGATTCGAACTCGGAACCTTCACACATCATAAAACATATCTCTAACAATTACGACATACGAGAGCAACAAAACTTATTTTGTTGGAAATAGAATGCTATAAATCGTAGCTGGCAGATGATACAGCGTAATGAACAGTTATTAAAATTGACTAGTCATTTAATTGCTACAAAATCGCTAAAAATACATAAAATTAAACGAACAATTTTTTTTTAATATAATCTGATCCAAATCATGATCAACAATACTTGATAAATCCTGTAAAATATTTCATCATATCATTTGTCATGATGATAAATATTGATATTCTATCTGGACGTTGATTTAAGGATGACGCGATAGAAACATTTTTCGCAGCTTAGCTGAGTCATTTCATACAGGATATTGCAACGCCTTATGATAATCATAAGATATCAAAATTTTTGTCTTTCCTAAATCCTCACAAACAGATTTTTGCGGTAAATGTATGTAACAATGACATTATATGAGTGTAAAATCAACAGAGATGCGAAAAGATTTTCTTAATCATGATCTTTTCGAAAAAATAATAATCGTCAATTGAATTTTTTTTTCAGTTTCGACGGTAGACCCGTTTTTTTCGCATTGCTTGTCCAGTCCTATATCCCTTTTTTTGAGTTTCTAAAAATAAATTGCAAGTCCAAAAAAAGTTTAACGAATTCAACTGTTTTTTTAGTTTATTGTAGAAAAGTTCACTTTGCCTGTACGTTGTCGCTCTTGACGCCGGTTCAGGTCCCGACATTTGCGGCGTTTTCTAACATAATTGGAGCGCTCCCAGCAAAATCCCAGCGCTTGTAAGGACACAGAATATAAAACGCCATTAAATCCCACCACATTAATTTCGTTGAAAACAGTGTGTATTCGGTGAAGTAAGGCATTTTTATAGATTTTAGAATACAAGTTACCTGATACTGAAGCCAATGGCGGATTATATTAGAAGTTTCAATCAAATCAAGTTTCGTCAGTGTGGTTTCGGCGTGGAATGTGTTATTTGTTGATATGTAACAAATAGAGTTTTTGTCTCTCCGCAGCCCTATTTAACCCTGACTTTAGTTTTCTAACAGATCTTCCTGAGCCCGAAGAACTTAAAAGTCCAAATAAGTAAATCATTTGAATGAGTTGATTATTTGGGACCGCAGGATGTGCCAAACAATGGAAGGAACTGATAATTGAACTGGTGGAGAAAAAGTTGCAGTTTTAGTACAAATAAATGTTTTTAAGAAGACATTCCTCAGTAACTAATTGTTATAACTGATCATTAATGTTTGTATTTTATTGAGAACGGTATTGTTAGATAATGTTTATTTTTCTTGCACTAGGATATTATACCTTTAAGTTCGATCAATAAATATTTCAGGTTTAGTTAAGGTTTGACTGATTGGATTTTTAAATAATTTTCTCTTGCATACGGATATTTCCGTTTTCCACTTCTACCCCCCTCCCCTCAAAAGAAGAATCATTAGAATACTAAAAAAACTTTTACTCACCAGAAATTCGCGGTTTTAAGTCCTATTTATTAATCCTTCCACCGGCATCCGATTTCAAGCTCGAGTTCAACGCCGACATGCAAAGGCCCCCCGGAGCCAAGCGCCGGGCTGAATTAAGTGTGAAAACTTCCATTGGAAAGTAACTTTATTCAATGATTATCAAGGTTTCTAATATCAACATTAATACTTGAGCCTTTCTGTTACCAGCATTTTTTATTATATTATAAATAATTTTCAAAAGTATTATTATTATAATAATAAAATGATCACGTATGTTAATTCGTGTAATTTTTTTTCCCTTCGATGTAATGATTTAGTAATATTACAAAGTTATAAAGTTTTTGATGCTCAATTAGAAAAAGCAAACAAATCCTATTTTCACAACTTTGCAATTTACATTATAATGGTGTAATCATGACATGTATTCAATCGTAAACCTATCGTACACAAAACAAGGCTTATATGGTTGTTTTTATTGTGCTGTTGATACTGTTACTCTCAATGTTATTTTTGATTAGTAATAATCTATGAAGTAATGCGGTAAATATATTGTAATTAAACTCAACAAGTTTAAAAAGAGATCTAAATTTCTTCCAAGCAATAAAGATAACTCTGTTGCAGTTGGCTGAAAAGTCCTACATAATTGGTATCAATCATTCCTAACTCATGGGCAATTTCGAGGGTTTGATTTCTATTTTTTTATACACGATGTGAAATGGCAATGGAAACTTTAAGATGTACAAAATTTCTTGATTAGATATCATCTTGTGTTTTTTTGATGCGTAAATGTAACAATTGAGAAAAGAAAAAAATTATTTTTTAAAATTAATCGGTGTAATCGCTTTCTTTAAATATTACCTCGTTTTGGCTCCTCGTTATAATATCTTATATCAAATGATTGAGCAGTAAATGGTTAGTTTGCGATTTGGTCATACGAAGATAGTAAAATTGTTATTGTGGTGACTCCAACATTTTTATATATATTTGGCTTATTCCTATTTGAGATTGGCGATGAAAATATTCAGAGCGAGAATTCAAACATATCAAATGTTATCGGAAAATGTTAAATTACAGGGACAAGAATTTCCAGAGGCCCGGACGAATGACACTGAAGCGGCTTTGATAAGATGAATTTTCTCTTATAATTTTATCAACGAAACTTATTTTTTTACTTTTTTAATTGAAATAAATATGTTATAATTTACATGTGAAGAAAAACAAAACAGGAAAAGAAGAAATCGCCTTTCGTGTCGAAATAAAAAAATGTAATCAAGGATTTCAAATCATTAATTCATACCAACTTTTGTATCTGGTATATTTTATTGAATAAATACAATAAAAAATATTTTTATCTACAAACTAATTTTATTGTATAGAACGGAATATGAGGATTAAAATGCAACCCTGAAAACATAAATTATTGCTAAATAATATCAATAAATTGTATAAGATCTTCCGTAATGGCCTTACTACAAGTTCGAATGGAGAGCTGATGGTTTGAAAACGGTAAGAAAGGTGATCCTTTCTTCTTCGCAGGAAGCACGATGCAATAATAATACTAAGGAACAGATACATAAAAACCTTTGCAAATTTAAGTAGAGATATAATTAGTTTCCGAGCCCGAAGCTGATGTTTTACCTTCAGACAGGTACAGGGAAATCGTCTTTCGCCTGTCTGGCTGTCATTCGATAGCTCCCTCAAAAATGGATATATCGAAAATTTTAAATGTGCACTCAAGAACGACCCGGATCTGTGAACTTGTAAATCTTTCGTTTAGGAAATAATAACGGCAACTATGCGGAAACAGACTTCATTAATTAACTAACCACTTCTCTCTGACTGTTATAGACTCCTCAAATAGCAGCTCATATTTAAGATTTTGTGTTCAGATTTGTCTTTCATGTAGTTAGGGATGCATTACAAATGGTAACGTTAAAATATACAAGAAACATTTTATTGCGACTTTCGGGGGCTAAAATGTGTATTTAAGGAGCTTAAGTGAACACAGGCTCGCACCCACACTAACTCTTGACATTCATTGTTCCCTCACATTCTGCGAACTTTATTGCCGAAGGCATGCACTTCCATTCAGGATTTACAGTCTTTCTAATGTCTGCCTTTATAATATAGTTATATGTTCTACAACAGAAACCGAAATTACGACTCAATCAATCCGAAATTTTATAGGTATATTCCACGGCTGGAAAGTTAAGATTTCTCAAATACCATCTTGGAACTATTTTCTGATTTCCCCACTGTTAAGGGCACATAAGAGGCAGCAATAAAAAATTAGTTTTGAAAATATTTTAAAAATCAAAGTTTATGAACAACAGAAATCGATTATTCAAGCCGGTTTTACTAGGTTTTATTTTATGTAACTATTTTGGTTATTTACGATTTTTATCATTTTGTGTTTATCATTATTTAATACAAAAATTTTCTCGGCAACTCCGGTCAAAATTGTACATCTCTCGATCGTGTTCCTTCCCTTTAATCTTCTTAGTTTTGTTTATATACATTAAAAAGTACTGTTTAGTTTATAATGTCTTCCTATACAGAGGGGTCAACAAGTGATATGCGATGGTATGATATGAGTGTGACAGATAGAAAAAGAACTGACCTTTGCGAGCGAAGAGGAGGGTAGGAGGATCGCCAGAAGAAGTGCGGACCAGACCATCGCTGTACGGACTCTACATGGCCACTGGTTGTAGTCAGTCCCCTCCCCTACATTCCTCTATCTCCAGTGGAGCAGGGAGGGGCGGTGGTTCTCTGGACCTCTGGAAGCAGCTCCCCAGGGATCAAGGGAAGATCTCATTGTCTTGATATCTGCTTTGAACATGCCGTACATGGTTGCAGAGTCTTTTATCGCCTTCACTGTTAGGAAAACTCCAGATTTTATGTTGTCCCAAACCACAAATCCATATTGTAATTATTAGCCAAAGAAAAAATGTCTGAGAGTTCTGGGCTTGTGCCCGGTACATCCCTAATCTCTGGACGAATACAATCCGAATAAGCTGTCCCTGCACGGATGACAACTTTATCAATATCAGACAATAAGCTTGCCAGCTTTACGGCAGTATATTTGTGTTATTAAACATAGAACATATATCATCATCATGTCTTTATTTTATATATACAAAATATAGACAGACATTTTGAAGAAAGACGACCGGTATCAGAATGAAAGTATCAAGGATCAAGTGAAGATCTTATTGTCTTGATATCTGCTTTGAACATACCGTACATGGTTGCAGTCTTTTATCGCCTTCCCTGTCAGGAAAACTCCAGATTTTATGTTGTCCCAAACCACAAATCCATATTGTAATTATTAGCCAAAGAAAAAATGTCTGAGATTTCTGGGCTTGTGCCCGGTACATCCCTAATCTCTGGACGAATATAATCCAAATAAGCAGTCTCTGCACGGATGACAACTTTATCAATATCAGACAATAAGCTTGCCAGCTTTACGGCAGTATATTTGTGTTATTAAACATAGAAAATATATCATCATCATGTCTTTATTTTATATATACAAAATATAGACAGACAAATAGAAGAAAGACGACCAGTATCAGAATGAAAGAAGAGCCTCTCCCTTCGAGCTCATCAACATGGCATTAAAGGTGTTCATTTTTCAGTTTCATTTGTTTCGTTATTCCAAATGAATCAAGTTGTGAAGAAACAGACAGTGAAGTTTATGAATTATTCTGGTGTAATTTGTTCGTGCCAGCCCTAGTTCCTCTACTGTTTTTCATTTTCATCGCCAACTTCCTGAGAGTGGTCATCAGATGTTCTTTCTTCTTTTCAAGTTCTTTGGAAAAATATTCCACACTAATATTATTTTGAATACGTTTCCAAGCATCATACACTTGGTTCCTATCACCATGTCCTGGATATTGTGGATTCCATATGCATAATAGGTTCTCCCTCGAACAAATCCAAGAACTCCATCATAACTTTATTATTCCACTCTATTATAAACGACTTGAAAATTATTTCTACAAATTCAAATAGGTCGCAGGTACGGGTACATCGGATTTACAAACCTTTGATGTATGAAGCGGGGAATTTCACGGGGAAAGATGAGCCACCACGAATTACCTTGAACAATGACGAGTGTTTGGCGCGAGACATGACAAACTTAAGACGAGGCTCGCTAAGCCACACGCCGTCGGGACAAGGCTAATATAAACCGTACAGAATTTAACACTTTTTTTCATACTTAGCTCGTTATTATATCGTAAACGAAACATAAACCGGGCTTACAGCAGAGTATAAATTAAAAATGTCAGATTGTTTGAATCATTTTTACAGCCACAGCTATAGAAACACTAAGGTAAGATTAAGTTAAAGGTAGATGTACAGATAGGCTGACAGACTAGCACACAATAGCCGATTATCTCATGATTGTTTAAAAGAAGAGCATTTTTTTCAGAGCTCTTAAAAACGTTGATCCGAGAATCAGTTAAATAATAGAACTTCGAAAATATAGTATTTATTCGCCAAAATACCGTTCTCAATAGGTAATTTTCAGTTTGCAAAAATGAAAAGTCACATGATAAAAATCTTGACTGTGCATATGGAGACAAACTAGATTTCATCATTAAAAGTAACAATGATAACAATCATTACGTAAAACACATTCAAAATACTAGCAATACTGAATTGCACCTAGTAAATGGTCCATCCATTTAACTAAAATAATTTTTTTTTTAAATTCGACTAATAATAAATTTCATTATTTGTATGGTAGCAATGCAACTCGGAGTATCATGTGATCCCCTTTTTCCTGTTGATCCAGGTAGAATTGGCTTGTTTTTTGTTTAAGATGTTCTTTGCATCTAATTGATAATTTTCTATTTGTTCTACCAACATATGATTTATTGCATTTCTGACCACACCCGATTTATCTTTTAACAGAATAGGGTATTTTTTTAAGGGCATGTCACAAGCGTCATTGATGCCTCAAGTCGGGTCTTTAGTGTGGAACATGGAGTTGCATAAAGTGACTTTACTTTTAAAGGGTGCACCAATGCCTGTTTTTTTAAAGATATTCCCTAAATGTCAGAAATATTTCCTATATATGGGATAGTGCACCATTTTTTAACTTCCAAGATACTTTTTTGTTATCCTTTTTCGTCAGTCTTCTGTACTCAATATTTTCGTTTGAATCGTACCCGTTGGCTATGGGGCTACATGGTGAATTTGTCTAAGCTCTTATCATAGTTATCTCTGTCTACTGGGATCTAATGTGGTCTAGTAATGAGGAAATGGAACATGGCAATCTTATGACTGATGGTGCGAAGTCTTATGTGTCGCTACACCCGTCATCTTGTCTTTTTTGTATATTCTGAATGCATGTTTGTTCCCACTTCTGCTCATTGTGAGATCTAGAAAATTAATTTAGTATTTAGTGTTTTTCTATATTCAATGTAAATTTAATGTTTTTATTTATTTTGTTTATATACTTGGATGACTCTTTTGATTTTGATTTGATTCTTTAGGAACCCCCATGAAGCAAACCAGTACGTCGTCCACGCATCTTTACAAATATTTATAATAATGAACAAATATTTATAAATTATAAAAATATTTAATTTTACGGATGTATAATTTTTGGTAGACTTTATATATACTTTTTCTATTTCGTCTAGGTGTAGTTCCATTAATAACGGACTCAATGAGTTCCCCATTGCTTACGAGGGCGGTCTGAATGAAAAGTTTCCGACCTAACAAAGCTTTTATTTCACTAGCTTTTATTTATTTTATTATCATCTTCATGTTGAGGTCGGAAACTTTTCAGACCACCTGTGTACTCTTTAGTCTGTGAAAAAATCGTTATTGAATTTAAAACAATTCTGTCTGAGGTGCATTTTCACTAATGGTGATAGTTCTATGCTGACCCCCGAGTTACATTTCTTGCGTTGCATATATTTTAGCAATAAGTGGTACAGATCCTTCAGGGAAATGTTGGAGAATAAGTTAACTACAATGTATCGAACCATGATGCCAGTACTCCAGTAAATTTACTCGTAATATTTTCACTACTTCTGCGTTATTATCTACAGAAAGTTTTGTTTTAAAATTCGTTGCAGCTAAGAATTCCCTGACCATTCTCTTACTTATTTTTTCTGTTGGTGCCATCGTGCAATCTACATTAGGCCATAATGGTATCCCGTCTTTGTGCGCTTCTCGAGATAGATGAGTTATGTTGAATCAGGCATTAAATGAACATGGGGTTCAATAAGTATTTACTTTTTTTAAGAATGCATCTAACTGCTTTTTTATATTTGATAGTTGGGTCCACCTCTAATAATTGTCCACCGTATCCTATGATTACTGACATAGTTTTATCGATGTATTCTTATTTTTTTTTATAATTATCATAGATTTGACTTTGTCTGATATCAATAATATTAAATTATTCTCCCCTATTTTCTTTTTTATTGTTTTTATCTGGGAGATTTATCCCGTTTTGTCCGATTGGATTATAGTCTATAAATTCATCGATTACTACTCTACATTCGTTTAATACTCTATTGTTGACAGTAATGCATGCAATACCTAGGCTAGGATAAGATTAATAATATCTAGGTGGAGCATAACTTAAACTGTTTTGTAATAATTTATATTTATTTTCATCGAAGTGCACATCTGATAGGTTAACTAATCTAGGGAAACACATGAAATTATTTTAATGAATTAATTTTTATTCTTAGCCATATTAAGTTTGAGTGTAAGTGATTTCAGTTTTTTGTTCATATCATGTTTATGTTTTAATGGGTTGTTTAGGCACCATGATGTCATATTGTTTAAGCTTATATGGATCAAGATATCCACTGAGCATTGTTACAATTCTCATTTGGTAAAACAAATCACTATCTCTGACTATGTACCATTTTTTTGTTTCTCTTTTCAAAATGAGAGTATTGATTTCATTTTTAAGCATAGCTAGCACTAATATTTTTTTAGTTATACTTAGCCATTTTTTCCATTATTTAAGAATTTCTGTGAATAAAATGTTTTTTTTAATACGTCTAAATGAAAATAAGAACGTAGAAGTAAATGAACTATTACTTACTGGACAGAAATGTCCGGATTGGGGGCCGGGCTCGGCGAAAAACCTTCTTGAATACTTATTGAATTTCCCTAAAAAAGGCTTAATTTTATTCAATGAACCGTGTCAGTTACATATTTACAACAAATAAACCTCCTACAAGAAAGTAACCAGTTGGCTCGTCACGACCACAATGAAGATATTCACTGCAAGTGCACGGATTAGTAAATCTACGCCGACTCATGGTTTCCACAACTATATTAAAGGGTTCTGGTATCGGTGAGTGTAAACATTCGCACAACTTTCGTGTTTATGGGACCGAATGGTACTCTTGTTGCATACTTCCTTTTGATCCTTACCGCTCTCAGACAAACAGCTATTGTTTCATCTAACCTCAACATAGACAGTAGCTCTTTTCATCTGGAATCTGTGTTGCTTTGGAGCAGACACCGTGTATAGAAAGAACTTGGGGAGAAGTGAGATATGTTAACTTCTCCTTCTGTTAGGGCACCATAACGGGTCGACTTTCCACTTGTTCTACTTGGTTCTCCTTTATCATCCGTCTTTTCCCTTCAATGCGCTGTGGAAAATACCTCTGGGATACTTTTTTATAAGGGAAATCACCTGTGAACATATTTATTCTCTGACTTCTCATTGCTTAAATTGAAACTTCTACCCGACGTAAACATTAAAGTTGTATGTCTCAATCACTTGTGTTGGTAGGTAATCCAATTTTTCTACTTTCCTCATATTTGGTTGCAATTTTAAAGACCCAAACCAACTAACTGCTGTCACAATGTACAACTGGATCTCATCATCTCAATATTTTTTTAGATCCATCCCACGTGCTCAAGTTAGTTCGAAATTCCCTCCATGACTTGAAAGAACTCATGGATTCGTATGGGAGAGTAATCAGTTTTTGAATAATTATTGCAACTGCAAGAAATCAAGGTATAAATTTAGGTAATAAAATTAAGAAACAACATGTATGGTTCATGAATCAAAAAATGAAAGTCAAGATGGCAGTTCAACTGCTAAGTAGAAGTGTGGGAGATGCTTTGAAGTATTATAAAGCAAAGAACCTTTTCGGCTTTGAATACTAAGATAATACAATCGAATTGATTATAATTCTTAATGATTTGTTAGACATTCTGAATCCGAGAAGTATTACAGGAGAATATTTGAACAAGCCAATGAAAAAATGAAGTTGAACTTTTTCTTATGCTGGAGAAGACAAAAAATTATATTCGATGCCTAAAAAAATGGTAGACTGGTTCTCAACGGCCCCCAGAAAACTAGTTTTATGGGTTTTATTATTTGTATAACCAGTATGCGCAATATGTATGACAGACTTGTAAAACAGGACAAAATGTTGAAGTATATACCCATGCACAAAATAAGTAATGATGATTTAGAAAGATTGTTTGGTTATATCAGAAGGAGATGAGGGAATAATGATAACCCAAATGCATTTGAATTTTACCATTTGTTCAGAAAAATAACTGTTCATAAACAGTTACATGAAAGAGACGCAGTAAAATAGACCTTGGAATAGGCCTTGGTGGTAAATTAAGCAGTGAAGATAAAATTAATTTATCTACACTCAAATCAAGTCTGTTGGACTCTAAAGTTCCAAGAGAAACCGATGAAGTTGAAGACCCTCCCAAACCAATGGAACCAGTTTTTTCAACTTGAGTTTGGATAAAGTGGAATACATTGCATAATACATTGTGCAAAGCCTAGGGAAGAAAATAAAATGTGATAAATGTTTAAGGGCTATCACCATCTACAACAAGAACAGCTCTTAAATTTAACTATTAATTTGGTCTCGATTAAAAACTGTGGAGGATTGATGCAGTTGTCTTGGGATGTTAACCACATATGCGAGATTTATGAAAACAAATTTTCAATTACTGCTTTGAAGCACAACCTCAACTATTATTCCAACAATTTACTTACCATTGCTCAAATATGAGCTTCTTTGTAAAATCACCCCACTTCTCAGCTGCTGAAAAAGAGAATCACTGGTTGATTGAAAGCATTGGAAAAGTTTATTTCAATATTAGAATAAAGAAATACATTCGTGGCCAAAACCAGAACATTGAAGAACAAAAAATTAGGCAGAAGCTGAAAAAAATAGTTCATTTCAACAATCGATGACTAATGTGTTTAATAATATTTAAGTGTTAAATAATAAATGTTTGGTAAGTAATTGTGTCAGTGTTAAATGCAAATGTTAAATGATATCAGGTTAAAAAATTTCATTATTCGGATTTAAATTTACAGAAAGAGAACTACTTTCTATAGAGAAACAGAAAGAAACGTTGAAAATCTATTATTCACCACAACATTATTATTTTTTATCATTCATTTTATAAATGTATTAAATATAATAGTAGTAGACAGATAATTTTGTTTTTTGATTAAGTATAAAAAATAATAAACCTTACAACTTAACAAAATAATATACATTATATGTGTACTTATAAGCTTTTTAATAAAGATAAATACTAGTTCATTCCTTTTTTTGTACGATTTTATTCACTGCCCATATTATTCAATTTATTCACTCACTTATGTAATTAACTTGAAAACTAACAAAAACAAATCAAAAGAATGGCGAGAAGAGCACACACCTGCCGGCCCTGCCACTATAGGAAAGGGTCCTCTAGTTCTTTCTATATTCACTGGGAGCAGACCCACCCGATATTACCATGATATTACCCTAATTGTATACCCATGGGCAGATTGACTAAAGGATTTATTTTTATTAGCAAACCATTCCAAGATTATACATTTTCTAAATCTATAAGCTAGCAAAGGTGATCTATAATAAGCAGTTTTTTTTAAGGTTCCCTTGATATGTTTCAGTTATAAACCCTTTTATTTTTAACAACTTCTTCTCTGCCTGCCCTATAAACATGAAAAAATTTTATATTGAGATATTTGATTATCCTACCCGGCAGCATGAAAACTATTTTCAACTCCATAATACATAATTGAGTAAATTGGTAATTAATAATATGTAATATTTATTTTTGAACTCCAATTACAATTGTGTTTACAACTGTTACGAGGCGTTTAACATGAAAAATGATATTTTCCATTTCAGTTTCATTTAGTTCCTCTAAGCAATGCTAAAGTAAAAGCAGTACCATCATTAATTACAATGTTGTAAATTAAAAAAACTTTTTGGGTCATATTGGGTATGGTATAAAATTCGCAGAACAACATTGATAATGAATGGACTGATATGCTTAAAGGCATAAGTGGCTGTGAAACGGGTAATGAAGTTGCATAGGGAATTTATTAAGGAGGTACTTACTAAAACTGGCATGACATTGCCATTCGGAAAAGATTTTAAAGATTTTTTTTTAAATCTTTATTTGAATCTCTGGATTTGACCTCATAAGGCAAGGGTAATTGTGATAAATTATCCCATTATGCTATAATTACAATATTACATTCTATATTACTTTGTTGGAGTGTTGTAGGGATCTGTGGAGCTACATAGTAATGTTGAAGTGGGCTTAAGATGTGTAGATTATTTTGAATAGAATTTAAAAATTTAGTGGTAATGTTTTCAAGTTTGTGGGTATTTTAAGGTAAGTGTAGTGGGTTTTATTGGTGTTATAGGACAGGGCATTTACTATTATTTTAAACACTTTGGATTGAAAGGATTAAATGTGCTTGAGATTCAATTGCATTTCGATTCCCCATAGTTCAAACACTTAAGTCCAGATTAGTTTTAAGGAAGTTTTGTAAATCAGTATTTTGTTTTCTACTGATGGGTAAGGTTTTCTGATTAGCAGTCTGTTTAGTTGTCCAAAACATCAATTAAGTTTTTGTCTTTCGAGTCTCATGTGTGAGTTTGTAGTTAGTATTTTGTCGTGGCGAATGTTGTGGGCTGCATGGGTTGGGTCTGTATCAAATTTTGTCATTTGTCAATCTTTTCCCAGTGTCACTCAAGATTCTTAAAGTCTTGTGGTAACAATAACTGCAGTGCTTGTATGATAGTAGTTGATCCAATAAAAAAAAAAAAATTAGTAACTAATTACATTTAAAAATATCTCAATTGATGTTCATATTGCTGTATTTTTAACTTTGTCAATGTAGGGTCTTTACAATTTCTGTGTCAATTATTTTTCTGCAGGTCCAGGAGAAACTTAAAAACAAATATATCTGTTAAAAAAAAAAGACCACAATGATAATGAATAAAAATTGTTACAATCAATCTGCCACTAACAAACCTATATAAATGATTATTATGTAAAAGTTGTGAGATCTGTTGAGGTCTCAGGACCCTTGCTACTCAAGGGTAAGCACATCTAATATTGGCCAGTCACCTGCTACTAGGTTCTCTTTCAACTATTCTAGGCCCGTAGAAATTTTGATGAAGAACCCACTGCAAGTGTAGGGATCGTGTATACACACCTTTTACTACACTTGCTGTCTTCATGAAACAATCTGAGCCCTATTAAGACAGATGACAATACTTGTATATTTAATGGCCTGTATCACCTAGCAGTTCTATACAGCGATTTGATTTAGGGTGGTGAGCTGTTATCCCCCGCTTGGGTATACAGTCGACCCTTCTATAATATGAGTACCCTCCTTGATAAGTTATAATCCAATGAGGTGTTCAAAATCAGGTAGATGCTTGAGCAATGGTTGAGGATTTGATGTCAGCAATCAGTTTTACTTCATCTTGTTGTGGAATCTACTTCAGTAGGTAAGTGATATGTTTAGATAAATCATGGGGAAAAACGGGTAATAAAATAATTGATAACGAACACGTGGCTTGGAGCGAGAACATGAAGTATATTTATATAAAGGTTACAACAAGGTTACAAATAATGGTTACATGATATAAGGGTTTCAATTATATTAAATAGTCATTAGTTTTAATTATACATAACAGTCTCCCCCACTATTCAAGAACTATTAACATTAAAATAGTACCATGAATCAAAAAGTATGTATCTTGTGAGGGGACATCAATACTGAAGTGATATGTTAGGATCTCGAAATCTTTCTGGGAGTCTTCTCTGACGAACAGGTCTGTTGATAGGACATAGAGGAGTCTGAAGAAAAGGCTCGGTTGAAGATGAATCTGGAAGATCATGAGGAGGCACAGCTGAAGCTGGCTCGGTTGGAGATGAATCTGGAAGATCATGAGGTGCAAATTGAGTGTGAGGTTCCTGAGGTGGACCTGGAGCTCGAGGAATTTCATAAGACTGAGAAGGGCCAAATGAAACAGTCTTTTTTGCTTGTACAAGGGTGTTTCTCAGTTGATTTATGTGACGCTTGAAAATTCTCCTTGATTCGTCCAGGCGGACAAGGTAATGTTGTTGACCCAACCTTTGCGTAACCTCACCAAACTCCCACTTTGGTTTGTTATTTTTGAAGACACGGATTTGCACTCTCTCCCCCACATGAAAAAATCTTCTGGTAACTCGCGTTGACTGAGAAGAGTGTGGTTTGGTTGGTAACAAGGCATCCAGGCGGATTCGGAATTTTCTTTTCAAATATAACTCAGCAGGTGAGGAGCCATTAGCAAGGGGAGTTGATCTGTAATGAAATAGGATATTTGTGACTTTTTCTGGCATAGGGGTATCGTCATTTGACAAGGCCCGCAACTTATCCTTAAGTGTCCGCACATTGCGTTCAGCAAGGCCATTAGTTGCTGGATGGCCAGGGGCTATAAATTTTTGAAAAATTCCGTTTGTGTGGCAAAAAAGATGAAACTCTTCGCTCTGGAAAATGCTAGCGTTATCTGAAACAAGCTGATTTGGGAATCCATGCGTTGAAAATATCTTTCTGAGAAGATTTATGGTTGAGGACGTGGTAGGTGCTTCTTTGATAGGTTCCACTTCCGCCCATTTTGACTTAGCATCTATGCAAACAAGGAAATAATGGCCCTGGAACGGTCCAGCATAATCTATATGGACTCGTTCCCAATTCTCGGATGGTTCATCCCAAGGGTGAACTGGTACTTTTGGTGGAGCCGATCTTGTAAGGGCGCACTGCTCACAACTCTTGACAAGTCGCTCAATCTGACTGTCAATTCCAGGCCAGTAAACATATTTTCGGGCTAATTGTTTCATTTTCATGATCCCTAGATGTGTTTCATGAAGTTCTGATATAACTTGACTTCGAAGGGATGTAGGGATGACAATACGATCTTGGCGGAAGATGACATCTTCATGCAGTGTAAATTCTGAGTCCACGCAGTCGTTTTTTAGTGACTCGATGATTTTCTTGAGTTCCGGATCCTTCTTGGTTTCCTCTTGAATAGTCTCAAATGTAACTTTATTGCTTGAGATATGAACAATCTCCTATGTCTCGCTGTAACGCAGCAACAAATTCGGAAATTGACTGATTTTCTTTCTGGGTAATGTTCAAGAAATAGTGTTGGGTCACAATTGCGCTACGTTTAGGGGTCAGCATGGTCATGAGATTGGAAACAAGTGTCTTATAATCAAGGGACGTGACAGGTTTTTCTGGTCCTAGGAATACGGTGAGTGCATTGTAATGTATACTACCCACAGAACCACACAAGAGCTGAGCTTTCTTTGTGGGATCGACTAAATTTTTCATTGTGCAATAATTCTCAAAACGTTCCATATAACATGAAAATTTCTCTTTTTTTGAATCAAAGTTTTCAAAAATACTCACATTCGCGAGGTTGTTCGTGTCTGACTTGGGGTCTTGTTTACTTGATGTTTGAGAGCTTAGAAGTGATGTAAGCACACCCATGAATTCTTGAAATTGTTGTGCATCCATTCTTGATGATCTTGATAATTAATCCGAACGATAAATAAACAGAAAACGGATAAAACAGCGAAAAAGTACAACGGAAAAGCACTCGCGGTAAAAATTACGACTTACCGCGTATACAAGGAATACGAACTACCGGCAATGTCCGCGAACTTGAACTCGGATAGTTTAATCAGTTTTTTCTCGTCGCCAATTGATATGTTTAGATAAATCATGGGGAAAAACGGGTAATAAAATAATTGATAACGAACACGTGGCTTGGAGCGAGAACATGAAGTATATTTATATAAAGGTTACAACAAGGTTACAAATAATGGTTACATGATATAAGGGTTTCAATTATATTAAATAGTCATTAGTTTTAATTATACATAACAGTAAGCCTCCCATCAGATGGAAGCAAAGTTCCAACAATATATTCACGTGATGGAATCGTTCAGATGATTTGAAAGTGCTTAAAGGAGTAATGTGCCTTAGAAGGCATAGCAAGAGTTGTAAGTTTTAGTACACTTACCAACCTCTGTATTTATCTCTGGCCAGAATCATCTATGAGCGATCAACTTTTCATGACTCTTGTTCCTTGGTGGCCTAAATTGGGCAGCAAGTCAAATGTCGGACAATTGAATTACACTGGATCATATGGTCAATCTTCAACATAGACATCTCGCATATGATGGACTGTTAAGTTAAGCACTCATTAAACTCACAAGTTTCAGATGCAGATTAAGCTTCTTCATTTTCTATTTTGGTGTTTTTCTGTGTCAAAGTCATTTCTTCAAGGGCTGTTTAGATTCTGGGTCTCTTTGATGCATAAAAGGGTGTCTGCAACCAAATGCTTGTTCCTTTGCTGATGGAATATCTCCATTAAAAATTAGCAGGTATAATTGAAATGTGAATTATTTTGGGAACTATGTCTGTCCCTTCTGGTGGAATGCACGAATGAGTGGTTTATGATTTATGTTAATGAATGAAATGGAAATGAAAGAACTACAGAAGAAATAACTGAAGACCTCCCAAGAGAAGTTGCAGGTAAATTGGCTCAAACATGCCTGCCTATCACACAAGCAATAACCATGAGCCCATTAAAGTGATGGCAGCTTGGCTTACTTGACATCTGATCCAGAATCATTCATTAGGAGTTTGTCTAAAAAAAAATTGAAATAGCAAAACCTTCCCTAAAATTAAGTGCTTAAGCTGTGAGTGAGCTCCCTCCATGTCAAAAATAGCAAGATGACAGAAAAATTAAAATAAATTTGAGATAAGAGATTTCATAGAATAAGATTACAAGTATTGTAAAAAATAAAGTACATAATTGTTCTTTTTTCTATGGATAATGACAACTTCAAGTTATCTCATAATCATTTAAATAATAAAAATAAATCTTAAGCAGGGAAAGTGAAATGTTAATTTAATCGCAATTTTTATGCAAAGTCAATTTCTAAAAGGACGCCTGAACTGATTGACTTAAATTTTGAGATTAATATGGGTATTTTATTAGAAAAATATCCAATTGTACTGTAAAAAGTTGTATAATGATATTTTGCTGATGTTATAAATCTATATATTTTTATAGGATTAACGATCTGTCAGCCATTGGGATGTGACTGTGTACTATGATGTCATCCAGTTCTTCAGCTGTGGAAGGGTGAGGCAGTGGCTATATAAAGGAGGGAGATCAGGTCTTGGTCCTCTTTTGTTTCTAGAATTTTAGGGAAATCTGATCACAGTTGTAAAATGAAGTATTTCTTGGTTGCTTTGTTGGCAGCTGGTATCATCACTGATTATACACATGTCACTGCTGTAAGTACTTTACCCATTATTCAATATAATATATAAAAGTGCCCTATATACTGTATATAGTTATGTTAATGGAATGTTTTATGGGATAAAATTTTTTGGATTCGGACTATAGGCGCACTATGCTATATTAAAAACAAATTTTCTTACATTATTTCAATTAAAAATGCATGAATTAGGAGGCAGCTACGTAAATTTAGCATAGACTTTAAGCTCATTAGTTTGTTAGACTCGTGAGGATTAATGGCATACCTTACATCTTTTTTTATCTTTCCATATGCACACATGGATTGGGAACACTGCAAGTCTCTCTCCAAGATTGGCATTACTGATGAAGATAAAGCCAAAGTTGATAAGATAGCCGAGATATGCCAGGCAGAAGGTAAAACTTGATAATATTAGTCACTGATTTTAATGGTATAATGATTTGATTAAATTTGGTGAAATATCACACTATATATATATATCTATATATAATCTGTTTGTTGTACATATATTATGACAAAAAAATTAATTTGTACCTGAATCTTGATTTTGATGGTTGATTGTAAATGTTATAGATGCAATCTTATATATTGTCACTTATGTTGGCGTGTCTCGCCATCAAGAAGTTAAGGTTAGTAAACCATTTTCAGTAATTAACTGAAGTAGTGATTAATGTGTGGTACTGATTAATCTACTTAATAGGAGTGATTCCATGTCAATCCAGTATATGTATTTAGAATAATGATCGAAATCCGACCCTTATATAATTAAGGACAAGTGTACTTATGTTTTTTCAAAATATAATCAGATAATCTTTTCATTATTTTTTCTTTTCAAAGTGGCTATGGTTTCATTTGAGACTCTCTTGTACACTTTGCTGCAATGATAGTTCTAAGCTTATGATGATATTAGGAGCTAGTAGTTTCTAGATTTCATTCCCATAGAGTGACCACTATGAAAAATAGATGCTATACACAATCAGAAAAATCCTTAAGCCCCTAATTGCTCTGCACAATTCCTGTTTATAAACAAAAGTTAGTTTTAAATTAGAAATTACTTTAATCTAGTTTAAACTAAACTATTTAAAAAAAAATTGAATTGTTATTTGTATTGCATTGATTTTATTTAAAGTATCTCATCTATGTTAATTATTTTTCAGTTACATAAATTCTACACTTCTGAAGTTTTATATTCCAGAAGAAAGAAGATTAGGATTTGGAACCCTGCAAGTTTCTCTTTAAGGTTACCCTTAGTGAAAAAGATAAAGCTAAAGTTGTTAGGATTGCTGAGATATGCCTGGAAGAAGGTAGCTTGATACAATTTTTACTCAATGATGATAATGAAAACTCTTTATTTTTTTCTGGTATTATTATCTCCTTAGAATAACATTAAGAAAAATTCTTGGTACCAATCTCTTTACACATATATTTACAAGATAGTTGATATTTAGATAAAAATACAAGATTGTCTTTTAAAATTGTAAAAATATTTGATGGCAACCCTACATTAACTTTTCTGAACTATTTACCAACTCAAAATACCTCTGAAGTCTTTCCAAGAAGGAAACCATCCCCTCTGAACCTATTTAAAATACTGGAGACTGCACCTTGTTCTTCACTAAAAAAAAAAGCTATACATAAAAGAAACGGGTAAATTAAGAATGAATATATATTGGACTATAACTATGATAACTCAAAATATAATATTGTGCCCTAGTCTTATCCAGGATCATTGAATTAAGTAAAGAATGGTAATTTAGTTGAAATGAATGTTTATTAAAAATTCACAACAATTTAAGCATGTCGGCTTAAGAGTTCTAATGATTGAGTAAATAAACCTTGCCAGTCACCAGCCGAATTGTTAAAAAAAAAATAACACTCCCTCTACAGGCTATAAATGCAATGTAACGTACTTGATTTCAATTTTGCACATTTTGATTCGAGCTTAAATGAAGCTTTGAGGGTTGTGCACTTCAGTTAATATAAGATGTCCACAGAAGAAGTCCAGGTTGTTTTGCGAATAATTTGCCAGAACAATATGTTAGAAAAGTGTGAGTGGGACCCGGTAGCCACCATGGAAGCTAAAACTAGTTGATGAACCAACTTTGGTTGAATATAATGTAAATTTCTATAGCTTGTTTTAGTATGAAATATTTGAAACAGAAAAAATTACACACTAATAAAAACCGAAGATGATATAAAATCATTAAATTATAAAATAAACTTTAATTCTTTCTGAAATTTTTATAAATGTCTTTGGACTGCTTATGAATGAGAAAGTAAAATGTTAGCAAAGACGGATTATTGTTATAATGTATAGTCTTTTAGACACAACAGATAGAAATGATAGAGCCAGTTATGGTAGTTGTAGAGCTTTAATCAGTAGTTTGTGTTTTGGATCTCAGCAGTTTCTTCTGATAGATTGGATGCAAGGAAGGAAAGATATACTTGGAAAAATGCTGTGTAAAAATGATACTGTAAGCAATAAGATCAATATTATGAATTGATATCATAATTAAATAGTTCTTTAATAATTAGTCCTCTTTTGTGGTATTATATTTAGCATCTCTCAAACCACCATCACCGTAAATCAATTTAATGAAAATTTGAACTTATATATTAATTTAATTCGTCAAATTACAAATATTAATAACATAATAAAGCTATTGGATAATATTTTGCCGATTTCCCTCCTTTGATGAAGACTAAAATAATTTGAAATATTCCACATAACTTGAATTCTGTTTATGAAGTGATTTAAGGAACATAGAAACAAATCACTAAACCAATGATGCTTTTACATCTGTTTATGTTTTATTTCTTTTTTTATATGATTACCAGTAATTTAATTGAAACTTTTTATTTTTTTTGCACTATAGTTCATCATAAGAAAAAGAAATGTCGGCATGGCTATAAACACTTGGTGGCATGCTTACAGACCTAAATAAATAATTAGGCCTAAGGTAACTTTACAGTCATTATTAAGTGCTAATATTTTTTTTTATAATAAATTATGAAGGATTTCTAAATCCTTTTGTTTACAGCTTGGTCTCTCAATAGGAAGCTGAAAAAAGTAATTTTTTATTATCCTATTGTCTTTTTTGGAAATATTTGGTTTGGACTGGCATGACAAGAACTTAGCAATTGTGTTAAATACATAGTGTTTGAAAACTTATTATTATTTAATATTTCCTTACCCAAAATTCTTTTCATTTAAACTTTATAAAAATATATTATAATTTGTGGACTAATCAAATAAAATTATGCCTTGTCAAACAAGGCAGGAGTTATAGGGGGAAAAATAGTTTTACATTGAAATTGTTCATTGCTAAGAAAACTGAATTTAAGGCTAAGAGGTAATGCCTAGTAGCTAACCTCACCAGCACCTCAGTGCCACCTACCAACTAAAGCAATACACATATACCTTTGGTAGGGTCTACCTGGACATCCTGTGTACATGGATTTACACATTGTTACAACACATAACATAACATTTTACAATGTTATAAGTGTATAAATAAAAAGGGTAAATCCATGGTATTACTTATTATCTTCTTTTCTTGATGTAAGGTCAGTTAGCTAAATCTTGCCTTCTCTAGCTAGGGGCAATTTTGGTTTACTAGAAACTAGTACAATGATCACTAATTTACAATCTGAGCATATATTTATGGAGCTGGCTGCTGCTAACTGTGTTTGAGGGTGTAAGGCAGCAGTAATGGTGGCATAAGCCTCTGCCTGGAACACAGTTCCATATTTCCCTAACAGGTGATTCACACACTATCTCCTGTGTTAGATACATAAGTGTTGGCTCTTATAATCTTAAATATTTCTTGTATGATACATCTGTGACCCACACAAAGCTGTTGGGAGGGGAGGGTTACACCTCCCTCCCTTAACATCTGCTCGGTTGTGGGGAGGAACTGTTTGGGAGCTTTGGTTGGCTGGGTCGAGGTAAGTCTTATAGTGGGTGCTTTATACTGCAGGGTAGGTACGTAAATCTCATTGCATAACTGATGACAGCCTATGGCATGGTGACAAAATGTGCACCTTGTCGAGTCACTGCCCATTAGCTGCTAACTTTTCAGTGACCACTATTACCTACTACCCTTTTCAAATCGGGTGAGGAGGTAAGTGGAGGAAAGCTTCTAAGGCTTTTATTGGGGTTGTTGGGTCCCAACTATTTTTTTTATTATTTTTTTTCACTCACGTAATTATAACAATTAATTTTATTTATTTGTTAAAAGAAAAACCAAGATTGTAATATTTTGTTGTATTGAGATGTATAATTAGGAATTAAGGTTGTTTACGTCTAAGCAAGCGATAAGGTGAACTCTAATGCGATCAGCATCGACTTTGTTTTGGCATTGCGGATCAACTCCGATCGTCAGTGAATTACCGGCTCAGTTCCTTGAAAGATGCGAACGAAGGACACTCGGAAATTGTTGATTGATGATAACCCCACACTCACACTACTTCTTCATCGCTGACTGCACACCGGATATCCACTACCCCACCCACGCTACCAATTGTTTGGATAGTGAACATCGCGAAGAATTTTTTCTTCTCCACTTTGGGATCACCGGTAAGAGGTTATTTTGCTATTACACGCACCAACTATCTCCGGATTCAGCTCACACCATCCTTCTACTTGCAAGAATAGAAGGCTATTGACTTTTGGTGATTGACACTATTAAATTTAGTAAATATAGAATTTAATTCATTTTTTTTTATTAAAGCGAAAAGACATTTATATTTTTATTATCTATGTTTCTTTCATTTTATTTTTAGATTACTAACCCAGTTGCTAACATTATTTTTTTTTGTTTATATATTCGATTTTGAAAAAAAAGTGTACTTTTAATGTTCATTACATATGTATTGCCATTTTATAATTTTAGTTTTTTTGTATAATCTTTCCTCGATTATATTTTGTGTATACAATCTTGTTTTGTTTTTTTCTCTCTCTCTCTCTCTAGATAACCAATAGTTTTTTTTTTCTTTTCCTTTTGTTTTTTTGTTGTTTTTTCTGGGAAAATGCAGGCACCCATTCTTGAACTTTTTTGCTGAATTTCACAGCCGGTAATTTGCAAGGGACAGAAGTTCGGCCACGCAATTTTACTAGCCCCTTCTTCCACAAGGGTTTTTCTGATTCCTTGACAAAATCTTTGAATGGTTGTTAACTTCGCAATTGTGGTAGTTTTGATAACACAAGGCCACCACACAATGGCCCCGTAATGTATACGAGTATAAGTAATGTGTAGGGGGGCCTTATTATGGCATTTTAATATGACCACACACCAGAGCAGTGGTGAAACGGAACTAACTTCCTTGGGGATACTAGATATCATACAAAATGAACCAAAAAGCGAAATAGTAGAACTAGAATACTTAATTATAGTTGAAATCATCCAAAATTTCAAATTTTAAATACCGCCGGGAACTTTCTCAACGGAGTCAAAGCACTAATGGACAAATATTTATAAATGAAATGAAAACAACTATTTATAATTTTTTATAAGAAAATTGACACCTGAGCGGATAAATAAATAACAGTATTATTGTATCATAAAATAATGCAAAATAGACAGATATAAAGACAAGGAAGTCTAAAAAAAATAAACAAAGTAAATATGCAACTTCCCATAGCCATAAATAAAACAACTTAAAAAACTTATTACTGATTTCTAAAATTCACTTTTTATCTAATTCACATTAAATATATTTCTAACCTGATAAACGGGCTAACCAGAGTTTTTAAAACATGTTGTCACTATAACTTGAAATTTGCCCAATATAATAATAATAAACTCAGCAACAACTTGTCAAACTTTAAAACTAAAAATGAAATAAACGGTTTCCAGAATGTAATATATTAAATTAATTGCAAGCATTGTAAAGACAAATGTTATATTGGTAAAACCTCACCAAGTTTAATAAATAGATTATCTCAACACAGCTCCATTGGTAAAAATCTGAAGAGTTTAAATGTTAAAGCTTTTCAATAATACTTAGTACCATTAGTACTTTAGTATAGTATAATAGTAGTACTTTAATAGTATAATTAGTACTTTAGACCATAGTCATTTTTAACAATACTTCTTTGACTTTTTGACTCACCATAAATTATTGGAAAAGAAGATAACAGATCAGTTAAACTGTTAGAATCCATTCATAAAACTAAAAATATAATTTTTTTTTCAAAACCCCTTTTATTAACATTCTTTACAATATATGATCACAATACAATGAACAAGATTTACAGAATTTCTCCTCGTGCTGCATACTTAGATACATTTGAAGGAGGGTAGATTTACAAATACAATTGTCTTTTTACCATGAAAATATCAAATACAAATAGACAGGACTAGGTGATGGGGTTATTATAAATAAGTTAATTTTTTTAATTTATTTCTGTAGCAATATTTGACAGTTGGAAATATCAGAGAGAACAAATGAATCAGAACTTTGTAACTGATTACACATAAGTTCCAGCTATAACCTATTCCCTAGATACTGCTGAACTAACTAACTACTAATACTGCTGAGTAGCTGGCATGGACTATTCCAAATATGTTCTCAATTTCCTAGCCTAGCCAGGAAATATTAGAAATAATGTTAATTCATTTTTTTTTAAATATTTATTAATTTGTAACGACTCAAGATGTGAGTATTAAGTATTTAAATTTGGTGAAATATTGTTTTTTAAGGTGGAAAAAAATAAATAATAAAAAATAAAAATTGCTTACTTATCGTGATTATACCAAGATTTATTCTTCAGTATAGATACAGCCTGATAATAGATAATCGAGTCCAAAACGCCGCTGCAAAATATGATCAAGGAATACAAAATTCTATCCAGAAGGATATTTTGCGCAATTTTTTAAAAATTGATGTTTACTTATGTACGCTATGTATTGTTTGGGATTAAAAATTTGCAAAAATATATCTTCTTTTCAAAAATTATATGGATTAATGGATATTGAAATAATCTACAATATCTTGTTATGGTTCTTTTGGATGCAATGGACTATCCAATTTACAAATGGATGATCTAGCAACAGATGTGCAGCACCATCTCTACCTCCCTCATGTTGAATGCCTGTTTATTCTTTTTACTTTCTTCCCTCTCTCTGAGGAAAATGCATTATCTTGAGTTTTCAAAGTGGAATTTCCAAAAGATTGGATGACTTGTTGTCAAATGTCAACTTTCTTTTAGAAAATTTCATATACAGCACAAAAATGATTTCATCTTGTGATACAAATCAATATTTATAATTTAAATTAATTTTATTTTACAGTTGATGACCCTACTACAAAATATATGGAAAGTGAAGAAACAAAATCAAGAGATATGTATGAGATTTGCCATGGGTTTCTTAGATTTAGAATGTTTGTGAAAAACCTGACAATAGTTTATCCAAAATACTTCATGTATAAAAAAAAATGTAAATAACTAAAATATTTTCCCCAATAAACTATTGTAATCAGGAAGAATGGCCTTAAATATACCTAAATATAGCTGGCTCCGAAACTTTATTTTCTGGAATATCTTTGAGTTTCTTTTGGTATAATTGTCCCAATGGAGAAAAACCCCCCATGGTCAATGAAGAAAAAAATCACAAAATATCTTAAATACCTCCCAGGTTTTGATTTGAGAAAGCTTTCAAGTCAGAAAAAATTAGATCATGTCGATAGATATGAGGCTGCTTTTTTTTTTATAATTAATTTTCTTTACATAATTCCCTTATTATATCACAACTAAAACATACACAGCATAGCATGAAATATTATTAAATATACCTTTAAAATTTCAGATTGGTTGGATAATTTTAATTAGCTTAGAATACACATTGACTATTGCAGTCAGACAGATAAAAATTTATTACTCCATACCTAAATGAAAGTCTTCCCTTGAGCTTGGCAATTTAAATTATTTACCTTTAATAAGTGGTGTAGTGGCAAATTTAGTACTGTGGGAGTGCCTGTTTTGCTCTCAAGGCCAGAACATAGATTTAAGAGAGGTGTAAAGGATTATTAGTGAATAATGATTTCTAAAACAAATGGTGTGAAACAATAGATTTTATTATATTTAAACATAGACAAAAGTCAAAATTTTAATTTTAATGTTCTACTACTAGAAAATATACTATAAGTCTGTGGCCTAATTCAACAAATAACATTAAGTTTTGTTGAAGAATATGTAGCCTTAAAATTCTTAATGTGCATCACTAATTAAATGTAAAAATGGTGCTACAGCTACAATTTTTTTGAGCATATTATATTTGCAAATTTACAGCTACCCAGAAAAAAATATCCTCTTTAGGAATTGGTTTGTGGTAGTTTGCCATCAACATTGCCAAGCTTGTTCTCATGTCATCAGTTGATTTGTGTGATATGAACCATTTCTTAACCTAAGACTGTACACATATAAACAACTGAAAAATGCATAAAGAAGAATACTGCTCCCTACTCCTTCCAATTTAAATAACTTTGAAGATAGTATTTTAAACCATTGTGGGAGCACCACTCCCACCCGCTCCCTCTACACTACACCTCTGCCTTTAACCAATTTTAAAGTATACCTATTTCAATTTCAAGTAGAAAAATAATGTTGAATCATCAACATCTTAATGGAAAAAAAAGGGAGATGATTTAATCTACTGTTGATTTTTTTCTGAATCATTTAAAACTTCCAAATTCAATGTGATAATACAGGTGAGAAAGTAAAAAAAATTGATGTGCAAGGAAAATTTCATTTATGTTAAAAATTAATAATCTAGGTCGTTTATAATCGATGAAGAAATGTCTTCTGTCCTGAGAACCGTGCTCCATTATAATGTTATAAATAATGGTGCAAAGACGACAGTAATATATTTATAAAAAAATAAAGTTTATTTTATTGCTAAAAACTATTACATATGCAGTTCAAACTTCAAATAATTATTCACCAAAGGTAAAATAACAAATGATGTCTAATTAATATTCAACAAGGTACAAATTTTAATAACAAAGACAGTCTTGGTACCTACCTATAATTGCTAAACAAGGCCAGAATAATTCACAAAGATTGATTAGATCATTGAGACTAAAAGAGGAAGGTGGGGAGTATTTAGCGCGCAGTAGACAGTCAACACTGAAACATGTCTGTTCACAAAATGGTAAGCTGCCCAAATGTTCTTGTTAGATTTTGTAAGGAATCACTATTATTATCAGAAAAATATAGTGTTGTTCATTTCTTTAATTTAGTTATATTAATTTATTCATTTTTAATTTTAAAAAATGATCTGATACTTATGTGGCAAAATTAATGAAGTTAGGCAAAGATATTTAATGTAAGTACTTCTAACATTTTCATGGTTGAAGGTCTGCTGTGCAGTTCTCCTTGCTTTGCTCGTCTGCATAGAAGCCGCACCAAATCACAGTAAGGAACCTAGTACTGATAATGACAGGTTTGTATCACTTTTAAAATGTAAAGGAATAGGCTAAATTTTTTATTTAAATAGTAGCAACTTGTATTTTAGCATGATAGCTGCATGTTTTTTTTTTCTTTTCAAGTTATATTTAATTTAGAAGTATGATTTTCTTTAGTTAATAATTAATTTCCTTTTAAATGATTACGGCAGCGTTGTTAAATCCATCACTATTAAATATTTACCATTGATCTGTTGAATGTTCTGTAAGCAAATACCATATTTATATATACTATACCTTCTTAATTAAATTATGCTTATTTAACATATATTTGCTTTCAGAAAATTTAACAGATCATTGGTAAATATTATATATATATATAGCAAAATACAGTAGCTTTTATGTTTGTCAGGCAATGTTCTAAAATGAACAAGTCTATAAACCCTTCATTATTCCTCATAATAAAGTCTTATAAGAAAACAAATTGCATGAATAAACTATATGCACCAGAGAGCTCAAAGAAATAGATTTTGCCTAAGAAAATTTTTTTCCACTAATTTATTTTGATTTTTTTTTTTTTTTTATCAAAAACACCCTTGCCTCATCTAATGAAAATGTGTGGCCAACTGACAACGTTATCATAGTTAGTACATGGCTGTGAGATGTTAGTATCATATGGTTGGTGCTAATACTAACATGTTACATCTCAGCCATCATTTTGTATTTTCAAACCGTGTTTACAATTTTTTTTCAATTCATGAGGCCGAGGAATCCCTGATCATACCCATCACTGAAGGTAAACATTCTTATAGAGAAGCTGGGAAATGTACCGGGATCTCCGCAGTTCGAATTCAGCATGCTAACTAATATGCTCCATAAAGGCTATTTTTAAATGTACTTACTGTGAATACTGTAAAGCCATATAAAAAAAAAAAAAGTAAGTATGAAGGCATGATATGTGAATGCATGAACTGATTAGCAAAGCATCGAAAATAAACAAGTTTATATGATTGGTAAATGTTTTAGTGAAAGAATGAGTGATAGCGAAGTAAGTCATGAAGCTGAGAGCAAAGAAATTTCTGATGAATCGCCTGAAGTACTCGAGGCAGATTCAGAATATCAAGATAAAGACTCAAAGATAGACACAGAAAATAATAAATCAAGGTATTCTAATGACCGTGGTTCATTACCTTACTTAGCAACAGGGCGTAAAACTAATTGAACAAATATTTTCTATATAATATAATATTTTTTAAATATTTTCTGAACAGCTATATTTTTCAGTTGTAGGCCTATTTATTTCAGATTTTAATATTTCACAGCTTAAGTGGTCTATATTCAACCAAAAATTTAATGATCTAAAAAAATTTAATATTGTTTCGAAACATATAATTACATTTTTCTTTTATTTATTAGGAACTAGATAAATAGATATAATGTATTTTTTTTACTTATGAAACAATGTAACATATGCATAATTTAAACCCTCAATTAAATACATGCTTTTGTTTTTCTATGTTTGTGTCAATATTCAAAAAATATAACTTCTAACATTACACTTATTTTTGGAGTAGTGCCATTCCAGAATATGATAATGATCTGTTAGTTTTAAATATTATTAACAGTTAAATAAACTGATCATGTTCACAGGAACACTTGAGTAAGTTAATGTATACTTTCTGTAAACATCTGGTAAACTGTATTAAAGAAGAAGGCTTGTTATTCATCATGGTGTTATGTAACTTTGCTAGGGTCAAACGATGTTCTGGTGTCATAAGTGCAACCATACTGAAAAAATACACTGTTTTGAAGGGACGATCTTCTTAGACCCTTGCCGCTACCCGAAACCTATGGAATCCCAGGAATCGGCAACCCCGATATGATCCCTCTGGCACAAATATTGGCGGAGAGCGTCAGATATGTTCAACAAAGAAGTTCACCCAAACAAAACTCTGATTTAAATAATATAATTTTTCCCGAATTGAAGGGAAAATAACAATAAATTTGAATTAATATGGAATACTCATAGTTTTTAATGTTATTTATTAGTTAATTTACGGATGTTTATTCATAAATAAAAACAATTAATCCAAATCGTTTTATTTTATGCCTAAACACACATCAGAGGGTATCAGGATGTAAATGCACATTGTTTATTTCAGTGTTTACTATACAGATTAGAGCATATAATGGATGGAGTATCTGTTCCAAAACAAGGATAATTAAAAAGATAATATCTCACCAATCTAAGTAGTTCACAAATATAATTATATATGTAATCTTACTATTTATTTCGATAAATGCAGCATGCAAATGCTCCAGTTTGCAATGGATTAAAAATAAATAACCAACTTGTGCTCTAAATAATGTTCAACTCTGCTTGTTAGTCTTTTGGTAAAAAGAAGGTTATCTTGTCTAACCATTTTCTCTTGTTTTATACCTTCCAGAACGGAATCCAGGCTCTTATGTTATCAGATAATGTAAATCTAATTGAAACCCAATCAAAGACAGGATATGAAGTCAGAACCTTAATATTATTAGGCACATTTACTACACCATAAGAAACCCTTTTGTTTCTTTGTACATTTCTGGAATAATGTCAGTTTTCCACAAAGATAAAAGTAAAAATAATAAAGATGTTGCCCCTTAAATTGCTTAGTTTAATTCTATTTTGTGAGGGCTGCCAACTATTTTCCTAATATTTTATCTTGCACTTCGTAGGAATTTTTAGATTCTTATCGGTCCAATAACACCAAATTTAAAGTTGAAGCTAAATTTCAATAGTTACTCCCGAGTTAAACATCTGAGTTCTGATTCTTAGTCTGAAATATTCTCTACTAGAGTTCTCTCCCTAAGACAAATGCAAAATTTCCAGTGGTTGTTTATTACCCCAGTAATAGTCAAAAGGTTTTGAGAATATTTTTCTAATTTGTTAGGTATTCCATTTATTTAAATGGAAAAGTAATCTCTATTTTGTTGTAGGATGCCGGTTAAGGGTTGGATAATATCTATAAACCTCCTTGGTTTTTCTCAATTTAAAAAATCTCTTGGTACTAAAGGTTCTTGTTGTCATCTTGATACTTGACCCCTTTAGTATGAATGAATTTACCTAAAAAGTCAGAATAGACCTTTTTCCTTATTTAGCCAATAATATACCGTTGATTACTGTGAAATTTTTTTTTTTTCAAAGAATTTATAATATACGATTGTTCCTCTCAAAAACGTCTGCTAAAACATTCAGTTAACAGTCACAGCTACAGAGGCCATCCTTTGACAGTCTCTTGGAACTTTACCTAGCCTTCATAAATAAGACATTATGTAACGCAGACACTACCCTCCTACTCAATAGCAGTAGGCTAATTGAAGAATCCCCACTTGGGCCTTCAGTGTAGTTGGAGCCGAGTCAGTCCTACTTGTGCCGTCCCCGCCAAGTGGGAGTTCGCGGCCGATAACCCTTATCTCCCATCCGAGAATCATGTAGATTGTGATAGTGGGCAGGTGTGCGGTCATGAGAATAGCCGAGCCATGAGAGTATACCATCGCAATGCGACCATCTTCGCAGGCGTCTTCACTACGGTAAGTTTTACCAGCCAATAGCTATACTTACAAACTATACATGTGAGTACACTCTCACCAATACGGTCTTCTACTAGACCAGTAATTCGGTGTTTTTTTCAAACCTCGAGCTACAGACAAGCAAGACCTAAGGCAAGAGCCACCCACACCATTCTTGGAAAGTCAGGTGACGTAGATGACCAACTCTCCGCATGGTACGTGACACTCATGAAGCAGCAAGCTAACTATTCTTTAGCCATTTGCGGTGTGGGTTAAGCAGAAATATGGAAGAAAGGGTAATAGGGTGTCCATCAACCTTTTTCTTGAAAATCTATTCATGAGAAGAATATATGCAGTTTGTTTGTATGTAGGGAGATTGCTGTTAAAACAAACAACTGTACGTTTGCTTTTTTTTTGTAGTATGTTTGTCTCCAAACTTAGACCACTCAGCTCCAATCTATTGGGTTGGCAAGAAAGTTATTTCAGAATTGGTTTAAAAAAATTCCTTCTGGAGATTTTTCACTGAAAGATGACCAACGTTCTGGTCAACCTTCTGGATGACAAAATGAAAGCCATAGTTGAATCGAATCGTCTATAACTGTGCGAGAGATTGCAAAACCTCGCACATCTTTAGCAACACGTACGAAACTATTGGAGCTTAGTTGGGAAGTGATGTAGCATCCCCCATCCAACCATCGGATTATCATTTATTTCCTAGTTTACAAAACTACTTCAGTAATAAAGATGACCTCAAATCGCACTTGGTCGAGTTTTTAGCTGATAAGGGCCAGAAGTTCTATGAGAGCGGGATCATGAAGTTACCAGACAGATGGCTAAAGGTCATCGAACATAATGGAAGACATTTGACTGATTAAAGTTCATTTTTTGTATAGAAAAAATTGAGTTTTATTTCAAACTAAAAAACCGAAATTACTTTCTTTTAAACCTCAATAGTTTAATGGTAGTTCTTATAACAAATTGCTAATATATATCATCAATTTGTTTTTTATGCCCAAAGTAGAGTGGCCTTATAAGGGATTTTATTTTCCTCGTTTAATCATTGCACTCTTCCGTCCTTTGTTGATTTTCCAGGCCCGTGAGACGTGTGTCAAGTTATAACCCAAGGTAGCGTCTCAAAAATTATTATGATTGTTTAGTTATAATGGTGGGTTGGTAAAGCGCCTTAAAGTGAATGTCATTTGTATAAATTTTGGTTATTAAATCGAACTTTACAGACAACTGACCAGCAGTGTACATGATCTCGTCTGCTGAAGCATATTTTTGTTGGCTGTGTCATCCGAAACTATTTGGATTGATGTGTCTAGTGAGTTTAAAACAGGACTTAAGGACCTTTCGTGAGGGATTTAGCGTAAATGGAGTACGAAAGGTTATTACTAAGAATAACTATTCTCTAAAAAATACTGAAGGGTAGTGATGATTTCCAGAGAAGGTAGCTGGTAAATGATAATTCTATACTATAACTTTGGAATGAAACAGTATCAAACGCTTGTGATACATCTAGAGAAGTATTCTTTCTTTCTTCGGAACGACATTTTATTCCATTTTCCTGCATCATTGGATATAGCTGTTTGTCACCCACTCGGTGTGTTAAACGTTCTCAAAAATGTTTTAAAGTTTTCGTGTCAAAATTTGGTAAGTTGTATGGCTTTCTTTCAAGATTGAGGTAAACATCACATAGTTTTCGGGTAAAAGGGGTAATCATATGTTGTCAGTCAATTCCTTTTCTTGCGCATAAGGATAATTATTTGGCGTTTTCTGTCAATACCAGAATCAAAAATTACAACAGTATTCTTAGTTTACTGGTCTACATATTTTGGAATTCAGGGATATTATCATAAATGTTTGCAGCTTTATCATTCTTAATCTTTTCGCAAGCATATTGTATTTCCACTATCAGCTTCAAGTGCTTGCCTTTTACTTGTCTTTTGTGTGTCATTTGCGCAGCGAATGATTCCCGTTAATGCCAATGTGATCACTCATTGGTGTCCCTGGTATTGGCGAGTAATTATATCTCTCTCTCTCTTCTCAATCTTTATATTCCGAATGTACTTTATGAATCATTTCACTCGGAGTCCTCTTTCTTTATTCCAGAAGTTTTTTTTTTTTTACATTACCATAGTAGTCGTAAACAAGAGTCTTTGAAAATTCCTCTCACGACTGCCTTTTTGTCTCTCTCGCAGTTTTTAGGATTTCATTAGAATTTTAAAAACAAGAAACCTGTCCAAACTGGATACGAGCAATTTTAAACGGAGATCCCACTTGATGTTGAAAAATAATTTCAATCCTATAAAACATTAATAAATGTAAGTAATTAATTAGTATTAAAAAATCAATACTTTGTGTAGCGTAATTAAAGATTTCAATATCCTGATTGACATAATACAACTTTTTTTTATGTTAGGTACTATTTGCGTATAACTGTTTAATGGATGTTTTTTTTTTTTTTCTTAGCTCTCAAACTTATAAAAATAGGATGTCGGAAAAATAAAGGAAAATAATTTTGGGCTAATGAGTGCCTTTCAATAAGGGGAGTCCCCCACAATTGTTATGTTAAGATTATATGAAATTATAATGAATTATATGAAGATTAAATAATGGATGTTAATTTTAGTTGAGTTTTTATACAATAACTACAAGCAATTTACTTAAGTGGGAAGAATAAGACAATTAAGGGCTTCAACGATCTTACTAATTACGCCCTCTTGATTGATATCCTAAGTTTTATGAATTATTTTTACTAGCATACGCATTCAAAATTCTAACACATGAAGGGTATAGCACAGTGGTCGGCAAACTCGTCATCCAAAAGAGCCAAATATAAACAATACAACATTGAAGTTGAATTCAAAGAGCCATTTTTTAAAAACTTAACCTTTGCTTTAGTAGAGACATTTTTATGGAAATAATTAGAATTAAAAGTACACTCTCGAGCTTACCTTTGCTGAATATAGTTTAACTAACGGTACATTAAATAAAACTTGGTATCATACTTATATAAAGATAATATTTATTTAAAAATATAACAAGTGAAATAATATAAAAGGTATCCTTAAAAAAAACTACAAATACTCCACTAATGTGAACAATGGCCTAGCATTTCCTTGGAAAGTAAGGGTAAGTCAGGTTTGTATGTTGTTGTTTTTAATTTTAGGCAAGATTTCAAGTTCTTATCGATAAGCCAATTTGTTAATTTACTCTTGATAAAGTTCATGCTTGAAAATGATTGTTCGCATAAATATGTAGACACAAATAAGGAAAGAACAGCAAACGCTAGTTTCTTCAATTGACTATATGAGTCAGGACTACTATTCCAGGTGTTAAAAATCAAATATCTTCCCTCTCCAGATCTTTCAAAGCAGACCACTTATGCTGTAAACTTAATTCACATTTATTTTTCTCCAATAGCTCTAAATCGGCGTAAAGAGGCTCGAATTATGAGCTCCACAATTATTTTTTAAATCCAGCAACTGCACTTCAAAGCTGCCAACATCAATATTAAAGGGCGAAAAATGTATTTCTGTTACCGTGGCATTCAGAGGTTTATTAACAAAGACTAACGTCGCTTTGCTGTTTCTAAAGTCTTTGAACCTGCTGAGAAAAGCTTCCTTCATATTTAATAGTGTTGTTCTGAAATAGCAAATGTCAATATTAGACTTATTTTTTCGGCAATATTTCAATAGGCATGGAAAGTGAATTAGAGTTTCTCTTTCAAAATCTTCGGCAAAAAGCAACAATTTGTTTTCGAATGAAATTACTTCTTCTAATATCGAAACAATTGTGTTTCCTTTTCCTAGTAACTTACTGTCGGGTCATCACGAGGGGGGTGCCTAGTTACCTGGTGGCGAAGTGTGGGTTGATAAAGTTTATAACCTGGACAATCGTTTCATGACGGTCTTACTATCTGACTCCATTTTTGATAGGTATGTGCCCCGACAATACACTATGTTCAGGAGAAGAGTTATTGGGTATTGCGTTTTAAAACTTTACTCGTCTCTTACAAGGCAAGTTAATAAATAATATTCCGTGCCTGCACTAAAGATTTCGTGGAAGAGCCACAGTCAAGGAGTCAAAGAGCCGCAGTTTGCCGACCGCTAGTATATCACATGTGTCTCCACTACGACTACATTGTTTTGTATAAATATTCTAAAAAATAATAATCATTAATCTGATTTTATGTTTTTTTTCCCTAATTGTCCCAAGTCGAAAATGCCTTCTATAATCCCAATATACGTACGTACTCCGTATAAGATCGCGGATATCTTTAATTTGATACTCTAAACAATAAGCTACGAAAAACATTACTTTTAGATCTCCCGGCCGATAGGCCGACACAGTCCCCTTCAGGGGCGGGGCCAGGTATGACCTGGCCGACTACAAACTAATGCCTAGTACCCCTAGGCTCCACCATAGGTAGACTCTCACTACCTTCCCGAACACACCCGCCTCTTTTAGGCATCCCACACCCCATATCTTTCTCATATATCCTTCAAATGGGACTCTCCTTAGTGAAAGGCACCCATCAATCCAAAATCATTTTCCACATCCTATTTTTATAAGTTTGAGAGCTATGGAAAAAAAAAATTATATATATATATATATATATATATATATATATATATATAAGTTAAGATCAACCGAACACTAACGATAAAAAGGGGGAAGAAGGTACAGACTGAGACAACGATTAGACTGAGAATGGCTTTATTTGTATTCTGACATCTATATATACCTTAGTTAATACTCTGAGGGGATTAGCTGGGGAGTCTTACCTATGTTGTCTTCTCGTAGTAGGCTCCCCAGTTAACTCCCCCCCTCCAGTTTCTTATACCTAAGAACTCAATATAACATCACAACAAAATAAACAAAAATAAACAGTTCTTGTACAACGAACATAACCAGGGCAGTTCCTGCCCCCGATAACTTCTTTGTTACCGTTCACAATTACTAATTACAGTTGGATTCCGGCCACAAGGCCTTCACCCGTTATATCTTAACTAATATGGTTCAACCTTTATTTATTTACAATGCCTTACGTACTAGGGAGTTTTACATCTTTCAAACATAACCTGCTCATTCGAACAGTGTGGTGTGTCGGTCGGAGCGCCGCCCCCCGTCATCCGTCGAGCCACCGACGACGGTACTCTTAGCTCCTCTAAGTGGACGGTGCGCGACCGGAAAGGGTGGTTGACGTCCCGGATCGTATAGAGGTTGTGTTCTCTGACCGCCACCACTACGTACGGTCCCTCGTACCGCGCGTCTCCCTTCTTACGGGCTGTCCTCAACCTGCGGTATACCGTAGTCCCCAGCGCGACCGAGCCCGCGCTAACGATCCCGGGTCTGCCGTTAGCTTTATCTACGCGAGTCCGTTTCTCTCTGATTACTCGCTCACGGACCCTCTCCCACATCGCCCGACGTTCCTTGCGCGCTTCCCCTAGTTGCTCCCGTAAACCTAAGTTATGCGCCGTCATCAGGTCTCCTCGATCGCGCCGCCTTTGCCCGAACACTATTTCCACCGGCGATAGCCCCGTTGCTGAGTGTATACTGTGGTTATATGCCACTACTGCGCGCGGCATCGCCGTATAGGAATCGAGTCGTCGGTCTATCCTAAATAGCCGGAGATGCTCTCCTAGCGTGCTGTGGAGACGTTCCACCGCGCCCCTACCCTTGATGTGATGGGGGGTGTTCCGCCGCCAGTTTATTCCTAGTTCCTTACTCTGTTCCCGGATCCAGTCATTATCAAATTCCCGCCCCGAATCCGACACGATCATATCGGGGACCCCGTACGTGCCGCACCACTGGAGTATCCCCTCCCATACCACCTCGGGTGTCTTGGTTTCTACGGGATATGCCATGGCGATCTTACTAAAAGTATCTAGGATCGTGAGCCACGACTGACCTTCATTACTATAGAGATCCATCTGGATAATCCTCAAGGGCTCCTCCGCCGTTTCCGTGACCGTTTGTTCCGCCACCGGGGGTTGTCGGTCGTACTTCGCCCTCTGACATATTTCGCACCGCGTAACGACCTCCCTGACTGTCCGCCCCATATTTACCCAAAAATATAACCTCTTCAACGCCCGGAGCGTCTCCTCAATCCCCCGATGATTGGTCTTGCCCACGTGGTGGTCCTTCACTAACCGACCCTGCACCTCTGCTTCGGTGACCGTCTCCACCTGTCTAAGGCACCTAACTAATGTGTACCCCATCCCTAGGCGCTCCTGTCTCCATAACCGTTTAATTTTATCGGCCAACAATCTATTCCCGATATATATATGGCAACCCTGCCCCGGCTTCGTGCATTGCTCAATGGCCCGCTCCAAATCGTCATCATCCACCGTGGCTTGTGCCCTAATGGTCACGGAGGACAGCCCCGCGTATTCGCTCGCCCTCGTCTCGACTCCCGGCTCCCGTTTCGATTTGATAATTATTTGTCTCCTCTTATCATTAATTATTCCATCGATTTCGGGTAGGTCCGTAGGTCGTTCGGACGGGGTTTCTACCTGCCCCGGGTCTCTCTGAACTAAGGGGATCTCCGGTCCGCTCTCGGCCCACTCCCGCAGGTACCGCACCGCGAACGGTTCTTCTTGGCCTACTTCCTCCTCCAGAGCATTCACTACCAACTCCCGGGAAAGCCAGTCTGCGACCGCGTTTTCGGTCCCCTTTTTGTGCATAATTTTAAAATTGTACGCGGCGAGTCGCTCCTTCCATCTGGCTACCCTTGCCGACGACTCCTTCAGGTTCCCCAGGTATACCAGTGGTTTGTGGTCCGTGTACAGTTCAAATAGCCTGCCGTACACGTACGGCCGGAAATGCTCCACTGCCCATACCACCGCCAACAATTCACGCTCGATGGCACTGTAACGCGTCTCGGCCCCGTTCAGCTGGCGACCCGCATAGGCAACAGGTTTCTCCCCCCCCCCAGTGTCTTGCGACAGGACCGCCCCTATGGCACTCGCGCTCGCGTCCGTCGTGATCCGGAATGTCTTCCCAAAATCCGGGAAAATTAATAATGGTTTCGTGGTAAGGATGTCCCGGCATTTCTCTATACTTTGAATTTGCTCCGGCCCCAACCGGAAACTCCGCCCCTTCCTTAACAATTCCGTTAATGGGTTGGTGAGTTCCGCGATCCCTGGGATAAACTTCCGGTAGTAATTTATCATCCCGAGAAACCTGCGAATACCCCGCACGTTCTTGGGAAGGGGTGCTTCCTGTATCGCCCTAACCCTCTCCTGATCCGGCTGCACCCCGTCTTGTGAGACGGTGTAACCAAGGAACCTAATTTCCCTCAGACCAAACCTGGACTTCTCCCGCGATAATCTTAGTCCGAACTCCCTTATTCTGGCGAGGACTCGACTAAGGTGCTGCACGTGTTCCTGTTCAGTCTTGCTGAACACTATCAGGTCGTCCATATACACCTGCGAGAAGTCCTCGCCCAGCCCCCTTTGGAGTTCGTCCATAAGACGCTGGAAAGTTAGCGGGGCCCCCTTCAGACCGAAGGGCATTCTCACAAACTCGTAATGCCCCCGCTCCCAAGAGAACGCCGTCTTCCCAACGTCCTCATCTGCCATCCTAACCTGATGGTACCCGCTCTTGAGGTCCAGCGTGCTGAACACTGTCGCTCCCGACAGGCGATCGAGTATGTCCTCAATCCTCGGGAGTGGGTACCTTTCGTCCACGGTGACCTCATTCAATTTCCGGTAGTCCACTACCACCCGGTATTGCTTCTGACTATCCCCGCTTTTCTTTTCCACAACCCACAACGGACTATTATAGGGAGAGTTACTGGGGCGTATGATACCCTGCCTCAGGAGTTCCTCGAGCTGCCCCTTTATGATCTCCCTCATCGCTTGGGGGTACCGCCTTTCCTTCACATACACGGGTGTCTCTGATTTCACTGGAATCCGATGTTGTGTCCTTCCCGTAGTCGGTAATAACCCCGGTTCCTGATGAAACAGGTCCCCATTTGCTGCTACCAGCCTACTTACCGAGTCGCGAGCACATCCTGCTGCTCCGATCCTCACTCTCCCTCCCCTTCGTTCCGTGACGATTTCGTAATTATACTCTCCCATTTCGCACTCCCATTTATGGCGCCGGACCTTCAACCTCATCCCCGCTTTCTGTAAGATGTCGCACCCTATTATCAAGTCGTAATCATCAGATAAATTTTTCATGATGTGCGTTGTGACCCCTCCCTTACATCCCGCTATTTCGCGAAGGCTTAATCGCGCTTCCCCCTCCGTTTCACACCTCCCACTGACCGTGGTTACCGTGCATTTGCACGTTTCTCGTCCCTCCCAGATTCCCAATTCCTTCGCCCCCCTTTCGCTTATCAACGAGTGGGTGCTTCCCGTATCGATTAGGAATCGAATTCCGGATACCTTCCCTCTCGCCACGGGCAACCTAAACCCCTCTTTCCCCTTTTCGCTGTTGTTTACTCTCAGCGTGCGCGTCGGGTTGCCCCCCTCCGTATCGCACCCTCATTCGTTCCGTCTCCTTCCCCTAACTACCTCGGCTCCCGAGGGTCCTCCCTTCCACGAGTTTCCCCCACTTACCTCGTGTCTCGACGCCGGGGCGCTGCGCTCCGACCGACCACTCTCCTCTCCCGACGACTCTCCGCTGGAGTAGGGTGTCCCGTCTCGCCCTGCCGGTCTCCGTGGGTTCCACTCCTGTTGATTAACCTCCATAGGCTCTGGTCGGAATCCCCTTCTGTTGCCTCTGGTGTTGCGCCGAGGGCAGTCTCTGGCCATATGTCCTTGTCTCCCGCATTCAAAACACTTAGTTTGACTGCACTGAGCTGCCACGTGCCCTGGTCGGTTGCATTCATAACACCTCTTTTCTTGCTTCCTTCTCCTCTCGTCCTGCCCTCTACCTGTCCGCCTCTCCATGCCCCTGCCAAATCCAGATTGTCTTGGCGGGCTCCTTCTCGCTCTCCTCACATTCCTTACTTCCGTCCAACTCGACTCCGGCAGCCTGGGTCTTAGCTCTTTCCGTTCCCTTGCATCAATAAGCTCGTGTGCACAGTCGATCACCTCCCTGTCCTTCGGCAAAGATCCCGGCCTGTCCAGATAATGGTTTAGCTGGACCTTCATCACCTGTCTTATGAAGTGTAGTCTGTGGGCTGCTTCTTCCTGTCCGCAGGTCTCGACCATCTTTTCCACAAGCCGGTTGTGCATGACTAAAAGTTTCTCCGCAAAATCGCCCTCCGATTGGCCCTGAGTTCTTTTCTCCTTGATGAGGTAAAACACATCTTCCTCTGGGGTCCACCTACCCCCTCCGTACAGCTTCTTCAACCTTACTTTCGTCTCTTCCCAGGTCAGCGACACGTCTCCCTGTATGGCGTTCAGGACCTTCCTTGAGATCCTGCTCACGAGTGCAGTCTCCAACACGACTATGTCTGAATCTGTGATTGTGCCCAGACCCTTTCTGGTGTTCATCAGAGCTTTGATCTGATCGCCTCCCTTGAGGAAGTGATCTAGTTCCCCCAACGTCCCCGTAAAGGGTTCCAGCTGGCTGATTAGTCCATGGACGAACGATGAATTCTGGGTCCGCACCTTTGCCAGATACATCTGTGATCTCTCCTGCTCCCTGAACATTTGTACGTTTAGACGTTCTTTTTCTTCTATGGCCTGGGCCAAATCCGCCTCCAGCTTAGCGAACTGAAGCTTACCGGGTTGTTCCATTTCCAAATGTCAACGGTAAACACTAGTGGTCGCGTACTCGCTAAAGAACACAATGCTTACGGCACTTGTATTGGTTCGGATAATCCTTACGACTCCCGGGTTTCGGCACCAGTTAAGATCAACCGAACACTAACGATAAAAAGGGGGAAGAAGGTACAGACTGAGACAACGATTAGACTGAGAATGGCTTTATTTGTATTCTGACATCTATATATACCTTAGTTAATACTCTGAGGGGATTAGCTGGGGAGTCTTACCTATGTTGTCTTCTCGTAGTAGGCTCCCCAGTTAACTTATATATATATATATATATACATTACACAGAATTACCTAATAAATAAAAATTATTATTTTTTATAGGATTAATTTTAATTTTAGCGTCATACTGTATAGTGCCACTAAAAAAAAAACAACCGTTAAACTTTTTGTAGTTAATTTGATAATCAACTTAATATTATTAAAAAAATATCAATGTTTTTAATTGCATGTAATTAATTAGATTATGACCATTATGGAGTTTAGAATATTGTTCATGTCTTTCGGTAATCAAACAGAATCCCGGTATAAAATTTCATTTTATAGTTCAAACAGGTGCGATGTCACAATCGCCAGGACAGCTATGCACGCTGGTACAAAACATGGGTTTTGAAAAATATTAACATAAACGTAAACAGCATTAAAATCGTCAATTACATCGTATTCTTTGCTGGCAATCGTTGCATGGTTTAAGCATTTAACTGGTGTTGAGTGTGAATATATATTAAGTAATAAAATACTCTCCGTCCAAATGCTGTGGAGAGACAGAGGGTGTTTTTTTTTTAAGCATTTAGAAGCATGACCTTTTGCACGGTAGTTCCATTTGATTATCCAATAACGTTAAAATTAACAGAAGCCGTATGAAAAGTAATGATTGGTCATTGAGTAATTGGTGTGGAAGAGGTGTTATTATTAATGTGAACTTCGAGATGTTTAGTTTATTCTTTAATTGCTAAGTAATGTGCATATGCTCATACTCTAATGGTGCAAGTTACAAAACTGTCAGCAGTTTTGCAACTGCTTCGTAACACCCAGTTACACATAGTGGTATGATATTTTGCATGTAGGTTTCAGCTGATACCCTAAAGATGCTAAAAATAAAATCCACTTCTTGAAAGTAATTAAAAATTATTGAAGAGCCATTAATTAATCAATTACTTGTGTTTAATAAATAAATATTCTCCTACATCTCTTACATTGAGTAGGGTGTCCTAAATAATAATATTTGTTGGTCCTTTAGTGAACTGCAACAACACAAATTCATTAAAGCTGTAATTAAAATCATTATGGACAAATTTTTTTCTGTTTGTTTTAGGGCGTGTCAACCAACGACAAGGGCCATCGATGATTACCATCATTTTGATTTTTTAATTTTTTTTACAGCTCTTGGAAAGAGATTTGCTAACATGTTTTGGGGTGTAAAATACAGCTACTATATATCTTATGGATCGAGCACGATAGCGAGAACAAAGCCCCTGGCACCCCTGTGGCCGACTAGGGGGCAGGGGGCACCCCAGTCCCACCAAAACCTTTAAATGCGTGATGTATCACAATTGATATGATTTTTTTTTCTCATAAATACTTATTTCTCCCACATATTGTTCTAGTTTTTTATTTTTTTCTCAGAACCTTTTTGTCATGTATTCTTTTGCTGATAAATGTCTCCTGTTTGTTTTCCCCCTTGTTTGAGATTTGCTAGACATCACAAACTAAAGAAGCAGTTTTTGCTTATTGGAGTCATTAAGTAATGTTTCTGCCGTGCTTTTAATTTATCAGTTTTTTAATGTCTGTACTTTGATAGGCTTGACTAATGACGATTGGAAAATATCTATGTCCACCACCACACGGATATTTATTTTAATAGTTTGGTTTAATGTTGAGTTTGTCTAAAAAAAAATCGTAAATTTTAGAGCATTTACCAGAAAACCGTTAAAAGAGTATAGACCAAGAGGAGCTTTTTTAAAATAAAGAATAAATACATATATTTAGTGCTGTTGATCCGTGATTCCTGTAAGTAATATATATCCTAAAATATTCTTCTTGAATATCTGTATTTGTGGTGTTTTGTACAGGGAGTTCATTGTTAGCCGTAAATATCTGGCTAAGTGATTGAATTTCTTCAATTGTCGGCTGAACGTTACAATGTGATAGAATGGATTAACTCAAAAGATTGTAATCAACCCAGTACCAAAAAAAAAATTACCCCAATCAGTTACTTTTTTATCCGAATATTATTCATCAGTGGCGTGTTAAAATGCATTATTATTATCAAATCAATACTGAGATATCTATGGGCAGAAATATGTTAATATTATGTACACATGCGGAATAAAACTGGTTTACAATGGCTTATCAACAGTAACCTCGCGATTCTTAGCGTAGAATAATTGATTTTAACAGTTCTAAAACACAACTATAAAAACGGAACGAAAAATGAAGGTTCTATGAAAATTGCTTACATTTCCTCAAGGCCACCTTTACGAGCCTCTACTAGTTGTTAAATTAGGTTATAAAGTTAGTTGCAATGTTTTAGAGCCACAGTTACAACTCCTACGTCTTATAAATCGGTGTTGTATGTTCACGTTAGTTTTTTTTTTTCAAAACTAGAAAATGCCATCTTTTTATTAACAAAAAAAAGGCTTTGATTCAATCCCGGGACCTCTTGATCTCTGGTCAGACTTTATGGTTTTCTTCAGGTTTTGTCTATTCCAGTGATGTTTGCTCTTATTTGATAACCAGGAACTTACTACAGCCATTATAAAAAACAATTGAGAGTTACTCTTGAGAAAAATCTAATGATTGTTACAAATATATTACTAAATCAGATACCTAATAATCATCTATTGAAAATGAAAATTACAAATTGGCATATTAACAATTTTTTTTTGAGATCAAAAATCTTTGTTTATTTATTTATGTTCTGATGTAATCCTGCTTAAAAGGTGGTCTATTATTGGGAGTCACATTATTCTACTTATGGCAACGAAATCAATTCAGGGACTCGATTATTCAGTGACTTATATGAAGCAGTTAAGCTAACCACTTCACCAATAAGGGCCCTACAAAATCTTCATTAAAAAAAAATCTGCTATTTGCCTGATAGAGAAATGAAAAATTAAATAAATGATCGCATTCATAAGCTATTTACACCATAAATACCTACCATATAGGAAACCACTAGCAATAGAAAAAATATTTTGACAGGACCCAAGTGCTTGAACTTCTGTCCTGTGCTGAATTTCCTGTGTAGCTCTGGCTGTCCCTGGACGACCGACGGCTCTGTCAATATTGGGAGTGTGACGGTCTAGTAAAAATCTGTCACACCTTCAACTGCTACCGTGACACCATTGGAGTAGTGACAAATTACCGGTACGGGCCCAGTGACAGTGACTAAAGTCTTGATCTTGTCACAGCTGGGAATTGAAAAGAAACATGCCTTCAATTTTCTTTCCCTTTTTTTCGTTTTTTTAAAAATTTTATATCATTTGTCATATTCCATAAACACATATTTTCGTTTTATTTGTATCTGTATATTACCTATATATTAATTTTATCTCTTATTAATTATTATATATTATATTAAATTTATATGCTTGTTCAAAATGTAAATTAATTAATTTATGCCTTAATTGATTCATAAGCAATTTTATTTGACTTTTATGTCAATTTTCAATTTTCAGAGTAAAAGAGTAAGTAAATATTGTTTTTTTTTTACGTGGTATTATTTTATATGGTAATAAATAGTAAATTATCTTATTTTAAAAAATGTTTATAATGAAAAAATTATCTTACGGTAAGTATTACTACTCTTGGTATTAGCCGGGATTGTTTTTAAATGTTTAACATAGAAGAGCTAAGGGAGGGAAGTAAAGGAAGGGTTAGTGTCAGGGTGTTGTGACGCAACAGAGGAAGGAGAAGGGATTTCCTCTTAACCCCTATAAATAATATTTTTTTAAATTGAAATGAGGCCTTAGTGAAAAGGAGTTTGGAGAGGTCCCCCCCCCCATATCCCCTGTTACAAAATCATTATATAATTTAACATAGATTCTACAAATGAATCTATTCATTATATTTCCTATATAATTATATGGTAATTATTATTATTAATTTTACATTGTGGTCTGCGCTTGGACAAAAGTATAATGATGTACATTATACATTAATTTATTAAACATCTTTAAAAGTGATGGGTAGGTAAAGCTGGTGCGAGAGAAGGGCCTACCCTTCTAGATCTCTAGCTCTAGCTCTAGCTACTATTGCTACGGGGTGGTGATTGTCACAGTTCCGGGAGTGTACCGGTAACGAGCAGGTTGCAACTGCTATGAACCGAGTTTGGGTGACGTGTCACTTCTACAAATACCGTCACATCCCTAGTCAACATAATTATATGTTATATACATATGGTGGTATTTCGGAACCACCACCGCACAGTGAAACGAAACGGACGATTTACTGGGCATGGTCTTTTCAAAAATTTAATTTGGTTCGAAAGATTTTAAATGCTGCTTTCATAGTGGCATCTCTCAAAATGAAGTACTGAGATTTGGACAGATTGAGAGACATATTTAAAGGAAGTGTATTCTCGCTTGTAAACCAAATCACGTCGTATTACTCACCGGCCTTGCACATTTTTTTCAAATCCCTAGAATCGTCTGAATGGTCCAGTAATTTTTTGACAATCGTTGCCTTAATTTTATGACCTACTTTCCTCAGATTCATTTTTGTGGCAAAAGGTATTTCCTCCCACGAATAGCTTGCCCTCAACTCTTCGCATTTTTGGTGCCTTTGAGAGGTGATTGAAAGGTTTGAGCGTAACATTACCGGTGATTTCTTTAAGTGGCTGAAGAAATCCCTTGGGGTACTGAAAAGCTCTATTCCTCCATTCTTCATTCAAAAGTCTTATATCTGCATTTTGTCCACTTTTTTTTAAAAACGATTTTAGTTTATTTTCTAGTAAGCGTTACTATTTGAGACATTTGCAGGAGAGAGGTTGAGCAAAATTTCGTCCCTTAGAAATAATTTAGTGGATCACTTGGATTTTTCCAAAAAAAAAAATGGAAAACTCAAGGTTTGTGCCGAACATTATAAAAAAAATACAAAGACTGGTCAAGGGCCGAAAATGGAATGAAACTTAAGGATAGAAACAAAATTGAAAACAGATTGATATCAAACAATTGGTTGGTCTTTGACCATGGAGGCCACTTGATCAAATATGACTAGTGGATAAAGTAGGACGAAGTAGGATGTAATTATTGCATATTTCTCTCATTAAATACTTGAGGTTAACAACACCTGTGACATCCGTTCTCCGGAACAACTTGGAGTATTTTTGTAATAGCTAAACTTAAGGATTTTGTTTTAAATGCACGCCGTTATGTTAAATTATATAAATTAGTTTATTGTGAATCAAATAATTATTTTACTAATTTTCAAAGATCATGGATAGAGTACATATAAATAAAAAAATATGAAAGCAAAATATTAACTACCATTTTGGTATCAAACGTTTAATACCACCTGTATAGATTTCTTCCAAACTGCCTGTATTTTGGTTATACATATTGAAAAACACAAAAGTGTTTGGCATACCTCTATAACTAGCAGTCACACTGACTAATAATCCTTATAGAACAAGTGTACATAGGATTTAAAGTTAACTTTAAAGTAAACTAGGAACTTCAATGTTACGAGCATGTCGCGAATTATACATTACTTGCCCCACTGTGCGCAAAGTTTTACGTTTAAGTTATGTAATTAATTGTGTTCAAATATCCCATTCGTACCTTATGTTCAATTTCGCATCTTTTCACCCATTCTTTAAGTATGCACAAATGAACTCCCAGGCCCACATCATTGTTGCGACCCCCCCCCCCCCTGTATAAGAGAGACAAGAGTGATTTGTAGTTATGACAAGCTTATTTGGGGGATGTGCGACGGAGGGTAAATGTAATGTGAGTGCATCTTCCTTCATTGAATTTGATCCGCTATAGGTTACAACTTGGCTGTAGGTACTCTTGGGAGTAGAGAGTAAATAATGTTGATCAACTTAAAGCGTTCAAAGAGAAAGGAATCAGGCTATGCAAGCCGGGGATGGACCGTAATGTTTCAGAGCGAGGGTCCTACTGTTTCTTTCTTTCCTGGGGTATTTGGAACATGCCTACGCACCCAAATATTCGTAAATAGCTGATGTATGGTTTTCTCCCGAACCAGGCCTAAAATGGTGCCATGTTTTTTAGGGGGTTCGTAGGGTATCTATTATTTTGGTACACTGCCGCAGATGTTGCTTCGGTTATAGGCATAACATAATAGTTAGGCATACCTGCGTCTTGAAGGAGACATCTAGCTCTTACCACAATCTTACGATTAGCCCTATCGGCTACTGAACTTTGTTGAAGAGTACCCGCCGGAGGAGTACGCTGGTGACGGATAACTTTATTGATTAAGTAGTCAGAAAAAATCGATTAATAAACTCCTTGCCATTATCTGTGCATATGATTTTAATTCTCCTCTCCAATTAAGATTCTCGGCGAGGGCACAATATAGTTTGAAAGCATCAAAAGCTTCATCATTAGATTTAAGAAAATAAACATGGGTGTAACGCGAGTAGTCATCAATAAAAACTATAAAATATTTATTTCCTCAGATTGATGAAGTTTCGATCGGCCCTCCATAAGTGTGGACGAGATCAAGATTTAGCTCTGACCTCGAAAGGCGGGAGAATAGACTTCACACACAGTGTCACTGATTTATAATTTGTCTGTATCATTCCCCACAAGCTTCAAAATGTTCATTTCCTTCCTGCTGACTATGTTCCAGCCTCCGATGCCACAGCTCTCTGTAGGAGGGAACGGCAAAAACACGATCTTGATTGTGTCCAACTCAATTTTTTTGAAGATAAATCACTGATACCTTTATTTTTAGCTATCTCCACCGAGGCATTATTGTTTTTATCAATACCGCTACTGTTGATACGTTTGGAATAACAATTTAAAGCAAAATGTCCTGGTTTTTGGACATTTTGTCTGATGTGCGGTTCCTTATCACCTGATACACCTCGAACGATCTTCTTGTATCGATTCCTGCGATCACTGTAGGCTGTGTCCTGATTCGATGTATACATTTTACCCCTCGATTTAATCTCCTGCAACAATTTTACCTTGATTGTATTCACCGTGATTTGGTTTATGAATTTTCAAGACCCACAATCATAGGTTTATACTCCTCCGGGAGTCTTCAACAGAGGGGGTATGTTAGGCCCGAGTCTTCAAATAAAGTTTGGATGGTACCCCAAACTTGTTTTGCGGTTGGAGGTTTTAATATCTGGGGTTTCACTAATATTATTAAAACAGTGACATTGCAGATTGTAGCGACAGCTAACTACATAAGATAAATCATCCTATAATCTATTGTATATATATATTGTAAATTGGTTATAATATGTTGTAAATTAATTTAAATAACATTCCCAAACCATAAGTCATACCAGTGTAAATATTGTAAACAATAAAAGACGCAGCTGCAAAAACCTAGCTAGAGGCCCTTGAAGGACCAAGCAGGTAGCGAGCGACCCCGGGCCTCGGTGGTCACTGCTAGATTGTAAGGTTGGTCAGAATAACACTCCAGATGATTGGCTACTGACAGTCACTACTGACTATAAATAGGGCCGGGTTTTGGCCTGTAAATTATTCTAACAACGGCTCTCTGACTGGTGGACCTGCAGCTGCTCTGATCAAAACTTGGCCTTCTCATTTATGAAAACCTCTGGATCTCCCTTCCTAACCTCGTTATGTTTTAGTCCGGCCTTATCAGACCCCACACTCTCCTAGTGGGATTCTCTGCCTTCGTCTCGCTAAAACTAGCATCTCCTTAGGAGAGACCTCTCCCTCGCGGACAACGGTTGCCGTGGCCCTACAAACTTTACCTAGTAGTGTCTCCCACGACAATTAAGCCTGCCTCTCTCCAGTTCACACTCACCTTTGGGATCCGGACGGTTTTCGCCTACCCTCAAATACCGAGTGTGAATTCGTGGCCATTCCAAGACCACGAATTCTACCTACAATACCTACCCTATACCTCTTCTCCTGAACATAGTGCATTGTCGGGGCACATACCTATCAAACATGGAGTCAGATAGTACAGTAGTAAGACCCGTCATGAAGCAATAGTCCAGGTCATAGCCTAATCAACCCTCACTTCGTCACTAGGGCTAGGGTAACTAGGCACCCCCCTCGTGACGACCCGACACAGATCATTACTAATTACTAACATATTTGTTAGGCTCTACCAATCAGTCTCAAAGTAGCGAACAAAAAAATATAATATCGAACCTGCTGAACTCATCCCCGATGACCAATTTTTGGGTAGAAAGATGAAAAAGACCTTGGAAAAGATAGATAAGGCATAAAAATCATGACAGGACATGGGCTGAGGGAAGAGGACAAAATTATTACAGAAATTTACGTTAAGGGCATCCATTTGTAATAATTTTGGCAAACGTTGGGTGGTGGATATTATTTTATTGACATAATCCTCCATAGAATTACAACTGTCCAATCGAGTTAAAATAGGGAGTTACAGCAGTCCAACTCTTCGTGTCAGTCCCAAGTCTTCAAATAAATTTGGTATGGTATCCCAAGCTCGCTTGGTGGTCTTTCATTATTCAATATGTTAGATGGAATCACTTTCCAACAGTAGGGATATTTTCGATAAGGCTTTTATATTATTATCAGGAGCATCTTCCCCTTTCACCTGCCGAATATAAAACCAACGTGTCTTCAAACGTTGTTATTCACTTACTTTCTGCCTTGACCTGTTTTAAGTCAACCCATAGTAAAAAAGGTGTTTATCACCGGTCCGTCAACACCTTCTCCAAAAGTCCACTTCTACTGCAGGATGATACCCTTGAATGAATCATATGAATGAAATGCCACCGCCTTCGGTATTTGATCGTTAGAATCAATGAAAAATAAAATCGGATAAAATTGGATTATAACCTTAAAAATGTATGTACTAACGAATTACCGTTTGTAATAGCGATGTGAATTTAAAAAACAAATTAAACTAAACAGATTAACTAATTAAAAAAGTTCTAAATTTGAGGTTTGAAATTAGTGTCAAATACTTCAAGGATATCAATTATAACCTCGACAATTAGATAACTGGATTAGTACCGCACCTTTGATAGTCGTCCTTACATAACCTTATATTTGTACGTAATTCGATAAAGGAATTTATACGAGTGCTTCACGCTGGTTTATATTTATTTTTATTCTATAGCAGTTTTTAATAAGTCTTCTACGATCAACACTGCTTCGTATAGGAATTACCTACCAACCTACCTGCTTCACGATGTTACATTGTATTTTTTTTATTTTTTTTTTTTTTAAATCGGTGATCTGGTATTGTGAAGGTGAGCTTATCTAATCACAACATAAACACTCAACTGTTAACATTTTTAATTTTTTTACAATGGGTTCACTGTTTGTCCTTTTTACAATATTACACAAAAGTGAATTCTAAGAAGAATACTTTCATGACAGTAACTAATGTCTTATCGATGAAATACGTTAGGCTTTAAATACCGACGGATGGTGTCATGCGAAAATATGCAAATACTCATGTATTTCAAAAATACATATTGGTAAGTTTTCTTAGCCTAAACAAAATTAGCTAGAGATCAGGAAGCCCCAGTTTTCCCAGCCTCTGCCTCTGTATGTTTTTTTTCATTAATATTATTAAAACAGTGGGATTTCAGATCACTACTAATTACTGACATATTTGTAAGGTTTTTACCAATTATTCTTAAACTGTAAACAAAACAATAAAATAAATAATATGGAACCTGCTGATAATAATTGTAGAGCTCATCCGCGAAAAAAACAATTTTTAGGTAGAAAGATGGAAAAACTAAGACCTAGGAAAAGGTGGATAGATAAGTCATAAAAATCATGACAGGGCATGGGCTGAGGGAAGAAGGCCGTGAAGAATGGACAAAACTATTGGAGAAATTTAGGTTAAGGGCAACCATTTGTAATAAAAAATCCTTAAATTAAAAAAGAGAAAATTGTTTTTATTATCAGTTTATTTTATTCATCTCCTCGCTACAATTAATTCATTCTTCTTCTTCGATTTTGCCTGATCAATCGTGATAAGTTTCTTATTCCACTTTATATATGTTTGTTTGTGTTATTATTAAGCACATATGTATTTATGTGTTACTTGCTGTAAACTACACCATTGAAGGTTTTTACAGCGTTTTTTTGTTGTGTTTGTGAAATCGCATTTAGAGTTAAGTACTATTGCGTAAAATTGTGATGCGTACTCTCACCTCCCTCGCGAAGATTGATAGCATAGAATTTATTTTAACTTTCTTACAAATTAGGAATTTTAAAATTATACCATTAGTTGGTCAATTTGTTTAAAGTAATCTTAAATACAAATTTAAGTTTTATTAGGTTTTTTTAAAAAAAAAAGCCTTAGAGTGGATTGTTTCATCGATTATTCTTTATCTTGTACTGATAAATATAACAGAGGTATATGGTTCAAAACATGGAACATATTACCTGTCACCAGTATTGAAACCTATAGCATTGAGTTTTTTAATTTAAGAGAACCAACTTACTTTAAAAGTGTGTTTCGGTGATTTTGGGATTGTAAACTTTAGGTTCTTAACAATATTTATTATTTTATCATTCTTCCTACAGCGGTACACAGTTTTATCATTATAAAAAATCACTTGACTGTACAGGTATGAAAACATCCAAAGAGTGAACTACACAAAATCATTTGCCCCATTATAACAACTCTAAATGAAAAAAATGTTAGATAACTATGATAAGACTGTTTATTTATGTGTATAAACATTGAAACCGAACAAAACAATAACTGCAGAGAGTCAATCAAAATTATTAAGAGATTAAGATTATTTACATAACCTAATCTACTACTATATTGTGAGACCGTCTCTTTCCCGTTTTAATAGTTTAAGTACTTTGAAACCCAAACAAAAGTTTTCAAACTTAACATAGTGGATCCTGAGGGTAACATACGGGTCATTTCAACCATATCAGGTCACGCTAACCATTTTTGTCACTTTTACACTCCGCGTAATTTTTATGTTTGTATTGATCTCAAGAGATCCAACAATGATTAAACTCATTAAATTCACTTCTGTCAGTTCTGAATAATTCAAATGAAAAATCAGATCATAATAGCTGGATCGATGTGGTTTTTGTAGTTCTAAAACCAAAAAGTCATCAATGACGTGGTCTTCGTGTGAGAAATCTAGTAGTTCTTGACTCATCAACCAATCTCCGAGGTCCTCCAGAAGTACATCCTCCGAGATCCCAGTGGTGCACCAGGTACAGAGAAGGCTGGACGGAGGATGTTGATAAAAACCCATCTCCCCACCTAACACTTACAATGGTAGTCAGTGTAAGTTACTTAAATTAATTTTGTGTTCATGAAAAAAGTTCCAATGCTCGTATCCCCCCCCCCCCCGGAGTCAAATACGTAAGTTCTTAGGACCCAATGTGTCTCCAAACCCAGGCAGCAATCTCTAGCAGACCCCTCTCCTTGGCATCCACCATCTAGTTGTAATCTCGTGATATTCAAAATCAACAGTCTTTTGGTTTTAGGAGCAGTTAGTCAGTCTATAGTTATATTCAGATTGTGTCCTATATTATTATTGATATAGTTAGGTACATTTTCGATATGCTCCACAACAGGGAGAATATTACGTTTCTTAGCTGGGACTAGAAAACTCGTAAAATTTAGCTATCCGGCGCCGATGTTTTGTCATTTTTCTTCCTTTCAATCAATTTTTCATTTTAATCAAACTCCAAAGAGCTTATTTCCAGGGAGTTGTTTTTCAAATGTGAAAGACATCAAAAAAATTGTGGCAGTTTTCTTGAGAATGTAATGCCTAGAATAAGTTTTATTTTTCAACGATAACTTGCCCTAAAACGCTTATCAATTATTTATCCAGTTTTATTTATTACAGTAACAATAATTTTTTTTTTTTCATTTGTACTACATACTAGCTAAATAGTCAAATTACCGTTGACTAGGATATTTTCTTCAAATTTTTGTTTTCTCAATGCTTTTCATTGTAACTAACCTGCGATAAAATATCTCATAAATAGTAACCGTTTGTATAAAGTAAGCGGAAGAAATACCAAGGGTTTCGTCCTCTTTAAAACGGTATGCAATCGAATGATGTAGATATTTCTGTTGGGTAGGAGACGAAAAATTGAAAAACAGATAGTAAAATCGTGGAATCTTCGCCTGTTTTTCCCTCATGAAAAAAAAAAACCAATTGGAATTTTAAAGATATTTTTGCAGCCTTTGCTAACATTTTATAACTGTATCGATCCTTCAAACGATCATAGCGTGCGTAGCGTACACCCCCGTGTTGTGGTCTTTTCATGTAATCCCTACACAACAATCGCTCCCTACCTAAATGAAAGTAGACACTCTTCTTCGGGCACGGCTAATCCAGGAGTAAATAAGATTAAATCAATGTTTATCTGAAATATTAAACGGTGCCTGATAAAGCGTAAGATTTGTACTTGCACTTTTCAAGTCTGTGTAGTAGAGATAAGATGTCTGGAATTAACGTAACGAAAACAGTCAAAGCAGGAAATACGCTGTTAAGAGATGATGCCAACGAAAGAGATTTGCTGAAAGAAGCAATTGGAGACGATTAGTCTTGGAGGCAGGCACTAAATTATCTGTCTGGCGGTAAGTGGTGTTTTGACGTCAACACACTCGGAAGTGTGTAATGTGAAAATCTAGTACTGTTCAAAAACATTGAAATGTGAGAGTAAAAAAAAAGGTGTTCCCTACAAGATACTTGAACACACAAAAGCATATACTAGGTTTTCCTCTGCTTTTTTTAGAGGTCTGACTTGTAGTTTTGAGTCATCCAATGCACATGCCAAAACCAACCGGGCCTGGGTTCATCCTGGTTTTGTGCCCAAACAGTTTTTTTTTAAATATATTAAATGATGTCCTTATTCAATAATAAATACTATTCCACCTCGTTTAAATTTCTACTTTTCCTTACTATCTATTCTCAATAAACTAGGTTTTGTGTTAGTTAGGATGTTAAGGTCCGAGATTCGGAGGAATGAGAAAGTTTAATAGCGATGACTTTAATTATCTACATTTCTCCCACACTATAAACTCTGGGATTAGATCATGCACTAGCGACATAGGAATGCTGCTGTTGGATTAATAAAGCCATGCCTTCCAGGTACCCTGTTCTTCTCTACACATTTCCCCCCCAGCTTCTTAAGCCTTTGATTGATCAACAAAAACAGTCCTAATTATTCTAGATTTCCCCAACGCTTTTGTCATCCCCACTTTCCAAATTATAATGATTAACCTTTTATAATAGCCCTAACCGCTGATTTCAATGATTTGTCGTTTTTACCTACAGCTCAAATCCTCAGCCTACTCCCAGAACACAAGAGCTTGTCTCTGGTTCCCGCAAAACTGAAGGATTCAACCGTTTCCTTCTTGCTAACACCACCACTCTCTGGAATTCTCTCCCTCATAATATTTGCCATTCTTTATCCTTACGAGGGTTCAAAACGTTCCTATTACTACAACACATCCTCACCATCCAGACTGACGGTTACTCACTTGTGTGCTGCTCATTTATTTCTACTATTAAACATTTTATTTTTTTTGTGTGTCGATGTTTAGCGGGCACCTTTCTCATTCCTTATTCTTGACTATTGTTTATTTATCTTGCATTTTATCTCCTATTAATTAATTTCAAGGTTTTCTTTGAGTTTAATACTGTATTTACTATTTATTCAATGTCTTCTATTTTATAACGTCCCATCAATGAATTTATTTTTTCGAAATGTTTTTAATTTATTTTTCTAAAAATTAAGGTTTGGACTTTGTTATTTTCCTTTGTCATGTGATATTTCATTTTTGTTAGCTAGATTGATTTTTCTTGTACTTTTTTATTATGAGGCATAGAAGACTTGATCCCAGAATACATTTATTTTTATGTCTATCTATCTATATATATATATATTATTTTTTTAGTTTCCCTGATTTTAGAAGATAAAACAATGACTGTGCCAAGATACCTCTATTTATAATTTCAAAATGCAACAGGTTATTTTCTGTGATTGTTAAAGATTCTTGAGCATATATTATGTTTAAGTCCTAATTTGTTTTTATATTAAATAGGTATTAAAGGTTGTAACCCAAGCAGGGGGGGGGGGGGGGGGGGTACTAGACCAAATTTCAATAATTTATTAAGTAGACATTTTACCTAACGCATAATAAAACGTTTTTCCAGATGTTCTTAGCTGAATTTCACAAAAGTAGAAAATACAAATTCATGTTTGTGTCCAATTTATACAAAGTTTCTGGTACAGTTGCTATTTTGTATCATGTTGTCTGTATGCTTTAATCTGTTCGGTGACTCAATTGAATGTAATTTATAAGATAGTAATGATGTGAATTTATAGACTGATAAGATTTGAAGATGTTGGATCACGAAGAAGCGTTTTATCGCTTTTGAGGAGCTCCAACAGCAGCAAAGGTCATAAATTAAAAGGATGAATGTATTTTTGTGATGAGGTATATTTTTAGTCCATTGTTTCTATTTTTGACAGTGTACATAAAGGTAGCTAAGTAAAAATATGATTTTTTTCAAACTCAATGGTAGAGACTTTACTTAGAAAAATATATTTGGAATCTTCTTTCGCCTGCCGGTATGTTTTTTATGTATGTCCTCGCATACTTACAACCTAATTAAATCAAAGTCCTGCATACTTCTATAGTAAATTTACACATATTGCTTGTTGCTAGCCTCACCAACGTGTACAGTACGGTTGGATTAGCTTCAATATCTCAATGCATCCTAATGATTTATTTTTGTTATCATGATGCCGCTAAACAGAGCAAAGAAGTGTTACTGGTATCTTTTCGTCATCTGGTTTTATGTTTGTCAATGTTTGAAGGTGATACGGCTCAAGATATCACAGTTCAAACCAATTCGTAGCGTGGAATAAACTTCTTGCTCTCAAAAATGGCACAGGAAGATATTTATCAAACACCATTTAGTGCATGATAAATTAAATTTATTTGTATGTTCCCGGTAACACTATCGATCATTTGGGTGTATAGATGTAAATTTAAGTGAAATTATCACGTGTGAAATGAAGGCTTCCGACATGCACGAAAAGTTCGAGCGAGCTCACCACCATCACCGAAGCCATCAGACGACGTCACATCAAGTTCTTCGACTCGATGAAGCACAGTCTAAACCCTCTCTTCTGAGACATGACACCACCACCACTACCGGCACGATGGCAACTCACAAGATCGAGTAAAGCAGAAGAAATGGTTGACATCACGGCGCTTGGCCCACCAACAACAAGCCTCTAAGGGGCACCCTCACTGATATCAGACTAACTACGACTGCACTAAATGCCTAGAGAAGACTCTAGGCCCAGCCACCAGTGGACTCTCACCACTGTACCGTAACAATCAACCTCCACCGAGGATTCCCACACTCCTTACTCCTCTCACACCACCTTCAAGCAGGTCCTCCTAGTACAAGGATCCGATCACCCTAAATATTTTATATTTCTCCCTCATCCTAAAATTCTAACTAGAGAGCTTAGAAAAAAAAAAAAATTATCACGTCAACAATAAACTCACTGGGTATTATGTTGCTTCCTCCTTATAGTAACCTTATAAAAGATGTGATAAGACCGTAATGTATTTATATATATATATATATATATATATATATATATATATATATATATATAAGTTAAGGTTCGGACGTCGTAGGCAGCCAGCCTAATCCTTAAGTCATCGGGATGTAAACATCCCGAATGTATTTAGAGAGGCTTTAAAAGCTCAAATAAAAACAGTCTTGTGACAACTCTCGTTCAGTAACTACATTCAACCTCTTTCCTTTTTCTTCTCGTTTTTCGTTGACGATCGTTAACTGGTGCCGAAACCCGGGAGCGGAGTGGGTTCGAGTCATTAACGTGCGAGTTGGTTTTTGTTTTTTTTTTCCTTCTTATTCACTTTCGTGTGATTTAATTAAAGTAGGTAATGGTGGAATTGCGGCCGGCAGCGTTTGAAGTTCCACAGTTACCTAAAGAAACCATGGCTGAAGCCCATGCGAACACACTGGCGTGGATGAAGGTGCGGGCAGTGACGTCACAGGACATGAGGAAAATGATCTCAGACCTCGAAAAATTTTCTGGGGAAATAGGTGAGTTAAATCATTTTCTCAAAGGTGGAGATAGGATTATGGAGAGGATACAAGCCAAGATGGACGAAGGGTTACTCGACCCAGGTGACGCTAAGTCAATAAAGGCAGACCTGGTGTGCAGGGTGAAAAGGAAGGTGCTGAACCTGATACAGGCGGACGAGGAAACCCCGTGGGAGATAGTAAAGACGAGACTGAAAAAAGCATATGGGGGGGGGGACGATGGACCCCAGAGGAGGATATATTCCAAATGTTTCGAGAAATGAAATCTCCGAGACAGAATAGTGGACAGTATGCTGCAGTCCTGGTTGTCCGCTACAATAAAATAAATGAGAAAATGAGGGAGACAACTAGCGCCGATGAAGTGGAGGGCAGGATGGGATTCCTGTCAACAATCTTAAAGGTACAATTAGCGAAGGAGACGGGAAGGAAGGAAGGGTTCCCTAATGAGCGATCGTTCCTCGAATGCGCCCAGGCGATGATAGATGCTAGCGCAAGGGAAGAAGAAGTAAAAATGAACGAAGATGACAACGATTGGAGCCAGATCCCATATAGGAGAAACAGGACCCCAAAAGCAGTGTGGAGGAGACAGGAAACGCCGTTTGCCGGTAGAGACAGGGGAGCGACAAGAGAGAGAAGATTGGGAGTGACGAGGCCTAGGTACGCACCTCGGAAAGAAGAAAGGAAATGTCATGGTTGTGGAAAGACGGGCCATCTGGTAGCTCAGTGCCCTCGCACTAAGTGCTTTGAGTGTGGGGAAGAAGGACACATAGCAAGACAATGTCCATACTTGTTTCGTAGAAGGGAATTTCACAAAGCAGAACCAATGGAGGTGAACAACCAGGAAATCCGGGAGAGGCGGAGCGCGACACCAAGAGAAATTGGATCATCGGGCGACGAGTCATCAGGGACGTCGGAGACAGACGGAGAGGAGTCGAAGCGCAGCGGGAGCAGACGACGAGAGTGGCAGAAGAATCCCTCGCGCAGATGGGAGCGGCGTACGGAGGCCTGAGGAGAGTGGCAGCAGAGAGGCGACCGCATCCTAAGGTGCAATACAGTGCGGGAAAGGATGTGTGGTTTGCCAATTATCGAGTTCGGGAAGGGGGAGAGGTGCCTCATTGATACTGGCAGCACCAATACAATAATATCTCGTGGTGCGTTAGAGAGGTTGCGTAGAGGAGAGAGGGCACACCAGATCAAGGTATGTAAGTGTAAATTACTTACTCTTGGGGGACCCTGCGAAGTAATGGGAGAAGCGGTCGTGGGGCTGGAAGAATGGGCGAAAGTAATGGGTGACATAAAAGTACACGTCGTGGAAGACATGCCACGGGAATACCAGATAATAGTGGGGTGTGATTTACTGGGAAAAGTAGGTGCGCGCATCAAAAACGAGGGGGAGAACTGGAGGATCAAAATAGGGAAGCGAACCTATCGAAGCCGGGGGGGCGTAAGGGGCGAAACGGAGCAAATAGGAGCGGTTAAGAGAGTGGAGGATTGGAGGGAGAGTCTGAGGAGCGAGTTTAGGGATATTTTTTTCGCTGAAGGGGACAAGCTAGGAGCAACGGGGAAAACGCTACATGAGATCCCGTTAAAAGTAGAGCGGGTGACGTATGTGAAGGAGAGGCGGTATCCGCAAGCGCTCAGACAACACATTAGAAAGGAGATCGAGGATCTCAAGCGCCAAGGTATTATCAGAGATAGCACGTCTCCGTATAATAGCCCTTTGTGGGCAGTGAAAAAGAAAAGTCGACCGGGAGAATGTGAGGAAAAATACCGAGTCGTGGTGGATTTTCGGAAACTTAACGATAATACCCTGGACGAAAAATATCCGATCCCGCGGTTCGAAGACATCCTAGACAGACTAAACGGTGCAAAAAATTTTTAGCACATTGGACCTAAAAGCAGGGTACCATCAGATCAAACTAGCTGCGCATGACCAACATAAAACGGCGTTTTCGTTTGAAAGAGGGCATTTTGAGTACACGAGAATGCCGTTCGGTCTCAAAAATGCTCCAATAACCTTTCAGCGTCTCATGGACGAACTTCTGAGAGGAATGGACGAAAATATGTGCCAAATTTACATGGATGACCTGCTGATCTTCAGCCGAACGGAACGTATTTGAGAGATTAAGGGATTTCGGGTTGAAACTGTCAATAGACAAATCGTCACTGGGGCAGGAGCAGATTAGTTTTTTAGGGCACACAATCTCACAGGAAGGGGTTCAACCAGACTCGACGAAAGTAGAAGCGATCCAGAGAATGGAGGTGCCAAAAGATGTAAAAGGGATTCGGAGATTACTGGGCACGCTCAATTACTACCGCCGTTTCGTGCCGGACATGGCAGAATATATGGTACCCATTAACAATTTACTACGGAAAGGAGCACGGATAATGATCACGCCGCTGATAGAGCAGAATATCCGCAAATGCTTGGCACGTTTGCAGGAGGCGCCGATTTTGGCTTTCCCTAACTTTGAGAAGGATTTCACGATCACCACCGACGCAAGCGACTATGCCTTGGGGGCAGTATTGTCACAAGAAGGCGAAGACGGGGAAAGACCGGTGGCTTACGCGAGCAGACGCCTGACGGACACGGAGGCGCGGTACAGCGCTCTGGAACGAGAACTCCTCGGGATAGTGTGGGCCATTGGGCACTTCCGTCCGTATGTATTTGGCAGAAGGTTTCGAATACATACGGATCACCGACCTCTTCAATGGGTCGGAAAACTCAAAGAATCCTCCTCAAGGGTAACAAGGTGGAAGGAATTCTTAGCCCAATACAATCTGGATATTGTATATAAGCCAGGCAAAGACAACGTCGTGGCAGATTGGCTGTCGCGCGCTATTATGGTGAACGCCATAGAAGAAGGGGAAACATCGAGCGGTATGAGGCAGTTCATTGAGGAATGGACGCCTGGAGAAGCGGGCAGGAGCAGCACGCGGAAAGATAGTGACAGGAGTGCGGACACACCATCAGACGAGTCTATAGGAGAGAGACCGCGTGATATGGAGACGACGGACGAAATTATCAATGATAAGCAGAGGCAGATCATATGGAAAACTCAAACATCGGGTGCTCTGAAAATACTCCATAGTACGTACGGTAGGAGTCAGATCGCGACGATTTGGTCACCACCGGGAGTTCGAGGAGATCAAATTTGTCAGGCTCTCAAGGACGTGTCCAAACCCGGCAAAACACACCATTTATTCGTGGGCAACGAGACTGTGTGGGACAAAATTAAAAAGCTGTGGCAGAAAGAGCTGTTGGGGGTAGATCGCTCGTTCATTCGGTGTCTTTCCGTGGTCCAAACCCTGCGGGACGAGGAGCAGCAACGCGAGGTAACACTGGCGTATCACCAAGGAAAAACCAACCACCGCGGTGGGCAGGAGACGGCACAAGCACTACGAAGGCGCTATTTTTGGTGGGGGATGCAGCGGACTATTCAGGAGGTAATCGGAGCATGCGAAGTTTGTCAGAAGACGAAATATGATAGACATCCCCCGCAGGGACTCCAGGAGGAATCACCCACGGCAGAAGCACCACTGACGGAGATTCAAGTGGACACCTTCACGTGGCGGGGTTTTAAGTGGGTCACTATCATCGACCCATTTAGCAAAGTGGCTATGGCCTACGCGGTGGGAGACAAGTCATCAGATTCCATATTACAAGCCCTCAACACATGGTTTCAGTTCTACGGCATACCAGAGAGGATCTCGTCGGACGGGGGACGGGAGTTTGACAATGCAACCGTGAGAGCCGAAATGCAAAAACGGGATGTGGTATGGCATTTTAATACCCCCGGGCATCCCAAGAGCAGGGGAACCATCGAAAGGTTACACAGCACCCTCAGCGACCACTTACGCGTGTACCAGGTGGATAAAGGCCTGTCGGCGAACGTAGCGATGCCAATGGCGGTGGCGGCATACAACCACTCGATACATGCCACGACGGGGTTAGCACCCTTCGAAATTTTGTTTGGATTACGAGTGAGACCGAGGAACTGGCCAGAGACGGTGGCGGATGAGGGAATGGTGGCACAGCTCCATAACACCCACATACAGCTCGGAAAGATGTGGTACAAAGTACGCGATAAGATTATGCGCGAAAAATCCAAGCGCGTGGCACGGGCAAATTTGAAGGTGCGTGATCGCATAGGAGCAATATCGATTGGGACCGTTGTGTACAGAAAAGTCGTGTCAAATCGTAGTAAGGAACTTGTTCGGTATGAGGGGCCCTTTAAGGTCATCATAATTCGGGAACATAATCTCGTGACCATCGAGAGTATGACCACCCCAAAGAAGAGGCGAACCGTTCACATTGAACAGTTGAAACTCCCAACACAGGGGGGAGGGTGTTGAATGTGCGTAAGATGGTGTGCCCTCGATCCGATACGGAGCAACTGATCCGGAATCATATGTTTCACATGTTCACATTCACATGTGCTGCTCAGAGAGAGTTTTTGTTTTCATTATTTATATTGTGGATGTTCCATTTTTTTTTACCTGGCAGCCACCGGGTCCAGGGCGAATGTATTATTTTTTGTTATTATTATTTTTGTTTTATTTCTGTATTATCTCTTTTCTTTGTTTTTTTGTGAGGACTATGAATATATTAGACCGTAAACGTGATGTAAGGGATTACAGGCTGTGTGCTGAGTGCGGCGGACCTTGGAGTTTACGAAGAGATATGCGTAAACTGGCAGGGGGGAGTTAAGGTTCGGACGTCAGTTATGGAAGCAGCTGACACACGCACACCGACAGTCAACACCCAGCTGACACCTGCACCATCGCCTAAGTCAGCATGAATATCAGCACTCCTTAATCTAATCTGTTCTTATATAATCCTTCCTTTCCTCTCACCAGCTCTCATTCATCTCGTTACTGTACCCCTGACGTATTACTTAATCACTTTGTCATATAAGTTGTATTCTTTTGTCTAGTTAATAAACCACTTTTTAAAAAGGCCCCTTTGGTCTTCAATTATTTAACTGGCGCCCGAACAGGGACCTTGGCAGTGTTTATATAACTTCAGAAGAATCTCCCCATTCAGCGATCCCGCGTTTGGCTAGGCTAGACCTGAGAACTTTTCGATTCTTTCCATGAGAAGGCCGATGCTATATTGAACAGGACTTCAGGACTGATCGAGCACTGGTATATTCTAATATACATTCACCGAGGCTCCAAGAACCACAAAATCTGTTATCTAGCGACCAGAGGAAGCCGATAGAAGGCAACATTAACTAGAAGAAGACATCACTTGTATTGGTAAATATATTTTTTTGTACACATTTACATGCCCATTACTGACAGACTTAATATAAACCGTAACTTAGAAGAAACCGTAAACATGACTTCTAACGATTACAAAATTTCTACTACAGACCTTAAACTGATCCCAGAATTTGACGGAAATCCCAGCCATCTAGTAAGATTTATTAATAAAATAAATTTTGTAGCGAATAACGTCTGCACAACTGACAATCCACATCACGAATATAACGCGAAACAATTGATAGGACATGCAACAAACAAATTAGTAGGACATGCCGAATATTGCGGAAGACGGAACTATAACTCTTTACTAGAACTGATCCAAGAACTCAAGCTTAACTTTCGTGACGACAAAACAATACCCCAATCCATAGCAGAAATATATCAAACTAAACCCTTAAGAAACGAACATCCCAATAGCTATGTAGAAAGACTGATATTATTACGAGACGACCTTGAAGGTAGATTATATACGGACGACACAAAAACAGACTTACAAAAACACACAGAGATAAACGTATTTGATGAACAAATAGTTGACCATTGCCAAAGACAACTTGAAACTTCAGTTGACAATTTCCTCCAACACCTACGAATTAAAAATTTGAGGGATTTGAAAAAGGCATTAAAAACCACAGCAGTACGAGTAGTCGAAAGAGCATACGGTAACAAACTAACACACAACGAATCCACACAAAGACGCAGTCAAAACCAACCACCCTCCACTAGCAATTATAAAGGGAGGAATTACGACCCACATTATCACGAGAAAAAACGTGAATTTTATGACAATAATAGACAACAATTTAATGACAATAATAGACAACAATCCCAACAACCAAGACAGTACAATCAAGAACAACCACGTTTTAACAATAACTACCCCCGAGACGAAAACGAAAGACATAATCAATCATGGAAACCCTATGAACAAAGACAATACTTTAACAAACCAAACCCCAGACCGGAACAAAGAGAAAATCAGACCGTATCAATGCGCACAGCCAGCAATCGCGTACACCACACGGAAAATGACAAAGACCAACAAATAACTGAATTACAAGACAGACTACAACAATTAGAATCTCGTTATGAGGATTTTTTAGACGTAGGTCCCAACAACAACGAACCTCCAGACCCGAATACCAATTAAATTACACGGACAGTCTCCCAAAAATAAAAGACAAAAAAGGCAAGACATGGCTGATTGACACTGGAGCTTCTAAAAATTATATCAATCCCCATTCCTTACCCGAGGGAACAAAAATTAATTCGGAAGACTTTGTAATGAAAACTCCTACAGGCAGAGCCGAAGGCACTCAAAGCGCCATAATCGATCTCTATCCCCTGTTAGGAATTCAAGCAAAGGTAAAAATGCTAATTTACCCCTTTAGCAATCGTTTCGATATTCTTTTAGGATACGAAACGATGAAAGAACTGAAAACTGAAATAAAATGTCACAATGACGAAATAATAATAAAAGGAACCAAACATAACCTGGAAAATGAAATTTACTATATAAATGACTTACAGACAATAAAACAACTAATTAGAACAGACCACATTGATAACAAGCTTTCGGACGAACTTGTGGTACTGATTGGTAAATATGGTGAAATAATAAAAACAAATGAAGAAAAATTACGCGCGACAAATTTAATTAAACACAAAATAAACACAAAAAACGAAAACCCTTGCTACACTAGGAACTATCGGTACCCCGTGCAATTCAAAAATCAAATAAATGAAGAAGTCGCGAATTTATTAAAAAATAACATTATTAGAAAGAGTAACTCCCCATACAACTCACCAGTATGGATAGTACCAAAAAAAATGGATGCCTCAGGCATAAAAAAAGTTCGAATGGTAATAGACTACCGAAAACTGAACGAAATGACGACTAATGACAAATACCCACTACCCAACATTGAAGACTTACTAAACAGACTACAAAAAGCAAAAATATTCTCAACAATAGACCTTGCATCAGGATTCCATCAAATCGAAATGGATCCAGATTCAATACCAAAAACCGCATTTAGTACAGAAGACGGACACTTTGAATTCTTACGAATGCCCTACGGACTTTGTAACGCACCACCCACATTCCAACGAGCCATGAACATGATGATAGCGAACGTCCCTAACGCTATGATATACATTGACGACATAATCATTTACTCAAACACAATACAAGAACACCTAGAACATCTCGAAAACGTATTCCAAAAGTTAAAAGAACATGCACTTTCTATCCAACTAGACAAGACTGAATTTTTTAAAACTGAAATCCCCTTCTTAGGATATATTGTCACTCCCGACGGACTAAAAACTAACCACAAGAAAATAGAAGCAATCACAAAATTACCATACCCAAACAACGAAAAAACGACTAGACAATTTCTCGGAATGACCGGATACTACCGAAAATTCATAAAAGACTATGCGAAAATAACGAAACCAATTTCGAAATCACTACAGACTAAAACATACGAGACAGAAGAAATAAAAAAGGCTTGTGACATACTAAAAACCCTCATGACAAATTCACCAATATTAGCATACCCGGACTGGAATAAGACATTTTACTTAACGACAGACGCAAGTGATAAAGCCATCGGCTCGGTGCTATCGCAAAAAGATAACGACGGAATAGAACACCCAGTAGCATTCGCCTCACGAGTATTACAGCCTCCCGAGATAAACTATTCAACAATTGAAAAAGAACTTTTAGCAATTGTTTGGTCTACACACCATTTCAAACCATACTTGTACGGTACTAAATTCCAATTACTAACTGACCACAAACCATTAAAATGGATCTATACAATGAAAAACGGAAACACCAGAATCATGAAATGGATCTGGAAATTACAGGACTTTGAATTTGACATAAACCACATTAATGGAAAAACAAATTACGTAGCGGACTTACTATCACGACAAAACGAGAACTTAGAACAAAACGCAAATACTAACCATATAGACGGAGATTTTGACGAATTTCTAAACGAACTAGCAATACTCCCGTTAGACGAAAACCCAGACTATGACACACTTATAGAAGAATTAGAAAACATGACTCAAACAGAACAAATAAATGACGCAATTAGTACATGTGGAGCAACTGTTCACTCCCAACGATCATCCAACGAACAAATTTGGATAGTAGACAATGACAAGAATATTAATATAGAGAAACATCAGATAATAATAAAAAAGGGAATAAAAGAAACAAACTTTACTAAACCATTTAACAAAAACAGACATGAAATTAAATTTGACAACTTAGACGACTTAGAATCACTAATCGAACAATTTATTAGACCCAAAATTACTTATGGAATTTACTGTGAACCAGATATCCCATTACTCCAACCATGGTACGATAAAACATTTAAAGACATTTCTAGACTAATACAAGAATCATACCCAACAGTTAAACTAAAAAGATACAAAAACTATGTAACCGATATCTTAGACAAAGAAGGACAAATTGAAATAATTAATGACTACCACATAGGAAAAACATCCCACAGAGGCACAATCGAAACATACGACAAACTTAGAAAATTATACTACTTCCCATTAATGAAAGAAACAATTAATGATTTTATTAACAATTGTAAGACATGTAAGAAAACTAAATACGAACGCAATCCTATAAAAGCAAAGTACATGATAACACCAACACCAAATAGACCGTTCGAAGAATTAATGATAGACACATTACATTTTGACAGAAAATATATCGTAACTATAATTGACACATTCTCAAAAAGACATACAATCAATTAATAATAATTTTAAAACAGAACAAGACAACATAATGAAGATAAACAAAGAAATGACATTCTTTGACATGTACATAATTCTGACACACCTACACAACAAAATAGATGAACTTACATTAACACTGGAACTATGCAAAATTGGCATCACACACTCATCATTAATGTCCCAAATACTACACGACATAAACCAAAATGTAAATCTAGCTTCTAGGAATCCTGAAATCCTGTGGATAATGAGTAAAATTTACTGCACTACTCATAATGAAACACTTCATATCTTTGTAGACCTTCCTAAGGCAACCCCAAATATAAAGACTTATTTACTCATACCTTCGCCTGTAAAAATTAACAACCAATATGTAACTTTAGATATAGACGAAACTATTATAATAAAAAAATTTAATATGTTATATACAACGAATTGTACATTTTTAAACAATGAATATTACTGTAAAAACCTTTTTATTTTAAATAATACTTGTATAAATAATATTATTTCATCTGGAACGATGAATGCATGCAAATATAAATTAACCAATACTAACATTAGATATATAGATAATATAAACAGTTTTATAACTACTAACCTCTCCAAATTAGACAATTGCCTTACTAACGATACTGTATACCTACCACCCGTTAGCTTACTCACCCTAGATCAAAATGATTGTTATAAAGAACTCCCCAAAATTTCAAGACATATAATAGACTCCACCATAAACAAATTGTACAATAAAATAGATATAGATGTAATCGCAAATATAAGCGAAATAGAAAACCTAAATATAACAGACATAGTTTTAGAACCACTTATATTTAATCAATCCAATACTTATTTTTATTTTTATTTAATTATAGGGGCAGCTATTATAATTGTAATCCTCTACTACCTTAAAAAATGTAAAACTACCAATTCCTTACAAAACCCTACACCAACAGTTGTATACCATCCCGGACAACAAGAGCCTATCAACATTTTGGCAACAAGGGTTTATCACCCAAATAACAGCCCTCATGCACCTGCAGCCATCAACTTAATTTCTTGATGGAACAAGAAACCTAAAGTCGGAAGGAGTTATGGAAGCAGCTGACACACGCACACCGACAGTCAACACCCAGCTGACACCTGCACCATCGCCTAAGTCAGCATGAATATCAGCACTCCTTAATCTAATCTGTTCTTATATAATCCTTCCTTTCCTCTCACCAGCTCTCATTCATCTCGTTACTGTACCCCTGACGTATTACTTAATCACTTTGTCATATAAGTTGTATTCTTTTGTCTAGTTAATAAACCACTTTTTAAAAAGGCCCCTTTGGTCTTCAATTATTTAACTGTCGTAGGCAGCCAGCCTAATCCTTAAGTCATCGGGATGTAAACATCCCGAATGTATTTAGAGAGGCTTTAAAAGCTCAAATAAAAACAGTCTTGTGACAACTCTCGTTCAGTAACTACATTCAACCTCTTTCCTTTTTCTTCTCGTTTTTCGTTGACGATCGTTAACTTATATATATATATATAAGTTAGCTGGAGAGGTGGCTATGAGGAGATAACATAGGTAAGCCTCCCCAGTTAATCCCCTCAGAGGATCAGCAAGACTATATATAGATGTGTATAATAAATAAAGCCATTCTTAGTTCAACCACCGTGTCTAGTAGTTACCTCTTCCCCCCTTTTTAATCGATACTCTTCAGTCTATTTTAACTTATATATATATATATGACTAATGCCGCCCAATAAGGTTGTCTAATTTGAAGACCGAAATACAAGGAATGCTACATTAATTAATTTAATAATAATAATTGTTTATTTATTTTACTTTTATACCTGGAGGGCATATCTGATTGTAAAATAATAACAATAAGCCGCAAACTTGTTTTGTAATGGAATAATTGATTAGTTTTTAAAAGGAAATGCATTTTATGTGTAATTAAACCGAAGTATAATTAATAACTGATGAATTAACGTTATACAATACTATATTGCAGTTTAAATGGTTAATTTTAATGTTCCGTAACCTAATGCCGTACTAATTGATGTCCTCGGCATTCTGGATGTTGATCTGCTGGTTACATCTTCATGAAAAGATAGTTCGGACCAGCTGGTATTAGAAAGGCTGACTCCGACTAGACCAGGGCCACGAGAAACGAGCATGAACACTAGGAGTAAGCAATACAGACAGATCCGACACAGAATTCAATGTTAAGTTTCATATATAACCTGAATTTGTTCACATCCATGTGTGGGGACGGCCAATTCTTGTTCTATCGTCTATTATATGCATTAGTTATTTCATGGCTTCGACACACCTGTGCCGAATTATAGGTATATAGGTAGCCCCACCCTTGGAGCGTCTTCCGCTCCGCCATCGTGCTTGGACAGGTAGGTATTCGCCGCACTGGTGTGTAGTACTGTGCCCTATCCATTTTTCACCTAGGTAAGTTTAATTTGATGTAGCTAAAATCAATTTAATAATAATGAATGTTGGTTTATTTTAGTTTTTTATGACATGAAGGAATAGTAACAATAACCCATAAATTTATTTTATAATGAAATGATTTATTATATTTTAAAGGAAATGGATCTTTTAACTGACTTGAGATCGAAGTATAATATATTGGCGTTATATAATTCAATACTGCAGTTTCAAAGGTCAATTTTAATGAGCTCAAAGATCTTAGTTACCTAAATATAGTACTGGTGTTGTCTTGAGGACTCAGACGGGGCCAACGCCACGAGAAGGGAGCGTGGGCACCACGAGGAAGTGAGACAGCTAGACAATCTAAGGGCTTTTATACCAAAAGTTATTCCCGGTTTGGGGACAGCACGGTTTGCCGTTTATTCCCGTGCAATTGTTTTCCAACTAGGAAATTTTTAATAAAAGGCTTTCTAGAGGTCAACTACAACTGAACTAATGTTGACATTTTTTTGTTATTGAATAACTCAAATGTGTTTACTTGGCATTACAAATTCATCATTCGTATGTTTTTCGTATTGACTCTCTGACCTTATTGACGTGGTATCTCGACTTCAGTTCTGTAGAATCCGTTACCGTATTCACTATTTTTTTTTGTGCTTGTGCACCTAAAATATGGATGTGGAATACACCAATTGATGTCCTCGTTCACGGGATACCAGAGGAAAAGCGAATAAAAAGTCGGAAGATTTTTCAGATTCGTTTTTCTTTTAGCCTACCTCTAAATAGTCAGAAAACGGTTTGAACAGCGAAAATCCATTTACACATTTACGTGATGTAAGAGGAAAATCGAATTAAAAGTCGGAAAATGTTTACACTTATTTTCCTTATAAAGAGATAATCTAAATAAATGAATAATGGATGATTGAGGTTATCTGTCGAATAACGCATAACGAATAAATCAATTGTGAAGAAAGAACCGAATAAGGGATAACGGATAAAAATGTATTCGTTATTTAAATAAAAAAATATTGGAATAACGTCTGTAGCTACCGCTAACTACATAAGAGAAATCACCCTGTACTCCATTGTATATATATTGTAAACAAATGTGAATAACATGGCCAAAATATAAATCATTGTAAATGTGTTAAACAATAAAAAAATGCGGGGTGCCAATTAGTTATATGAGCTGGGACGCCAGCTGTCAGTAGCCAGGTATATGGACCCAACCGCCGGCAGACCCTTTCAGGCTCTGTCACGGCACAAACGAAAGCCACATCATTGGGTACTTCATTAGCGATGCTTATTGGCTATTGACAAGGCCAGCTGGGTATTTAAACCGAAAATTTGGGTCCTGTAAATCATTCTCCTGGTAACTACCGGCTCGTAGCAACCCCTGCTTGAAACTCTGAAACTTGACAGCTTCTTTATGAAAAACCTCTACATCTCTTCTTCTCCTCGCCTCGCTACGTTTTATTCCGGCGTTGTCAGACCTCACACCTTCCTAGTTAGAATCTATGACTTCGTCTCGCTAAATCTAGCACCTCCTTGGGAGAAACATCTCTCTAGTGGACAACGGTTGTCGTGGCCCTGCAAACTTACCAAGCAGTGTCTCCCGCGACAATTAAGCCTGCCTCTCTGCGGTTCACACTTGCCTTTGGGATCCGACGGATTTCGCCTACCCTCATATACCAAGTGTGAATTCGTGGTTATTCCAAGACCACACAAACTACCTACCTACCTACCCTATACTTCCTCTCCTGAACATAGTGCACAGTCGGGGCACATACCTATCAAATATAGAGTCAGATAGTAAAGCCGTCACGAAACGATTGTCCAGGTTGTAAACTCAAACAACCCTCACTTTATCACCAGGACTAGGGTAACCAGGCACCCCATAGTGACGACCCGACAACGTCTAATACTGGCAACTATCCACTGCACCAGTGTTGTATCATGTCCAATCGATGTTTTGTCTAATTGTTTTATAGCTTCGCCTGACACCCTACCGTTGATCCTACATAAGAACCTTTTTCCTGGGTCATTGCCGTTGGAGATTCGAGGTGTCGGATTCACGGATACTTGCTTCTTCCTTACAACACATCATTTACCCCATGCCATTTTGTATATTTCTAAATTCATATCACATAAAATTCATTTTATTTTACAACTAATAAATCCATTACATCAAATTTGTAGCTTATTTTATATGTTATTATTTCATAACTCCAAATACTCTCTAACCGAGGGTTACCTGAATACGAAAATTATTTTCGGGAAGTCAAATATTTATATAGCTAACTAATTAATTTAATATTAATGAATGTTTATTTATTTTACCTTTGTACCTGGAGGGAATACAATGGATTTCTTAGTAATTTATCAACCGTAAACAGGTCATAATATAGATGGTTAAACTAAAGAAAGTCCGAAATCCTGTATTATAATCTGGAAACCGATTGAATAAAAAAAAGAATTTTGGGACCCAAACTATTTTTTGGGTTAAAAAGTCATACTATGCAGACCTACGCCTACACCTAACGATAATTTTAGTCGCCATCCCAACACAGAAAAGCCAAACAGCCAGTTGGTAACAGTTAATCAGCGGGTTCAAGGGGCAATGAGATTCGTCACTCTTGCTCTCTTTAAAGCATGTGCTCAAATGAACATTTCAGGAAACCTTATATGTCTGCACAAGAGGACTGTAAGAATTTTTGTACGACTATTCCTTCCAATTGCTTGTTTTAGAGATTTATTTCAAAATGTAAAAAAATAAGTGAATTGATCAAAGGATCAATGGCCTCGCTATATTTGTTTATTATATCAATGATTTTATTTTTATCCACAAAAATTTTGTTACAATTAACAAATAGATTATATACATGTTTTTATGCACATAAACATAAATGTAGCACCTAGAAAGCGAAGGAACAATACCCAGAGATGGTTACAGTACTGGCCAGGGAATCCGTGAGAGTTTCTTAAATGCAGTGAAATTCACTCCCAACGACGCCGGATATGTGGTAGTGGTATTCCGAATTTTTACTTAGGTGCTTTTATATGTGTATGTTGTAATGTGATGTGTCTACTCAGTGGTTCCTAACTCTTTGTATCTCCATGGATATGCACCTTATGTACAAAAAATATCGGTGGTGTCAATAGAAATGTTTGTTGTTAATTATAACTTGTGATATTGTACTGTCAATAAAACGTCTTCATTCCAAGTTGTTATATAAATCGACTTTCCTCCAGACTCTAATAAGGGTGTAGCGGTATAATGATTTCGAGCTATGTCTTCAGTCGGTTTCTTATATCATGTTATATCGATAACCCAGAAAAATGTATCCAATTTTGAAACGAAAAATGGCCCTTTCATTAATCTATAACATCATTAGTTAATTAATGACTGACGATCTTGTCCAAACTCAGTTTTGTTTTATTGAAAACTCTGATTGTACAACAACTTTATGATGATAAAATTACACTCTGCCTGATTGGACTATAAATAATTGTGATAAATGATCTCATTCATGCCAATTTACAATTTTCATTCACTCGCTCATTCATACTATATATACAAACAGCCCAGAGGCCCCCCAAGTTCCACATGGTGTGCGAAGGAGGAAGTGGAGTCTCGGGAAGTGCCCCCACGCTCCTACGTTAGCCGCGTCTCTGGATAAAAGCCAGCGGAGGCTGACCAAGAGCGCGAGAGCCACAGACGCTCAGGACATGATCAGAGAAACTAGCCATTGCCAGGACTCCCATTGTCACTTATTTATAGCACGAGGCCACTGCCGTTTTAGGAGGATTTGTTTATTTACATATGTACGCTTTAATGCAATATTATCATATTTTTTCTTAATTCCCTAAGTTTTTTTTTTTTTTTTTTTTTTTTTACTTAGCTTTCGACTGGAAATATAGGATGTAGGAAAAATAAAGGAAATTATTTGGGATGATGGGTGCCTTTCACTAAGGGGAGTCCCATTTAAAGGTATTATGAGAAGGATATGGGGTGTGGGATGCCTAAAGGAGGCGGATGGGTTCGGGAAGGTAGTGAAAGTCTACCTCTGGTGGAGCCTAGGGGTACTAGGCATTGGTTTGAAGTCGGCCAGGTAACACCTGTCCTCGGCCCCTGTAGGGGGCTGCACTGAGTCGGCCTATCGGCCGGGGAATTGTCCTACCCTGAGCAGGTAGAAGGGGTATTCTTGCTTCAGTTGATTGGTTGATCGGAGATCGACCTCTATCTGGGTGTTGGTCGTTCAGTCCCCGTCAGGGGGCTCGGGTTCGATCACGTCTGTCCTGTGAAGATTGTTATAAGCAAATTATATTGAACTTATTAAACGGCGGTGGAATACCTAATCAATCACTGACCATCAATTCTTGATTTAAGTTTTGAAACCGCATCAGTCACTGAAAATATAACTTTTATGTGTGTCCGTAGTATCCCAAGAGAAAAATATCTGAACTTTAAATTTAAAATAGCTTCTTAACTATGTTTCTAAAAAGTTTCTAAGTCAGGGAGAAGCAGAAACTTAAAAGATTATGCCTATTTTTCTCTCATTGATTTTGTTTTCTAGTATTAAAGATCAATCAAAAGAGACAGAACGTCATAATCTGGCTTTAATAGGCCTTTAAATTTTGGTTAAGTTGGATCATTTTTACGAGCGCTATCACAAAACATACAAATAGACCTAGGCTTGGCTAGTAATTTTGCAACTCCTATATTTGTTCATGTTCTATTCCCCTTTTTAGCCAGAACTATTTTTTATACTTAAAAACAATCCAAAATCTCAAGTTAATCTATTGACGACATTAAGACAAAATTTCTTATTGATTTTGATTTATCACTTACAAATTGGTATCTTCATTTTTAATTATAGATACAAGGAGTATTCTGGGCTTTTGTAGCAGTGTACAGTATTGGAGTGTATGGTTGTACCTTTGTCTTCCCATTCTACAATGGCGAACAAACAACAGTTGGAAATCTGTTGTATTTTTCATATTTTATTGGCAAGTAAAAAAGAAAAAAATATTATTGTCATATTGTGAAATAAATAAAAATCATGATTTCCAATGGTCTTGCAAACATTTTTATTTCCAGGAGATTGCCATTATTCAAATTCAGGACAAGTGCCCCCTTCTCTTTTGAATTTTGAGCATCCTCACCGAACCTATATTTTGATGATTATTTATGGCATATTGAGTGCAGTATGGATACCATCGTCTATTCTTGTTTTAGGTAATGTATCACTTCCTCAATCTAAAATGGTTTAATACTCTTTAACACTCCTCCTCCCCCCCCCCCTAATGATTTATCAAGTACTCCAACCGAAGAAATCGGAGGAATTACTCCCTTCCGGGGAGCCCTAGGGGCTTGGGGTCATCAATTTCAATAACAATTTTATTGGTGATACTAGGTCAAAAAATATTTGGCATGTGTCCAAGCATTCGTGCCAATGTTCCCTGGGTGCTGAGAAAAAAAATGATTTAACGTTTAAAAACTTTTTTGATAATCGTTTGTCATTGTTTTGCGTGTGAAATAAGATTGTAGTACATTATCCGCTTTGTTTTGTTAAGTATACTATGAGACAACTACAATTAGGTCTGATATATTTACAAGTAAAAAAGAAGTATTGAAAAGAAAATGTTGAGGCAAAAAAATTAATTTTAGACTTTCCTCCAAAATTTGTATTCATGAATTTTTTCGGAAGCTAAAATCGAAAATCAAATTTAGTAATAGATCTTCCGTCTCTCCAAAATATATTATTTATTCACCAATAACATTTTGACAGCTCTAAGCGTGCATCTTCAGTTGCTAAAATGAAAAGTCACACGATAAAAATGTCCACTGTGCATACAGAGAAAAATAAAATCAATCATTAAAAATAACAATATATAAAACCTATTTAAAATATTAACACTAAACTGCACTCAGTCCGAAATGGTCCATCCATTTATATAGTTTTAAAAATTTTTTTTATTTAATTCCTATGTGTACAATTAATAAATAGTTAAATTAAAAAATTACATTAGAAATAATTTTTAATATTAATACTTTAAAATAGGTTTGTTAACTCTTCCGACTTCAATCTAACACTGGCTTTATTAAGGAGATATAGAGGGGGGGTTTATTCTTTTCATTTATATTGTCTGATGTTTCAATGCTGTCAAGTGATTTTCCATCATTTGTATGATATAGCAAGGTAACCCTATGTGATGCATCATGATGCCCTTCCTCCTAAGGTAGATGCTGGTAGAACTGGTAAACTCTTTTATTAATTAATCATTTATTACTTATGTGTCGAATTTCTAGAAAGGACAGCAAGTGCATAAATTAGAAATGTTTTCCTGATTCAAGCCAAAAAGAAAAAATAACCAGGTGAATTAAGCCAAAAAATTGTAATTTTTTTAATTAAAAAAAATTCGTATTTATAGGTTGTCTTTTTTTTTTTTTTTTTACACATGCAGAACAAAGCCTAGAAACGACACAAAAAATTATAATTTTTAAACTTTCAATAATATTTTTTTCGGCTCCTAGGGTGCATTGGCAAGAGAGATCATACGTACGTAAAATATTTTTTGACCTAGTATCACCAAAAAATGTTTCATTGAAATCAGTTACGCCCATAGCCTCCCCAGGTTTGTAAGTTAAAGTATATATAACTGTATGTATTTGTTTATAAATTTAGGTAGGTCCAGGACTAGTGTCCTGTCGTATGCACGGGCGTAGGCACGCAACTCCGCTGAACATGGAGGTACATACAGCGGTGCGCAAACCCACCCGCCAAGCTTCCCCGGCACCAGTCGAATTAGAATCCACCTGATTTGTGCCTGTTCACAAGAAAAAAGCCACTGGGACGGTGCGGCCGAAACCTACCCAGGAAGTGGTCGTGAGTAATAGATACGACCTGCTTCCCAAAACCAAACCTACAGCGGGCCCCAGCACCCAAGACAGCCACCCTGTGAAAATACCCCCACCGGTCGTCATAACTGTGCCAAAGCCAACCTCTACCACCAGAGCGAGATTGGCGCATATCGGGGTTTCCCCTATATCAGGATGGTCTCCTATATACAGCAGAAGGGCATACCACAATGCCACAAGTGCCAGGGGTTAGGCCACGCTAAACACCACTGTGGCCAAAAAGTCGTCTGTGTTTGTTGCTCGCAAAAACACGCATCAGGTGAATGTGACAGGGCACAAGAAGCAAAGTGCTTCAACTGTGAGGGACCTCACGTAGCCTCATACAGAGCGTGCCCAAACCGTGTAAAGCTACTATGTCCGGACTACAGACCGTATTTGCTCAATTGAACTTCTACGTTGACGGTCTGATGATTATACTCGAAGAAGTGGAAGCGCTAATAGCGATATACGCACCGGACATCGTCGTACTCACGGACACGAGAATTGTGAAATAGAACGTAAGGCTACAGGGCTACTCTGTTGTCATCGAATAGACCGATGGCTACGGTGATGTTCTGTTGGCTATACGACACGGCATCACAAGGTTGAAAGTGGCTGCGCCACTTACTACATTTGATGTCAGGCTCCATAAATTGACGATGAATATAAACCTGGGGCACCCATTTATCTCACCGTCATGTATAAGTGACCGAGGGCGTCTCTCCAAGAGTTCTCAGCCCTTCTTAGAGTGGAAAAACAACCACTGGGTTGTTGGAGACTTAAATGCACGGCATCCCCTGTGGAATAATGCCACCGTCAACCCAGCTAGGAAAAAAACTGGCAAAGGCCGCCTTTACTGTCGCCCCCCCCCCAGAACTACATCTTTCGCCGTAGACGGGGAAGTACAATTACCTCCGCCCTAGATCTCTTACTCACAAAACAGCCGCACAGGATAAACAATTTTTAGACCCTCGACTTAGTGACGACCGACCACTCTGCCATTGCTAGAGTTGTGATCCCACGTTCCACGAAGTACTACTATAGTCAAGCCGACTGGGACCTATATCGATCACAGCTTTGCAACCAATTTCATACGGTTCCTGTTCTCCGCACTACAGAGGAAGTGGATCGACAGGTAGCTTTCCTGGCCGAGGTTATCGTCGATGCAGCTGACACTGATATCGCTAAGTTTATTCCGAAGCCGCCCATGCTACAAAACCGCGAGACCATATTCTTCGATTTATTGCATTATGCAATAATTGGAAGAATAACTGGTATAGAACAAGAACTCGTCAAGCCAAGAAAGTAGTAAACTCTCTCTCAACGCAAATTTGTGGCTTGATGAGGAATTGGAAGACGGCAATGTGGTAGGAACGGCTTCGTGGCTTACATGGCGATTTCCGTAAGTTTTGGAAATCCTTAGGACCACTACCAAAAAGGACTCAGGAGTCCGTCTTTATGACGGAGACACCCTCTACACAGCGGAAGAACAGGCAAAAATACTGGTCGACCTCTGTACCGCAGACAACGCCGCTAGGACAGATAACTACCACGTTTCTCGGCAGCTGGAGACAGGTCAGAACTATATGTTTGCCTCCCCGAAGCAACTCAAGGCGATACTTCACCGGTGTCAGGGAAACCAAATAACAGGGCGCGACGGGGTGCAAACGGCATTGCTGAAATAGCTGCGGAGGAGAGGGATTACGCAACTCGTTAACCTGTACAATTCATGTATCAGGTTGCAATACTTCCCGACAGCGTGGAAACAAGCAATCTTGTTCCCGCTGCAGAAGCCCACAAAGAGAGGCGACCACCCAGCCCACTATCTCCCGATCAATCTCCTCCTACACATGGGGAAGATTCTCGGAAAGATAAAACTGAACTACCTGAAGGAGTTAGGTTCGGGAAATGCTATCATTCTGTACGAGCAGACAGGTTGCTGTGCCGACGGGTTTGCAATTGGGAATGCCCAGAGCAGCTATACACCATGTTGCTTTCCTTCTTGAAGAACAGATCGGTGAGGGTACGGGTAGGTTATTGCCTCTCTAGCTAATTCCCACTGACTTGTGGAGTTCCTCAAGGAGCTGTTTTGTTTCCGGTTCTTTTCAGCATGTAAACATCTGAAATTGTTGGAACAAACTATAAGAAAGCTATGGTAATCGCTTTCGCCAACGACATTGCGGTTTACAGTAGCAACATGAGTGCACAAAGAGCTCTTACACAGCCCGAGTCAGTTTGTAACATAATCAGTGACAGACTGGCCATGTTAAACACCAGTGTAAACGCTGGGAAGACTTCTTCTCCCTCCCAAAGGGGACAAAATCCTTGCCAAAATCATATAGTATAGGAGGGCAAGAGAACTCACCAGCTTTCTCAATGTACTATCTGGGTATAAAAATGGATAGGCATCTCCATTTCTCTACTCATTCTAGTAACAAAATAGAAAAAGTATGACACAGGTCTTACCGGCTATCGCACTTGCTAACCTCACCCAACCTGTCGCTTCGTCTCAAACTGATGATCTATAAATGTGTCCTCCGGCCAGCTCTGCTGTAAGGTGCCCCGCTATTTACCCACTTGACTGACAATACAGCTAATGTCTCCAGCATTTCCAGAATGGGATCATGCGAAAAGTAGTCCGACTTACCTCTCGTGAGAGGTTAAAGAATTCTGGCCTGCTCCCGTTGCTTGGTGTGTTGTTGGTGGGTGAGTTCATCTGCCGGAGACACATCAAGTTTTTTGACTCGTTGCAGCATCTAACCAGCCCAGAGTTTAACACTATGTGACCCCTCCACCCCTCCTGCATCGATGGCAACAGACTGTTGGGGAAAAATCAGGTTAAGAATTAGTATGTAAGTTAGTTTTAAGTTTGATCAAAAAGGTGAGCTCCATCACCTTTATTAGTCAGTTCAGTCCAGTCACGTATAATGTGTATCATTATACTTGTTTATTCCATTATATAATTTTTATAAAATAACAAAACCCGTATATAATGTAGTGACGCTACAGGAAATACAAAAATAATTTTTAAATATAAATAGTAAATTAATAAAAAATAATAGATTCGCCTGAGGATCTATTATTGTATATAATTATCTGCAAATTTAAAGGGGCTATGGGAAAAAAAAAATTAAATCAAGTAATTAAGATCATCTTCACAGATAATAGGATTCAATTGAGAAGTCATAGGTATTGAATTTAACCCACATTATGTATTATATTATGTTCATCAATAAGTTAGTTTGTGTGAAAAATAGATCTTCTCTCTAAATTTTTATTTGTTTAACGTACTAAATTTGTTTATTAAAAAAAACATAAATATTTCAGTTATTTCTGTAAATAAAATCCATGGAAAAAGAGCATCTCGCTGTTACTGGCCTTGGATGATAACAACTGGTGCAATTCTGTTACTTGACATTGCCTCATCCATAATATATATCATTGACATTGCTAATTCCATGGTAAGAAATAAGTTTTTTTCTGTAATAAAATATGTATGAAAGAACTGTAATATTGCATCAATACTCATGGGAAAAGCTTAAATATAGTATAATTAAATGACAGATGAAATTAGATAACTTTTTATACAAATATAAATACAATAGTTTAATTTTGAATGAAAGTAATATTAGTTAACAAACAGCTCCATAAAAAAATCATTTTTAGAAGTAAGTTGCCTAGAATATTTATTTTAATACTGTTATAATTTGTAAAAAAATTATGTAAAATAACTTTGCTATAATTAGATGGAAACTACATACAAAATGAAACCAAAAGCAATTTTGAAGCTGAATTTTTATTATATAAATACCTTTTTTGTAGAGCTATATATATTAGATCATAATGTTGAAATATTAGATTGGATTTGGAAGGTATTTTCACAAAATTATTTCTACTTATATCAAAATATAGCTTAGTTCCATGGAAATGGAAATAAGTCTGAAAAACACAACTCCCATGAGATTTTTTTAAATCTAAATTTCTTGTAGATCATATTTCTATTCTATAACTTTATTAAAATGTTTGCATGCAGCCATTCACTACTCAAAGTCATAGGCATCATAAGCAGTGCTTATTACTTTAGTTTAAGGTCTTGTTTCTTGGGAGGGAAAAAGCAATTTAATGAAAAGCACTTTACTTGACACTTAATCACACAGAGATTAAGTTCTGCTCAAACCATGAACAATTATCCTCTACGCTCTTACCCCCCCCCCCTCATCAGTTTGGATTTTGCACTCCACTATCCATCAATGCCATCATCGTGCCATGTTATTCTATTTTTCTATTATTATTATTCTATTTCCTGCTTATTTCAGAAAAAAAATGTATTGCTCCGGTGTATTCCTAGATATTTCTCAGGCCTTTGATCAATGAAGGCACTACAGCTTACTCTGTAAAGTCAATGACAACCTTCCTTCCACGTACTACCACATCATCTTGTAGAATAACATAGATATCATTCTGTTATTTCTCCATCCATATATAACAGTTTTAAACAATAATCAATTCTGATACAATTCACTAAGATCAAAGTTTCAGATAAACATTTTAATACTATTAAGCTTAATAATACATTTTCTCATTTTCAGACAATCAATGATTACACAGAACATTTTAATTACCCTTATCGGGCAGACCTAAAAGGTATGGATGGGCTTACTGTTTTGCCAGCTGTCATTATGACTATTTTCTCCTGTCGGGCAGTTATAATCTATATCATAAATGCAGTGATATTTGGAGTGGTCATTCAAGCATCGATTGCACTGAAGAGGTTAAGTCCAGCTGCGGCTTTTGTAGAGGTATCCAGCTCTCTATTAATTCATAATTATAATTGAACACAATAATATACTTTTATGGCTTTGTTTGAATCAAAATTAGTAGTCTCAACAAAGTATTTTAACACAAACTATTTAATAAGTAACAATATTTGATGAAAAAAGTCAATAGAAAAAAATATAAAAGCAATAGTTAAATAATATTAAAATCTTTAATTAAAATTTTTATATTTAAAGTTTTATTAGATTGAAGATTATTTTGATTTTTTTTTATACAACTTTTTCCATTGAACAATATGAAGGATAAAACAAAACAAGAACCCTAAAGCAGCTTGATTTCTATGGCAATCCTAAAAAAAATTAAATGGCATATTATGATTCAAATAAAGCAGTTATCCCCAAGAATATATGTGGCTCTCAGTGCATATGTAATATAACACCCTAACATAACTAAGTGTAAGGATTCAATTACCACTTTTATTAGTATATTTCCCCCTGAGGAAAAAAATAATTCTGCTTAAACCAAACCAAAAGATTTGAATTTAACAAATCTTGTAATAGGTATCTCTTCAATGTTGGATTTGACTTAAGATAGACTACAATTAATTTTTAATGCAATTATAGAATGTATTTTTTTATACTAACTTGAGTCACATATAAATGAAATATTTTTTCATGTAGGAAATTTGTACAGTTCCAAAAACGGTATTGACTACCAAAAGAGTGGTAAGAAGGGATCTTAAAGCTTCGCCACCTTCAGCAAGCTTCAAATCTACTGTACTTAAGATTGTTTTACCAGTTAGCATGATTTTGATTTTCTTAGGTGTTTTTTTTAGTTGAAATTTATCTCTGCATTATTAATATCATTTCTGAAATTGTATTTATGAAGATTTTATTTTTTCTTTCAAATATATTTCTCATTCTCACTGAAACCTGCGGTTTGCACGTAGTGATTGTAAAATTGGTTCTAAATATTATCTATGACTACTCTTGTTAGGTAAAAAATATTAAATTGTGAGGCAATATTTATTAAGATTTAGATTGCCATTATATCGGTATTGGGGAGTTCATGGTCTCAAATTGTGATCTTGGGAGTAGAATTTTTCTTTGAAAAATAATTTAGGTTTTTTTTACTTGAAGTTTTTTGAGTGTAACATTACTGTGATAAAATTTGTCTCTGAGAGGGGGAGTAATAAGACTTGTGAGATAATGGCTTTAGGTTGAAGAAATGCTTAGAGAAATAAAAATGCCTCTGGCTATCTATTCTATCTAAGTTGAGTTTTCTGGTAGGAGAGTTAAGCTTGGGTAGCTTTTCCCTGTTCAAGTGGCGATTGGGAAGGGGGGGCATGAGTGGAGGGGACTGGCCGGAAGAATATTGGGCTAGTGCACATCTTTCTCCCCACTACCTCACCAGCAAATTCAAGCTAGACAGACTCTACCCTTCGTAATGATGAAGCACACAACAGTTGTATGTTATAAATATATACTGTGTATGAGACTAATTAGTATGAAATACAATACATAGCAAGCTGATTGAATTACGCTATAACCAAGCCCAAATTTTCCCTCCAGCAGTTAGTTGGAGAGAGACTAAGAAAAGAGGCTAAAAAAAAGTCCTTAATACAATGGGCATCAATGTCCCAGGTTAACAAATTGGAGGTTTCAATGAAAATGAATAAATTTTTTAAGTGCATCATTTTTAGATGATAATTTTACTTGCAAATTTAATTTTTAGTACCGCATTGGGAATAAAGTTTTCTAACAATTATTAAAAATGTATGCTTATAACAAAAATTTATTTTAAATTTCTATAACTGAGTAAACGTATTGTTTTATTCTTACTAATAATGTTAATCTTATGTAAATTGTTTTAATTTAATAAAGTTTCCTATTTAAACAATTTTGTTATTATTTTAAAATCCTACTATAACCTAAAAAGAAAACAAGGCACCATGAAATATGTTTTAGTATATAAATAGGTAAGAAAGTTCGAACATTTTGGAAATGAAAAATACGTTTCAATTTTGGATAGTTGACACCCCTCAGCCTTCCATTTTACTTTCAAACAGCAGAAACTGGACATAGTGCATAACCTTAATTTAGTATTTGTTGTTTTGGGGGGTAAGGGATGACTTTCTACTCTAATAAACATATATGCATATAAATATATTAGTACATTTCATAATGGATTCTTTTCATGGGGCGTTTGTTTTATTTTTGTAATTTCATCCTCTATTATAACATCCCTTTTGATAATCTAAAGTAGTAAAATAGAAAAAATTAAAAGAATTATTTTTATATTTGAGGTTTATTTATTTACACAGCCATTTCCCTGACAACTACTACTCTTGGCCTATATATATAACTATTTGTTGCAGCTGTCAAAAATTTTCTGGGCAAACACAAAGTTGAAAACTATGTTGAACTCGTAAACAAGATGCTTGACAGTTTCAAATCCCTTGGTTGTAACATAAGTATTAAGTTGTACTATTTACACAGCCACTTAGACCGTTTTCTTGAAAATTTAGGAGACACCAGTGAGGAATAAGGTGAAAGTTTCTGCTATCAAGGAAGATTGGACGCACATGATGATAGATTACTGCTGGAGTTTAAAAATGGAATGTTCTAAAATGCATTCAGGAATGGCATGGAAAAGAAGCTTTCGAAGTGTTCAGTGACTAGTTGGTTTCATCTGGCCTGTATTATAGGCACATCTCACTAGTAAGTCATGGCCTCCTTGATCAGTTTTTGCCAGTTTTCAAGGTCTTTTGCCACTACTTTTCAGTTCCTGACTTCCAGTAAGGATCTTGCTGCTCAGGCTACTTTCATTAAACCTTGGGCCTGCCAAAATTTCTTGTTCCATGATTTTTTTTTTTTATCTTAGAACCCGCCTTTGGAAAATCATTAGTGACCATTAATCAATCTTGCAGATTGTTCATATCTTGGAAACATACATCAGGATGGATCTTATTAATGTATTGTACCATTTTAATTTCTAGTATCTACTCCTTAGATTAACATCTTATATGTAGCTCTTCAGATAGCGCCTAGCTTGCTGCATAGATTCTTTATTTGATTTATGCTGACTATTAATCTAGAAATATTATAATTTAAAAATTAAAAGGAGAAAAACAAATAGTGAATCAATCAAAACTACACGTGTCCTAATCATTCATAATATTTATCTTTGCAGAGTGATGTTCGTATGACACCAACTAATGGATACAGTGGACAATCATCCAGCTGGGTTCGATTGGACAGAAGACCCCCTGTGAGCTCACCTATGAGAGCTGAAGAGGCTGATATGCCAAGGATCCAAGAAAGGCCTCCGTTGACATTCCAAACCGTTGAAAAGAGGCCAGAGCGCCCGAATAAGCTGCAATTGGAAGAGTCAAGACGGCCTGCAAGACCTGCACTTAAGCAACTGCCCATATCTTCACCATCTGTCCCACCACCACCACCTCCTGATATTAACAGCCCAACTCCTTTTTATGATGTCTTCGGGCAACCAACAACACCTGAAAGCCCACAGCCAGCATTTGTGCGCACCAGGAGTCCTCTGTAAGTTCACACTTACAATTATCCCTGATTTTCTTTCCTTAAAATGATTACATTAATATTTTTTCAATTGATAATAATGAGCTCATTGTTATCTTCATTACTAATTATAAGCATTAGAAACTTTATAATTGTTTCCATTATACCATTAACCATTTAGTTGAGGCAAAATTATAGTAATTTGTTGATAATTATTAGTTTAGGCATGTAATCCCAGTGGACTTTCTTGTTAAAGGTTCTACATTGTCTTATAGAACACCTATTAGAAAGTAAGAATCGGAACTAACATTCTCCTGCAATTCTCATTTGTTTGGTACAAAAACAAAACAATACAAATAACAATGTATTCAAAAACACACTGTCGGGACGTCACTAGGGGGGGTGCCTGGTCACCCTAGCCCTGGTGACAAGGGCGGATTGTTCGAGTTTATAACCTGGACAATCATTTCATGACGGTACTATCTGACTCCATTTTTGATAGGTATGTGCCCCAACAATGCACTATGTTCAAGAGAAGAGGTACAGAGGTTTTTCATAAAGAATTAGTCAAGTTTTCAGAGTTCGAGCGGAAGCCAAGCATCAACGAGTAAAGGTCACGAGAGACTAATTAACAGGGCCAGGAGCCCTGGCGTAAGTACCCTCTCTGGGAGGGCTGCAAGGCCTAGGCCGGCGGTTGGGTTTCCACACATGTAGTGATGAACCGCGACCGCCGCCTGATTACCCGACCCCTGGAGGGTAGAGGCTGCAAAAGGGTTGTTTATGTTTATGACTGACAGGTGGTGACCCTTCTTGTGTTACTTGCTTGGCCCCATCTTTTATTGCTTAACACATTTACAATTATTTATATTTGTTTATAATACATTTAGTTCATGTTATTTTACTTTTGCTTACAATATATATTCAATAGAGTATAGGGTGATTTATCTTATGTAGTTAGCGGTCGCTACACACACATACAATATAAAAAAGTGCTTATTAATTTCAACACCACATAACAAGCAATAAAATGATTTGGTCTCATGAATTCATTTGATTGTTTATATTATATATCACTCTCTAAATGATAGTTGCTTCTTTTCAGATATTGATAAATATAATAACCACCTATTTTACTGGTGACAGGTAATCTTCTTTACTGTAATTAGTATAATACATTTGACATTTACTCTAATTAGTTTAATTGTATTAAAAAACCAGTCCAACCTAGTTAGCTACGAGTCAGCAAAGCAATTAAATCCCTTATTCTTTCTTTTGCTCTAAGACCCTCTTTAAAAGGGTTAAAATGCTTTGAAGGATTTTCATGCAAGATATTTCTTTTTGTGTGTACTTTGAATTATTTAAATTAAATACTACTTCTGTTGTTGCTTGAAATGCAATTTTGGTAATTAACTATTGGATGTAATAGTAGTTATTACATACAATGCCAGATCATAACCACATGATTTCTAGGCTTCTAAAGAATTGATAGTCAAGTTAGGAAACTATTGTTTAAAATTTCCAGAAAATATTATAGTAACTACCAATATTGTCTCAACAGGTAGAATCTTAAAAAAATATAAAGACCTTAGCACAAGCTGTTTGTCTTTTTTGAGCTATTTTGTGAATTAACAAAAATCAGAATGGTTTCTATGATATTATATTAATTGTTAACAGAACGGATGGTGTCAACAGTAATCCATGGTCATACAGGTCTCCCCAACAGCCACCTCCAAAATCCATCCCTGAGCCAGACTATACAATTCATCCCAAAAGAACGAGGTCTACTAACATTATAACATCACCACAAGAATCTGATAGCTCTTCATTGCCAAGGAGGTTAATTAATTATCATTAATATTGAAAATAATGTTTGCTCAGAATAAGATAGTTTCAATTTAATACTATTTCAATTAACAATGTTATTTAAGTGAGGTGTAAGGCCATTAAAATATTAGTAAAATCCTTTTCAAAGTATGTATTTTTTTTGTTAGCTAATTTTGATGATTCTATGATTTAAATCTCTACAAATATACACTCTTTGAACAATTTGATTTATAATCTATGTATATTAACTCAACTTTAAAATAAATACCTTTTTAATAGAACTGGAGGAATTAACAGAAATATGCCTTGGTCATACATGGCCCCTCAACAGCAGCCATCAAAACCTATTCCTGAACCTGACTACACCATGAGACAAAAGAGGTCAAGCCCAACTACAAACAGTACGCCTTCAGATCAAGTAGATGTTTTCACAAACCCAAAAAGATTTGAGAACAGTAAGTAAATTTGAAAAAATAAATAAAAATTATATGTATAATTAAACCTCCTAATATCTTTTCTAATTTTATCAATATAAACAATATGTGTCATTAGCAGATAAGTTCTGATTTACAATTTTTTTCTTATTTTAAATTTTAACTACTCGAGAAAAAATATAAATTTTAAAAATATCAAGATGAACACATAAGAGATTTTTAAATTTGAGTGTTTTTTATTTTGAAAGTTTTTTATTTAGAGAGATGGGACACTGGGAAAGCTCATTGGGCTATATTCATAAAAAAAGGAAATGCTTTTACTTCTATCTTTTACTTTACCACTACCTTAAAATTCTACCTTAAACTTGGTAGGATATCCTTTAATTTTATGAATACAACCCAATATATAGATCTTTAAAATCACTAACAACTGTTAAACATTTATAAAATTCTAAACACTTCCCATCAGGTAACAAACGTTTCTGTCAAAGGTGAGTTTACTACTGATCACACACAATATTTTGTAAAGAATCTGCTTTTAATTTAAAGTAAAAGGTAAACGTTTAGGATCGCTATTTACTTCTGTGTAAAGTAAATCATCCTACTTTGAAGGATATGCTTATACTCTAATAGATTTTTCTTTAAATATTATGAATACAAACTGAAGGGTTCCTACATATTTTGTAAGTAAAAGCATATCCCATATATATATAGCTAAATATGGTTCATAACTTTTAGATCAATGATAGACAATACATTCATAAACATGAAGTATATCCTCCCGAGTATAAGGTGGAAGTATAAGGTTGTGCTAAAAAGTAAAAGCATATCCTTTATTTTTTGTTATGAATATGGCAGCCAATTATGTGCACTTTTTTGTATTTATTTATTGTTTTGAAAAAAATTATGGATTCATTTATAAAATGAGAAGTACAGATTAGAGAAAGATAGCTGCTTATATTTCATGCAATGTGAACCTATATAAGCTCATTCAAACTAATATATACATTTATACTTAATTATTTTACATAATATTATAAATTAATTGTATTATTTCTATTATGATGAATAGAGGCCTATATTCACTATAATATAATAACTGATATCAGGTTATTACTGCACTGATCAGGTCAGAAGAAAACCTGAATGATCAAGTACATATATTTAAAAAAAATTATTTATATCTGCATTGTTTTCCAGATCCTAATGTGTGGAAAGTTATGTGAAGAATGAAGAAAACTGTTTAGATAACATTTTGAAGATTAAATTATGCTGGAACTTCATAGGATGAATTAGAAGTTAACATGAAAATTATTTCATTATATTAATATTAATATTTTTTTACTAAGTGAATATATGTACTAAAGATTATATAAATATGCTTATGTGATGATGAATGAATGATGTCATTGCCTATGTACAGCCCATGTATATGCCCATGAGGAAGTTTGAAGTTGTAATAAAAATGTGTAGTTTCCCAATCGGAAACCTGTGCACATCTTCACCAACATAATAACAAATATATCTTAGCCTTTTAATACAAATTAATTATTAATTATATATAATTACAAATATTAAATGATCTATTAAGTATTTTATTGAGTTCACATGAAACAATATATGTTTTTGTAGAAATATGATGAAAATAATACTGATGAACATACCATATGCTAGTGCATACTATTGTTGTTTTTTTTAACCTGGAAACATATTTTTTTACTAATGATGTACCATATAAGACAAGCATCTGGACATAAGGGAAATGCTGCACTCTCTTGTCAAAACCCCAAAGTAATAGTTGATGAGTTAAATATTTTATGTTCAATCAGACTTCAATATGTTGAGAATTCTCTTTAACTAATGATATTTATATGTGATTAATACAATGTAATTTACTGTTTATGTACCTACTCTCATAATTCTTGGAAGGGCATATATGTAAGCTAACACAATTTCTATTAACAGTATTTAAACCCTTTATATTTCATATAAATTTAAAATAATTATCATAAAATGATGATCACAAATAACTGTTCCAACTTATTTGAAAATGTCTCCTTTATTTTTTTTCAATAGTTTTTGGACAATAATTAGTGTTTCATTGTTCCAAATTCATTGCGGATATGGCCAAAAAGGGGTTTGATAAAACACAGCCTCAAGTGGTGAAATGAACCTGTACAGATAACTCATTTGATAATCTGCAGTATGACATCGACCTGGATATTTATTATAACCAAAAGGTCACAGCTGGGGGAAGGTAGGGTGTTCCCAGAAACAAATTAAACTTTTCTGCAACTACAGCTAGGCAGTAACTATACGTCTATCTCATTTTACAACCTAACTTGTATTCAAGTGTGATACTCAATACCTCAGGATTGTACAAAGAAAAAAGAAGTAGTGGGTCATATCCAGCAAAGAAAAATTCTAAAATACAACAGCCCAAAAACTAGATTTAAGTAATTTTCAACTTTCAAACACTCAGACATATATATTGTGTGGAAAAAACTGACCCCCCTCCCTAACTATAACAAGCTCGTTCCTGACTTCTAGAGCATCACATAATTTTTCTTGTCATCTTCCTATTACCCCTATTAATAATTCTTCACTATGGATCTCTTCATCAACCCTCATTTCAAATCCTCTCAAGTAAAAGTATACATTTATCAAATTTACAAATTCAAGAAAAACTCCTGTTCCAGATATCATGCAAACCACACCTTTTTGACACTTCCCTAGGATCACTCTAATATCTGTTTAAGATATTGTTATGTTATTTTTAAGGTGAAAATATGGTAAATTTGTTTAGTTTATGAAATTAGATTTCTTGGTTTTATTTAGTTGGGTAAAGTAAGATTAGACATAAAAGTCGTTGGGTTAGTTTCACACGTGGCAGAAAAAAACCGTGACGTAGAGGAAATTCCTCACATAGCCTGGGGAAACAACTATAAAAAAGGGAGAGGTAGAGGCAACTTGAGGCACTCTGGTACTGGAGCCGAGGTAGGACGGGAAACTTCGCTGTGTAAATCGTGAGGAAGACATACACATGCTATGATCGAGACACGAGGTGTAAGAAGCTTTCGTTTTTCATTCTTGTAGAATGCCGAACAAGTGTGCTAAAGAAGATCGATGAGCAGAGCATAGAAATAGATGAAAGAACTGTATCTCGTCAACCGCGAAATTCAAGACAACAATTGCGAGTACAACTAATTACATTTCTCCGCGTAATTACTAATCACATTAGAAATGAGTTATATCCACAACACATGTTTCCAGTGCAGTTTTAGATTGTAAGGTTTTACTGTGTATAGATAGTTCAAAGTAAAATTAGAAATAATGTATGAGTGTTTAGCGGGTCCGTAATCAAACCTGAGATTATTATAAGTATAAATAATAATCTCGACATAAATATAAAATCGATTCATAACTAAATCAAATTCTCCACAAGCGGTTTTATTAGTAATTGTTAACCTAATTTTATTTGTTATTGTTGTCGAGGGTTTAACATTATGTGGAGACACCATATTTATAAACATTATAATATACAATAAATGAGTTCAAGCTGTATACTTCCCTACAACTTGGAAACAAGCGCACATCTTCCCTCTCCTAAACATTACAAATTTTGCCACAATACTAATGATTACCACCTTATTAGCACACTTTCACATTGGTAAAATGTTAGAAAAAAGATCTCTTCCACATTCACAAGAACTTTGTGATGAGCTTTCTTTAATACCATTCGAGAAATGCGGATTTCAGCCCTTCTTATCTACAGCACACCCCCTTGAAAAAATTACGTTGGATGTGTCACAAAATTAAAGCAGAAACTTAATAACTACATATACATCTAGCAACTATACTAGTGACTGGTATCTTAAGAAAGGACTAAAACATTGAGAGCATTCATCAGGACACTCAACTACATAAAATCATCAATGCCACTTCTCACCTTATCTGATCAAATATTAATTAATAATTAACGCAACACCAAAACCCTAACGCATTGGAGTGTCAACGACTCAGTTAAATCTATTATTTATTCATTGCTTCTGCTTTGCACTCAATATCACTTCATACTCAAATCATGGCTTATGCAGACGAGATTGCCTTTTACAGCACTTCATTTCCATCTCCTCTTGTGCCTTTTAGCATAAGGATGCCTAGTTCGTAGCTTACCATCTCTTTCTTTGGCGAACACTTTTCTCTCCAAGATGGTTTTTCCCCTTTCCAGAGGGAGGTCGGCAATGTGTTAGAGGTAGGATTTCTTAGGTCTCCCTCGAGGGTGGGTTCAGTTGGGCGTTGTTATCTCATGAGTTTCCTGTGTTCATGATTTTCATCGATTTGGCAAACATGTCCAGACCACTTCAGTAGTCGCTTTTCTCAGACTTTCTTCAGGGTAACAATCGGTAGATCTTCTTTTATAGTTCCATTCCTGAGATAATGCTACTTAATGTTTCTAGCCACTTACCAAAGCTACATCATTTCAACAATGTTCAATCTGCTTGCTTTTCTGCCGAAAGGGCCAAGCTCTCTACTTCTTATAAGGGAGTTTGAACTCACGTCACCTTAAATGTACAGAGTTTCACAGGTTGACATCTCTATCTACCTCTTTTTTACGCCCAATTGAGTTTCAAATCCGATAATATATCTGTTTTGTCTTTTTAATCCTGTTACGCAGTTTGAGGTCAAGTATACTAGGCATGTTTATTTCTGTGCCATAGTATACGGAATATTTTGTGCTCACCATTTGTAATTTGCCCTCCGGCTCCTTACTGAGCTGATGTACTTTCCCTTTCAAAATTTATTGTCACCCCCTTTCTCAATAGTTCAGCCTGCCATTCGATTATAGCTTTGATAAATAGATAAGACAGATAATTTTCCTTTTATTTTTCGCACATCCTATTTTTATAAGTTTGAGAGCTACGGGGGGGGGGAAAGACATAATTTCATTTGCACAAATGAAAGATTTTATCTGAAAATACCTAATGTTCCATCTTTCAATCATCGTTCTGTCCCCCTTTTAAATATTTTATGTATTTGATAAAAGCAATAAACAGCAAAGGGATTAGGCTATTTCCTTGATTTACACCCTGTTATTTTGAGAAAGAATTCGGTATCATTCTCTTAACTCTAACAATACCTCTTGATTTATGGCACGTTGAATTAATTGCATTGATCAAAGTCTGAGGTACGTTTCTTTGCAAGTGTATTCCATACTTCCCTTGGGACCGAATCAAAATCTGCTTTCAAAGCAAGGAATGCTATTTCTGTCACAAGTTTTTTCAAAGATAAGTCTTAGCATAAATGTGTGATCTTCCTCTGCCTTAACTTGTACCAAGAAAAGCATCCAGCTTCGGTCCTTCCTCACTATCACTATTTCTTTACCGCTCTGGGTTATATATCTCATTTCCCCATTCTGATGTAAATTTCCGTACCATGCTGAATACTTATTTTGGGCCTCACTTTGAAAATAAGAACTAGATAAGATTACTAGAACTGGATAGGGATTTGGAAACTGAAAGGGAAGAAGAATGACGAAAGGCTAAACGTTCACTTTCATATGTTGTAAGCATGGTGGCCTAAAATGCCTGAATTTAGCGGATCTTGTGTTGCTGGACTAGATGGAGGATTTGAGTTTAAGGAGGTTATATATGTATAATAGGATTTTAGAGGATAATCTTTGATAGAGGAAGGTCCTGGGGAAGTATATATTGCCGTCTGGTGGAAGGAAACAGCCATTCTAATGGTATAGTAATGCGAAATGAAATCAGAGGGAACAATTTATAAGACGTTTAATTTTCATCGATATTCTGAGAGATACCACCATAACCAACGTATCATTAATCAAAATAAGAAAGGTTAAGGGAAGAACCCAAAAGTTTGCGGGTTTATTGCAGATGTTTACCGGGTCAGTTGAATAATTTCAGGATGGATTTGGAATGTCTATTGATTGAAAGTATATGCTCATACCAAGTTAGGGATTGACCTAGGTTCAGGCCAAGGTTATTAATGGATGAGGAGCATTGGATATTTCAAACATCGACGTAAAAATTAGGTAGTTCCGGGAGAGAGTGGATAAGGTTAGGAGTTATTAATCATGGATTTAACCTATGAACAGGATGAATAAGAGGTAGGAAGTGACAAATTCAACCTATGGGTCAATTTGATTGAAAGAGAAAATACTGTCTCAATGGACTCGATGTCTGGTTGAAGTGTTTCGAAATTTAGTAAGTCACTGTTGAGATAGGTGATATATCTGGGAGCAAAGGGGGACACACGTGAGTAAGAAAGCTACATCAGATCGTGGATGGGTAAAAATAGTACTTGGAATTGAGGAGAGAGAAGATCATTAGAGGAATCAATAATATGGACATCAAGCTAGGGGTAGAAGTGCTTAGTGTGGAAAGTGGACAATTATGGAACGGTATGGATATCAAGAGAGTGGCAATGGTCGGTGAGAAAGCTTTTGTCCACAGAGGTAAAGTCACCAAATATGATTATAATATGGCCGAAAGAGGGAACTTGGATGAATATGGAGAATTCAAAACGATTATCAAAAGGTACTGAAAGTGGGTGGTAAATTATACAATAGAGTAGGAGAGAGAAAGAGAGTTGTCGATATAAAAATAAACCCTTCCATCAGGTAATAAATTTTCCAGTCCATTATAAACAATTTTCAATTTCTTTGCTCATTTTTACTCCCAATCACATTTTACTCAGTGGGCAAATCAATAGTTCATTATTTAATAGTTGTGTTTTATACATTAAACAATAATAATAATAATAAATTATTTAATAAAAATAATAATAAATTGATATGTATTCTTTTTTCTTTACTTTAGAATATTCCTCAAATTAGATACTTGTAAAAACCGTACAAACTTGTAAAATTAGATGCTAAATTTAAAAGCTACTCTATGGAAAATAAAAAAAGAGTTAATAATTAATTAGTTTGATGATTAACTTATTGTTTTTGATGAAAGGGAAATTTTTAGATAGACCAACATGTTTTATTAAAGTACTTTTGACGTTCAAACGAAAAATCTTGAAGAAGCTATATCCTTAGCTCAGATATCTCTGTGTTGTTTCTTCACTTTCTACACCCTTATTTCATTGATATATACATTTCAAAAATCCAGCCTGTAAATAAGAAATCGTTGGTTTATATGGAAAAAAGAAGAGGCAACTGATTCTCACAAAAGCTAGTTATATTAAATCCAAGGCCATTACACAAATAAAATAATACATAAAATAAATACAATTAATGATAGTTAGTCATATTAGGTAAGAATACAATTTTTTTGGAAAGATTAATGTCGTAGAAACTATATTTAATCTTGGTAAATTTATAAACCACAGAGTTTTTGAAAAATGCTTTCTTTTTTATTTTTCAATTATTTTTTAATTTCCCCAGCAAGCTGTCAAAAGGTCCGGAAGCAGCAGAGCTTCACATCCATCGCCTTGACGAAAAGACCTGAGACATGACTCTCAGGACATGAGTGGCGATAATGGCTATTTCCAAGACTCGGTTTGGTTGTCCTCCAGAGTCTTATTCCGTAAATACAAATAAATCGGTTGTAACGGCTGTTTGTTTAAGAGAAGTTTGTTTCTTAGTGTGAGGCCGTAGTTTCAGTTAAGTACTCTGTATAACTATCCAAACTGTCTGTTCAATCATTGCCTTTTATGTCGTGTGTAAGAGTTCCACCTTAGCCTTTTCTAGATGAAAACCTAGGCATCTAACATTATTGCACACGGAAAGTGATGTCGAATTTACGGATCGACGTGTTTCTCGCCGGAGAGTAAAAGTGGCGTGAATGCATTTGCCTTCATTGACTTTGATGCGCTGTTGGTTACACCAGTTCTCTATCTCTATCAGCAACGCGGAGGTCTTGTTGAGAAGTGGAGGGTCAAAAACGGAAGCTAAATTTATTACTGGAAAGAAGGTTTTTGGTTTTAAATAAGAGCAAGAGGCAGTGGTGTAACTATATCATCTGGGGCCCGTGGCAAATTCCTTTAATGGGGGCCCTATCATTAAGCTTTATTATACTTACGAGTAGTTTAGTTACCCACAACCAATAACAATTTTCAATTGAAAAGATCATGGGTTTATACATTTACAATAAAATAACAATTTAATTTCAACAAGATATTTATTAAGAAAAATCCACTTGGGCCGGGGCCCTCTTGGGTCGGGGGCCCGTGGCATTTTGCCAGCCCTGCCACCCTGTAGTTACGCCTCTGGCAAGAGGCGTTTGAGTAGGATTATTTTGAAAACTTTTGAGAGGATTGGAAGTAGACTGATTGGGTGATAAAATCATTGGGTTACTCTGCAGGTTTCAGAAAGAGGACAATACTGGAATATTTCCAGCAAATAGGGTAGTGGGTGGTTTTAGAAATACAGTTAAACGAGTTTTAAATATTGTTGTTTATTTCTTTAGGGTATTGAAGCATAAATCATTTTTGACATCAACGCCGGTTGAAACCATTTTGGCGTTGCCCTATAAAATTATTTGATTTTCTATTCAATTTTTATTCAACCCGAAGGTGACCCCCATCCAGTCTATTGTCTTTGTAATTTTAACTATAAAACGAAAAATGTTTGCACTTCTGCCCTCCTTCAAATGCATATTATGCTATGCAGGAAAAGGAGCCAGAAACCTGTAAATTTATTCATGTTATTGTTCATTCAATTGTAAATATTTAAAAAAAGGGGTTTTGAAACAAAAAAAAAAATTCAATTTTTATTTAAAAACTGAGAACCTACCTTTTTCTGTCAAGCGAGGAATATAGAATTTTCACTGACATTACAGATAATCTGAATAATGACACAACAAATATTCACAAAATATTCAAGATTTTGGTAGAAACAGACTTTGATAGATTGATAAAATAAACTAGATGTAATACTAGTTGTTATATGTCTTAGCATAACATACGGAAAAATATACATGCTATAAATATAATATAACTTTTTAATCATTACTTACTTCTTTGAGTAAACTCGCAATGAGAAAACGTCATTATAATATACATTATGGCGGTCATGTAACTTCTAGGTGTAATCCCAATTAAATTCCGTCATTTTTAGAGAAAGGAAAGTTTATGAAGATCATCTGTCTAAGTTTTTTCAAAGTTATTCCTTGATTAAACTCATGGAAATTACTGGGATCACTGTCACCATTTAAAAGATATCCGCGTCCTCCTTTTTCATCCCAGACGAGAAACCTCTCGGATCCACTTTTAAGAACAGGAAAAAAAAAGGAAAAGAAGGGGGGAAATAGTCTTCTCCGTCCTTTTCTCATTCCTCCTTAAGATTAAGTGAATTTTTCCACTCTCTTTGGTGGCAAGTGGTAGGGGTGGGGGATGGGAGGGGCTGCCCCGCCCCCAGCGGAAGAATACCGCCCCCACCACCTTAGACCGCTTCGTCGGCACCTCGATATTTAAATTCCGGATCATGTCGGCAGTGGCCACGCCGTCAGCTGATGATAAATCATTGTTCGGTGTCGTCTCGATCGATAAGGCAGTGCCTCCGTGACGTCATACAGCTGGACAGGTGAGCCCCCCCCCCCCTTCACACGACGCATTGCCATTGTCGCTATGACATCTTAGTCCTTTAATGCACTTTTAGACTGAGCCACACAATTGCTCTATTATCCTGTTGCTTGTGCTTTTATTCCCTCTTTCATTCATAAATTAGCCCTTCATTCATTGTTTTTGTTACGGTAGTTAGTACGTGCATGAGTAGTTTATGATTAACTTTAAAAGTCCTGTATTATTGAATCACAATTTATTAAATTACATCGTGTAGCTTTATGTAGAGTCAGGCAATACTCATTCACTATGCAGCATCCTATGTTTTGAAACATTATTTCCTAGTTTTTATTTCTTTGCTGATATATTTTTTATGGTATAACCAACCTATACGTTGATATATTATCTATAAAATTTCCTTTAGGGCACGCATTGAGCTGGAAGTTTAATAATTCAGTTTACTGTATTGAAACGGCCAACATAGCTGACAAAATGCTCGAATATAGTTTCCAATTATACTATTGTATAAGGGTCGATAAAAATTATGAAATATACATAAGATGTACTCAATATTTACTACCCATCTCATAAGTAATATCAGTAAAATAAATCCAACTTCCTAGTTGTTGTTAGTGTTAGAATCCGGATATCATTTTTCGTTTTAAATACTGATTGTTTTATTTAAAATCTTAAAACTATCTCTCAAAAAAAGAGGTTTTTTGTACCATAAGCCGTAATAAATAAGTTTCTTTAATATACTAATATTTTTCGTTTCATAATCATAAAGGTTATAGACACCAATTGGCTGGAGAAAGAAAACATGATGTTTCTCCACAGCTTTATTGATAGTGGAATGATGACGGGCATACGAGTATATATTAGTTCAAGTCACTGCTAATTAGATACTTCCCTCACTCCACCTTCAAACAGGTACTCCTAGTAAAAGGATCCGCTCACCCCAAATAAATTCCCTTTATTTTTCCCTTATCTATAATCTTAAAAATTTGAGAGCAAAGGGAAAAAAAACAAAAAAAAAACTAATTAGATACTAGTATCATTGATACATTCTTTTATTTTAGTGGTATAAAATATGAGTATTGTCATCATCGATATTTTTATTTCAAAGCATAAAGTCATTCATTATAGTATCAGTACTTCAGTGTCTTTAAGTCATCCCTAAATACATAAGAGCTTGTGGCAGGCGCGAGAATGACATAGCGCATTGTGTTCAAGTCGTGCGGGCCTGGGCGTAACCTTACGCATATCGGAAGCTTGTTGGCTTTAATGACCATAGTGATTGATATGCCCAAAAAAATGTTGTTTGCTGGTCTTTCGCCATTATCTGTAATGCAATATACTGGTGCCGTCTCTGTACTGCAGTGGTTGGCGTGCCGAGACACATGTATGGTTTTCAGTTCCCCTAAAGCCGCGAGTACTGATTGCTAATGATCATCATTAGTGACATATTCTACCCGTGAATGATTACTCATGGCCCCGAACGACGAATTAGACTTTGTTTACATGGTCATCGTTAAAGATTAATATATATTTGAGGACAAACTTTTTTTACTGTTTGCTTTGAATTTTAATTCGTATAAAAAAAGTTCCTTGCTATTTGGGATCACAATAAAGCTTTAATTATCACGGTTCAGGTAGGAAATGAGTTGATTGTACTACAAACTAGGACCAGACTTTTGCATAAATCCACCTCGGGTCGTTTCTGATCACTTGTTGTTGTGGAAATTTCCTGTGATGGAGGTCTCAGATTCGTTGCCAAGAGAAAATTTGGCTCTATTCGTTAGTAGTCAATAACCCCTTAGAGATTTGTTCTGAGCTAGCTGGACTTATTTTTTTCACAGGTTACAGCCTCGCGTGGACAAATAGAATAGCTCGAAAACGATTAACGGATACAAGTTCACAGATTGATCCAATGGTTCATGACATGGACATTTATTTTTTAATAACTATTTTCTTTTCAAAATTTGTTCCGTAACTATATAATAATTTTTTTTTTTAATTATGGAGGTATAAAGTGAAAATCAATGTCGACAGATAGACCGGATGTGGTCTTCGTATGGGTTAAAAATAATTATGTTATTAACAGAAAAAACTCGCAACATAATTGGTTGAATAGATAGATACTAAAAACATACTTTTCTACAGTTAAAAATTGTACATTTTCTAATTAATTAATTGTTGGCGATCAGAACTTGATTAATTGCAGTCTTCCAAGTACTGGGAAAATTTGAACTTTCCCAATCATATTTATTAAAATGTAAACAAACTTTAGTGGATTGTACGCATTTATCTAAGTGGTGTTTACCCACATCCGGGCGTCTCTTCTGGGCTTCTTCGTCCTTTTACTATCTAGGACTCCCAGTTTGAATATACAAACAGCAGCGTCGATGATCTGCGTGTTATGAGGGAAATAAAATCCCAAAAACAAACCTTTGAAATCCTTCTTGCTTTCTTTTTTTTTAAATGTCCCCTTATATCTTGGAGACCCAAATAGCTTCTTCTGAGCTTTGACTTGAAAAAGGTAAAAAATTCAAGAAACAGGTTGGTATTTTTCCACGTTAATTTTTGTTTCATACTTACCGTTATGGTCTTATGACTAAAAATAATCAGAGTTGCCATCTTGTATCTCTCTGGAATTTGACAAAATCGTAGAAATTATCGACATAACTATGTAAGACGAAAATTTTGCGCCACTGATATAATTTTATTGATTGATGAATGCACTGTTACGTACAGTGGTCAGTCTATAGCGCATTAATAGAAGTAGTCTATTTATCACACGATTAATATATAAAACTCTGAATAAAAATTGCAAGGTTATAACAAAACAAAAAATGATTAGCTAAGCCAAACTATGATGACATATAGCCAGCGATGACTCATACCTGACCGGACAGCTAAAGTCGGTGGCGAAGGAACCCTTTGCGGCGAACACAAGTGGAATTCAAAGGCCAGTGAGGGCGCTCCACAGAACTGATTACCCCAACAGATTAATAGGGATATAATTAGCGAGAATGACCATTAATTATCACAAAGCTAATATACTCCAAGTTCATTATCGATTTGTGAAGCCGTTATGGGTCCGGACCAGATGTTTGGGATTATATTGTCTGGTTCGTACAACCTGTACTACACTTCGGACACCCTAACAGGTGGCCGTTTATGCGGTTTATCAAAGTCAAATCCATACCGCAAAATAGGCCTAGTTCAATTTTCGTCTATCTTTCTGAATTTATTTTACGAAAGAAATGAAGTAATTTGTCCTAGAAATTTTCTGATTATGTTTTGTTTAAAATGCGGTAACGGGAAGTATGAAAACACGTCACGCCACTTCACTAACTTTTAAGATTTCTCTAGACCCAGCTATACAGCTATATAAGTAATCCTCGCTAAGGGTAGATTTAAGAGGGTAATATAAAAGGTTTTCCGAAATATAAAGTTTTGAGAACCAACAGCAGAGCCCGAGTAATTTAATGTCATTCGACCTATTTAATAGGTTTATTTTTTTGTTAAATATAATTAATATCTCATGGCTACTCATCCAATTTATAGTATGAAAAAACTTTTTAAATAATTTATATTAATTCAAACTTTAAAATAGGTTCGCTACCCCTTCAGACTTCACTCTACGACTGGGCTTTATTTAGGAGGTATGGAGGGAATACATTTCTTAGCATTCGCGTGTTTATTATTTCAATTATCCGATATTAGGGAATCTAATTTAATCCTTAATAAAATAAGTACTATCTTTAATTTAGTATACACACTTAAATTCAGTTCATAATTGATATAAAAAAAAACTATAATAAATAAAACTATATAAGTTAATTAAAAAACTTTAACCAAAAATTATATATTTTATATTAAAATTTAAAAGAAAAAATATAGCATCAAAACTAGAATGTTTATTAAAAATAGTACAAGCCATGAAGGGAAAATTTTAAGTTTCAGACACATTTTATTGATTCTAGTTTTCTCCTCGGAGACTAAAACGGCATTGGCCTCGTGACCTCCTATAAATAAGTGACAGTGGGAGTCCTGGCAACGGCCAGTTTTTCTATGTCCTGAGCGTCTGTGGCTCTCGCGCTCTTGGTCAGCCTCCGCTGGCTCTTATCCAGTGACGCGGCTGACGTGGAGCGTGGGGGAATTCCAAAGACTCCGCTTCCTCCTTCGCACGCGACGGAGGTGACGACAACCATGTGGACTTGGGGGGGCCTCTGGGCTGTTTTTATTTATAGTATGAAAGAGCGAGTGAATGAAAATCGTAAATTGGTATGAACGAGATCTTATAGCACAATTACTTATAGCCTAATCAGGCAGATTGTAATTTTATCATAATAAAGTTGTTATATATAAAAAAAAAAAAGATTCTAGTTTTATTCAATCACACTTTGAATTGATTATCATTATAATTATCTAACAGAATGATAATCATTAAGTAAAACTAAAGGTTATTTATCAATGATTGTTAGGCTTCAGGCTCATTTTTGTTCATAATTAATATAAATTAGTAAAAAAAAACAATTTTATCAAACAATAGTATGAAAAAAAAAGTTGTCAATCATTGCTAAGCTTTGGGCTCAGTTAAACTTTCAAATGACACTGGGACCATGACTGGGGACTATCTATTTGTAATGATGTCCTACCATTGTCAATCTTTATAAAATTTTCAAGGGTCACACTGTATATATTTTGTCGTGTTACATGATAACGAAGTACATACGAAAACTAATGTAACTTGTAAAAAGGGTTTTCAGCGTATTTATTTTCCTCATTGTGTCTACTTATCACGATGGTGTTAAAGATATAGACTGTGTATGATTACTCCATGTTTTTTGGATATTTTTTTTATATAACTGAAAAAGTTTGGCAATTTTGAATGAATTAATATTTCAGGAAATCAAACACTCAAGCCATCCCTAGATGATCTTACTTCACGTCCTGCGTCAAACTTATGCACTTGTTAGTTCCCTAACGTGTTTTTAAATATTCGTGATCATGTGTTTATTTTTTGACAAATCATTCGTCTAGGACCTAATGTAACGGAGCAGACAAGACAACTTCTAAGACGATTTAAGACGAATAAGCTTAATTGAATTATAAATTAATTGACAATAGATGAAGAAAAAGTTTAAGGGCGAGGAAGAAGTTATGCCAGCAGGGGGAACGTAGAACTTTACCGATATCTGACGGAAACTTGAAGCAACTTTTCTAATAACCGGCGGAGCTCGAGCCCAGGCCCGGCTTTAACTTGCACTTGTTTGTATTTTCCCTTCCTCACTCTAATCGGAAACCAACGGCAGGTTTTATAATGCTCCTCAGGCTTTCTCTTACCGCAGTCCTTTTGCTATACCTTATTTACTATCCTAATAGGTTTATCTTAAGATTTTAGACTTACAACATTCTTTTGTTAATAAGGTATCTTTATTTTATTAAAAGGAAAATTTGCCCTAGAAGTTCAATAGATAATTGTGATAAAATAACGAATTCATTTACAATTTACATTTATTCTTTCATTCATAAAATATTTACAACATATATTCATACAATATAGCCCGGGGATCCCCCAATTCGCCAGTAGTGTAATCACCTTCTCAACTATGGATTTCGGAGACCTCTGTGATATATTTTACACCCATTTCACCACAATTTAGCAGTTGAGGCTGAAGAGGAGATCGCGAAAGCCACAGACACTCATGGCAATAAGGGAGAAAACCGACTAGCTCAAAAGCTACCAATGAATAAATATTTAAAAATGATCACGGGACCGCTTTCACTTCAATCCCCGAGGAGAATTGTAATGATGGTTGACACTTGAAAGTGACCTTGCTGGAAGATTTGGACGGTCAGATAATTTCTGATAGAACTTCAAGAATTTTGAGGAAGTGTGATTTTGTAGGAATTTCTAGGTCATTGTGGAGGGGGCTTTGCCAAGTAACCGCGAAGACAGGTAAGTAGATTTTATTTATGGGGCGATGGTTGTAGATCAATTGTTTTAATGAATCAAACAGGTTGTCTTAACAAAGTGTTCTATTCTCGCATTACCATTACCTAGGCAATACTAGGTAATGGTACCGTGGCCAGCTGTCAGCACAAGTAAATATATCTATTATGGGAAGATAAAACAATTATGTTTCATTATTTTCATATTGACATGATCTTAGAATAAAGTTTATTATAATGCTTTCTTCTTTTCCAGTGAATTTTTTTCTTTTTTTGCTACATGCGTTTGGGTGGGGTATAGACTCCCACGTTAGGCAATGATGGTTTAATTTATTTGATATACTTATGTAAATACCAATATATTAATCTATGATAACATAAAATGTAGGGAAATATATATAATCTGTATCTTTCTGCGAATACATCTATCTTTATTTTACCTTCCCTCAGACCCGTGCATCTACGCTCCATCGAGCAATTAAAATATTTTATTTACTGAGATTCTATTTAATTTTCAACTACTAATAGATTTAATACTCTATAAACGTCTGAACGTATTTTACTAGCTTAAAGTGATATTAATAGAATTGCTGAATAATATTTGAATTTAATAACGCTTGAATTGATTCTTATTCAAAGCAATCTATCTTAATAAATTCACCGCAATGGCCAAAGGAAGGGATTTCGGTTTACAACAAGAATTTCTATATGATATGCATTATTTAAATATTTGAAAAGTTTTAATAAAATAGGAAATAGCATCAATTGAAAGTGATGAATGAGAAGGATCCTCTCTCTGCCTCGTCCCAGAAAGCAGAGGAAGGATTCACTCTCTGTCTCATCCCAGAAAGCAGAGAGAACAATTCACTCTCTGCCTCGTCCCAAAAGCAGTGAGAAGGATTCACTCTCTGTCTCGTCCCAGAAAGCAGAGAGAACAATTCACTCTCTGCCTCGTACCAAAAGCAGTGAGAAGGATTCACTCTCTGTTTCGTTCCAGAAAGCAGAAAGAATAATTCACTCTCTGCCTCGTCCCAAAAGCAGTGAGAAGGATTCACTCTCTGTCTCGTCCCAGAAAGCAGATAGAACAATTCACTCTCTGCCTCGTCCCAGAAAGCAGATAGAACAATTAACTCTCTGCCTCATCCCAGAAAGCAGAGGAAGGATTCACTCTCTGTCTTGTCCCAGAAATCAGAGAGAACAATTAACTCTCTGCCTTGTCCCAGAAAGCAGAGGAAGGATTCGCTCTCTGTCTCGTCCCAGAAAGCAGAGAGAACAATTCACTCTCTGCCTCGTCCCAAAAGCAGTGAGAACAATTAACTCTCTGCCTCGTCCCAAAAGCAGAGAGAATAACTCACTCTCTGCCTCGTCCCAGAAAGCAGCGAGAAGGATTCACTCTCTGTCTCGTCCTAGAAAGCGGTGAAGAGTTGTCTACCACTACCCCTTATAACCATCACTCCCTTCCTTACTCAAATTCTGTCTAAGGTGCGTGGCTGGTTCTTTGATTCTCTCCAACATAAAGGTTTTTTTTTTAACATTTCTTTCAAATCCAGGGAGTCATGAACACTTTTTCTGATAAGTGTTTTGCGCTCGGCCTTGACCTGATTTCAACCTCTACTTTATTCTTAGGCGAACAACGGTTATTCGCTTGTCTTGCAAACCCTTTTTTATGGCAATCGGTAAAGGACCCTACTACACTCTGCTTAGTACATGTACTGACTTGCATACCAATTATTCTCATTTCTAAATCATATTATTTTTCGTAGTACGTCTACCTGGCGGGCCCACATGTAACAAGAATCAATAAAAGTTTGAAACAGCAACACCAGTACAAGTATAAACAGGCATTTATCATTTTTTCAAAGTTCTGAAATGTACATATCTTACCTTTACACCTAAGGCCTACTAACTTTATTTGCGATCACTTGCGGTGATTCTTATCACAATTTGTAGTAAATTAAATCTTGGGGTGACTTTATGAAGTGAGCTGACAGAAGGACGTCACCAAAGTTGGTAGGATTAAATTAAGATAATAAATTCTGAGGTGCTAGGGTAAAAGGGGATAAGTACATTTTTTACTACTTTCGGAATACAAAAAACCAGAAACTTCAAAATATTTTCACAAGTCAGTTATTTTTATTTTATGACAATATACAATGTGTAAGTGAAAATATTTTGAAGTTTCTTTTTTTTATTTTCAGAAAGTAGTAAAAAATGTTCTCATCCCTTTTACCCTAGCAGCACAGAATTAAAACTTAACCAATTAGCTAAATCTTTATGATTTTATAAAACTGTGTCAATTGTTCTTTAGTTTATTTTGTGATTGCAATGATTTGCATTGATTTAATTTAAGCTTTATCTTCTCTGTCTAATTACAGATATAAATATCTCTAACTATTTTTATATATATTGTCGTGCTTGCTTATTAAATCTATCTTATGTAAAGAACAATACTCCAGTTGTTTTTATACTCTTTATTTCACGTAAAATATAATGTTTTACAATTAATAATTGATCAATTTCCCAGAAAAATAAATAAATTAGAACAATTTTTTCTCGTAGGTTTTTTTTAATGCGGTACACTATGCGCTTGATTTATTGAAGCTGTTATCTTATGTTGAGTACATATGACGCTAAAACATTTCTATTTATTATCCTGTCCGACTACACAATTATGATTGGTTTTTGGGAGACCTTTGGTAGTTCTTTTTGTTATAGGCGATAGTTGATTCATTTGGCTCCATAGTACATATAAAAATATGGTCAGAGGTGTTTGATGATGTCGCTACAGAGGGTTTTTATTTAAATTGACCGATACTTCTGCGCATCGATACACTAATATATCTGATATACAACTGTATCCACTTACATAAACTGTAAGGCAATATATACTGAATATATAAGACTGAACCTTTTCTACGGATACGTATATCCGTGTACTTGACTTACAAACGCCACGCTGTTGCGCTCTTGTTGAATAATTAGAATTGTTTGAATTACAGGGATACTATCTAACTATTCAACTACTAACCTCTTTGATTCCTCTATCTAGTCCTGATAGTATTGTATTAGCGTGAAGTTATACCAAATTATACTTCTCAAGAATACTGAAATGATTGTGTGTTGTCACAATTGGAATCTAAACCCAAAGTAACTTACCTTAATAGATTAACGTGGTGATCAAATGAAAGGGAATCATTTATATAATATATAAATTTATGTATGCTGTATTTTATTACTAAGGTTTAAAAATGTTTTCCTGTAAAATGTTTAATAAAAATGATTAACTTGGATAGCAATATGAATGACGAAAATTATTACCCAAAGATATTATTAGCTACCAATGAAACTTAAATCTTACTATTATAAATGAATGGCGTCTGTGATGAGTCTGTCAAATGCTCCAGAGACGCGTGAAGCAGCCTCCAGGGTGGCTGCTAAGAGAGTGCGATACCCTCCGGGCAGATGCCCACCTCTAGAAGAGCTGCCTGGGCTGCTTCATTCGACTCACAATGTTTTGAACTCCGGGGATCAGGTTTCTCAGAACAGGGCCGTCTTCTTTTTCTGATCGTTTGTGTTGAGAGAATATTATTTCGCGCCAGGTTGCAAATATATTAATACGTGTCTCAAACACTGTCCTGTCTTTATGAGGGACCATAAAAGAACAATCTGGATCCATTTGGGCTTTCCGAAAACACATCTATACCTGCCAGTCGTCCCTTAGTGCTTTTTGCTAACTTTTACATCGCAACTTTGATCTCTTAATACTAATTCTGATTTGATTTTAATTTTACCTCACATTCACATGGCCGGATCGATACCATATAACAATAGTTGCAGTTCAGAGTTATATTAATATTTAGTAATTAATGGCAGATTGGTGATGGTATCCTACCAATTGAATAAAATGCAAACATAGGGTGGTTTTACCAGTGCAGAGTATAGTTTTAGAATATACTGACCAATCTTCTCCAATACAAAAGAAAAGATTCTCACTTGTGCCGCAAAGTGCAGGAGCTAGAATTTCGGGAAGTCCCCCTCCCCGATGGAATAGAGACCCCGCTGACCGATAAATTCCTCTGGTGGGGTGCCTGTGCAATATCGGGCAAGGAGGAATGAAAACAGCCGGGGTGGCTGGTTATTGTACAATAAAAGCCTGGCCTCTCAATAGCTGCGACCTCCCTTATTGTCAATGTTCACTCCCGATTGCCCGGCTACAGTTTTATTTTTATCTTCTTCATTACGGTCCACGCTGGTGGATTCCATTGCCATCTTGCATCATTATTTCCAGAGCTATCGTTTTTCCTAGTTGTAACTATCTCCTTACAATTTTTATGGGTTAAAGAGAAAAAAAAAAAAACCATCTCTGTCTATTTATCTTTTCAGTCATATTTTCAATATATATTTCCATCCCGCCCAACATAACTTCAGGTGTACGACCAGGAAAATTAAAATTATAACTACAAAATCCTGACGTTATTGTTACACGTGACGTTCACTCTTCGTCGTGGCCATGACTTGCTGTAAATTTTGGCACGAGCTGTCACAGTCTAACGAACGCTAAAATGAATAGTATCAAAGCAATGCAGAGTATTCTATTAAAAACTCTAAGAATTTGCTTCGTTCGGCGAATGGGGTGTTATTTTATTTTCAATGCTTACTAGCATCCCAAGACACTAATCTATCATACTGCATCCAAATACATAAAATGTAAGGAAGTATATAAGGAATATTAATTTCTACTGCTACATATATGCTTTTATATATTTACCTGACTTACACTCTACACCACGCCTTTGCACTCGAGATGAATAATTAAAATATTTTATTTAAAAGGGATGCCATTTAACTATTCAACTACTAACAGATTTGATTCCTCTATGAAATCCTCAGCGTATTGCATTAGAGTAAAGTGATACAAAATATATTTTTGCTCAAAAATATTTAATTAAATTAATATTGTCCCAATTGACCAAAGATATTTATCTTAATAAGATTGACGTGGTGATCAATGGAAGTAATTTCATTTATAAAATAGAATTTTACAACATAATAGGTTTTATTGAAATGTTTGAAAATGATTAATGAAATAGCATTAAAAAAAGAACGTGGATTTATGTGATGAAAAGGATTACATATATATATATATAACTTTCTAACTATTCAATACAATTGATACGATTTATAACGATTTCTGAATACCTCAATACCTTCCGTCACAAAAATAAGTGAGAAAGGGCTTTTTTATTTTTTTTTGATCCTTTCGTGCTCAGAAATATTTTTTAAGACCTACATCGAACAAAGCCTGGTCGTTACTCAAACACTTATTTGGAGCCTCAATGAGACCACCCAGGTTTGTCGAGTCGCCCTCTGTGGCCTTTTGCCAGTTTTTATCTAGTCAACCTCTATCTTTTAATATTCTTATTCCTATATTAAATTCACTACCATGTAACATATTTTTGTATTTAATTGTGTATTTGTATTTAATAATATTCTTTATATTAGCCTGGAAATTCCGCATGTTCATGACCTCATTAGAACTTTATAATCGACCCAATTTCTGTGTACTACAGGAACTTCTATGTGAAACTCCAAGGACACTCATACCAAATGATACAAGTACAGCCTACATCTCACTTCATGGGTAATATACCAAGACAACTTAGGAAACGTTGGATTAGAGATCTTCAAAATTTACGTCTTTAAGAATCTTTAAATAGCTTCAACAATATGCGGGTGATACCATTGCACGTCTTCTGGCTCCATGTCAATTATTTAATTTCTTCACATTTACAGTCGATGGTTGTGGTGTTATTCACAACTGATAAAGAAAAGATAGAAATATTAAGATAATTGCTGCCTTCATCGGAAATAAAGCTACAATCGTTTACTTCAGTAGTAGCTCTGTGAATGTTTATTTACGAATTCTACATGCTCCATCCACTCTCCATTCTATATTTATCGTATTAAATTTAATTTCGCAGTGTAAATTTGTTATTAAACCGATTTAACATTGAGTCTAATTCACTTTAAACAATAAATAGCACAATGAAACAGTTATCAATCTAATCATTAGACCTAAACATCTGGGATGACCCTCGATGATTTAAATCTGAACGCTAACATAGATCAAAATAATACTAGTCAGAAGCTAAAGAAGGTTGGTTCTTCACAACGGTATTTTTAAATTTCTATCTTCTCACTCCGTAGTTAAAAATTTTTAAAAATTGAAACGAACTAAATTTTATGACCGAGAGGTGGTGGTACATATTTATGTGAATAATTAGAGCTTCAGGGCTCAATACTGAAGGGGTTCAAAATATGGGATCTAGATTAGTTAATTGTGAAGGCACGTTGGTCGGCTTGAGCTTTATCAGTTAAATTAGATCGCGATATTAATTAATTTTAAAAACTTTTCATTGTGAAAAATTCAGATAGATACAACAACTTTATTATAATAAAATTACAATCTGCCTGATTGGGCTATAAGTAATTGTGATAAATGATCTCATTCATACCATACTTCCAATTTTCATTCGCTCGCTCATTCATGCAGTATTTACAAACAGCCCAGAAACCTCGCAAATCCACATGGTTGTCACCTCCCTCGCATGCTAAAGAGGAAGCGGACTCTAGGGAATTCCTCCACGCTCCTCCGGCAGCCGCGTACAGTTATCCAAAGCGTCTGTTTAGTTCTTGTATTTAGCCTCGTATGTAGGTTCCAGTTCAGCCGTTTGTTGACATGGAAGCTTAAGTACCGTACTAACCCGGATGCAGGGAGAGGGATGGAATTAAAAAAAACTAGTAGACAAGATTTCCTGCTTTTATGGGATAGTTAATTACTATTAGGTACGTTCTAATGAATATTCTAAGGCACAGTGGACTTGGAAGAAGTGGTTTGAAAGGTAGGACTGTAGGATTAGGAAAAGGGTCCGTGGTAAATTATGTTTTGAGCTTGTAAAGCAAACCTGCGTGTCAGACCCTGAAAAAAGTTTGAGCTATGTCCAGAAAGGCAGCAGTGCAATACTGTTTGGTTCAAGAGCTGAGATCAACAACGCGAAGGCCTTGTTGAGCAGTGGAATGTCGTAGACGGGAACCCAACTGGTGTGCAGGAAAAAAGTTTTTGGATTCAACAATTGGAAGTTGGCGTTTTAATAGGAGTTTTTAAAAATATTTTTGAGAGGATAGGGAGTAGGCTAATTAGACGGTAAGATGAGGCGTCATTGGGTGTTTTACCGGGTTTGGTGAATAGGACAATAATGGAATGTTTCCAGAGGAGAGGAAATTGCGTCGTTCGGAAAATGCAATTATATATGTAAGATAGGAAGATTATGGCTTTAGGAGGGAGTTATTTGAGAATTTAAGGAGTAAAGAGATCATATCTAGGGAATTTCGGTAAGGTGCGTTTTTCAGAAGGTATTTGACCTCAGAGGGGTTTTGGTGGTAGTGAGAGAGGGATAGGTAAAGTGAGGAAATCTTCAACAGTTGTGCGATGAGTATGGTTTCGATGAGAAAGGTGAGGTGTGAAAGTATGGGAAAGATGCAGAGCAAATTTCTTTCGACCTATTCCTATCCGAAGCCACCCATCATCACGACGAAGTGGGTGTGAAACACGATGATAATTTAGCGATAATTAGAGATACAAATTAAATGACCATTTAACAATTGATATTAATTCACAGGAATTCGACGAACCCTTGAGAATTTAGTATAAAATCTGTATGTTATTTTCAATCAATCCCAATTAGTTTAATTAAGTTTCATTGAAGTAGTATTGGACCTGGTCCTGGAAATGTCAAAGAAGCTTTAGAAGAATTAAGTCAAGTATGAGGTAGTTTAAGTTAATAATCCATTTCACCTGTGTATATTGAGCACGATATCCCAACATGCATTATAGTAAGTACAATGCCAACTGTTGCGTTTCTTGTGGAAGAGTTTCTCCAGAATAAATTGACCAAGAACTTGCGGGAGTTCTCCAACTATCGATTGAGCCGGGTTCTGACTGGTATTATTTTGTTCTATGCTACCGTTCAATATTTATTCGATTGATTTCTGGGAAAATAAACACGCTGAATTTTTTTTCTAGGGTGGAACTCAGATTTAAATCATCGAGGGTCATTGTGGGTCGTGGTCGTCTTCTAAAATTTTCAAAGAGCGAAGGACTGACTTACTTTCACTGTTAAGAATATATGAATTACTCTCGATTGAGTGGATATTTACCGGGTTATTCTTTATACGAACACATGAATGCACCGGATAACTGTAGATAATATGCCATTTTTGGCAAAGCTTAGAAGTTCTTTGTTAAGTTTTTCAGATGCAACTACCAATAACTACAGAATTTAGTCACATCCTAGAGGTCGCTGATACTTCCCAGCTAGGATGTTGGAATTTTTTAACCGGCCTGATGGGAAACAACTATCGTGAGTTACGATAACGGAAAAAAAAAACTTGTACAGTAGTTGTTAATGCAATACAAAAAAAACAAAAAAACAGTTCATACCTGATTTCGTTAGCGTTTACATATTCAAAAAATAACGTATGAAACTTACCTCAACCAACTTGTACTATTTTGTTATTCAATGTTCTATTTTCAATGCTTCTGTTACAGCACATTATTTTTTATCGTAAACAACGATAGAGCCTTTTTGGATCAACCATTCTGACCGCCATGGATCACGTGACCGGTGTCGGGCCAAAAAGTGCAAGATGTTTAGTGCCAGAAATCAGTCCAATCGACGCAGTACGAGTATAGCATATTAGCTCGCTTCGTTGTTCGAATTTTTACTGTTTGTCAGCACAGCCCACTTCATCCTCAAAAATAACTTCTCACCGTCCGTGACCCAACAACTCCTGGTGGTACTAGAGACACGCAAATAACTTTCTGGTATTTATTTGCGAGGACTAATATGCAAGTGGGTAACCACAAGTAACCTACTGTTTATCAATTGTAGTCCAAACCAGAGAGGTAGATGCTATAATGTATACCGGCTGTCATCTCCATTTTAAACCAGAAACTTTCATCAGAAATTTACTACATATGTTTTGACAAGACACTCGGTAGTGGCTACGAATAATTACTAGGAAGTGTTTGTTCATAGCTAGTTTCATAACCACTAGTTGTTTTTCGAACGCGAACGGAAAACTCAACATGCAACCAATTAAAGCGACGACCAGTTGATCTGAGATCGGTTAAGAGAAGTTCCATTGCAGGTAAAAATGAATAAGAAACCTTCACAAACGATGTTAAAAGCGACTGTGTACCCAATTTGCTATCTATAAGTTTTTGGTTTGCCACTTAGCCCTGATACATTTTTCATAGGCCACAAAATGGTGATATGGTCGCAATTCCAGCAACACACTGGGGGAGCAGATATCCGGAAGGCTTTTTTTACCATGAGCCAAGCAGGCGGGAGATAGGAAGCGGGCATTTGTCTTGTGTAATGGGGCCGTTGATGTCACCGGGTGATGGATAGGCCACGCCACCCTACAAGCTGCTGCTTCTGCATTCTACTTCGGTTCTCTGTTCGCTGGTAATACGCACTTGTGAACTTTGTATAAAGAGGAAATAACTAAAAATAACTCAAATCATCATACCATTTAGGTGTAAGTTGAAACCATCCTCTGCTACAATACAAAGATTGCAGCAATAGGATTATGATTAGTCTTCATAGCACTTGAGAATGCCAGTGTTGCAATCAAAACTGCTTCGCGTTAAATACATGTAATTTGTGAGCAGAAATCTAAAAGTGACTTTTTCTTTCAACCTTTTGAATATAAATTATGTCGTTCCCGCGATACCTTTGTCATTACAAGCTGCCCTCACTGCCCTTTATTAAACAGCAGATCTCCCACGCCGTAAAGTAGCTCATCTTAGTGGTTGACGGGCTTAGGAAACAAACGTAAACTCATCCAGACAGCAGCATATTGGAAGATTATAAGAACATAGCTCTATCCTAATGAGGAACATTTCATTTTATTTCAGACCAGTTTCCATTAAATTCAGTAATTTTTTTTATTTTATCTTACGTAAATATGTTAATTTCCTTCCATCATCTTTACATTAATTAGAGAGCACCATACCCCTCGCGTCAATAACAACTTTCATGGTCAAAATTATGTCAATGGTTTCATAATTTCATAAATACAACTGAGGGAAGGTGTACCTAAAACAGTTTCCAAGACTAGGAATTTTCAATTTGACTCGGACAGACTTAATATACACAAAGCAGCAATCCAAAATATTTGGCCAAACCATTGCAGAGGGCCCCCATAACTGCAATAACGCGAGCAGCATATTTGTCCTCCACTGATATCCTACACAGGCACCTGTAAAAGTTCCGAACCATTCCGATGATATAGACCAAGCAATTACCATCGAAGGGGGGGGGGGAGTGGCAATAATCGAGCCCAATATGTAGGGGCACCTGAGGACGAAATTAATCGGATAGTCGGGGAATTTCAAAAATATGTGGTTAGGCACCTCTGGCTCGTGTTTTTTTTTTTTTTTTCCTAACGCCTGCAAGGGTGAAAAAATACAACTGGGGTATTTGAGGTCCAGATAGCCAATGGCACTGCCCATATATTTTCGGGGTGAGGACACCCTACGAAACGTTTTTTTTTTTTTTTAATCGCTTTGCAGACCGTTCCAGATCATTATTGAAAACTGTACCCTAATACTGTGGGGGCAAAAAAAAATATCTTGAAATACAGTTGTCACTGGCTATTGCTCCCTCAGCTGGGTTATGAGAGGGGAGCCATTCGACAATATATATTCGTCTAAAACCATTTTTAATTAATTCATATTTCTTGTTAAATAATTGATATCGCCTTAGTTTTATGTAAAACTAGCTATAAAATTATAATAAGCCCTGTGGCGTTGCTGATTTAGATCACGTTTACAAGTTATATTGACTATATACCAGAGGAGTCGACTAGGACTCTATTAAATTATAGTGATATTAATAGTTTATAAAAAGCTCAATGGCCTTTGTTTAATTTTAATTTAATTACGTCAACGTTTTTTCTATTACGTAATTAATATATTTTATTGATAATTATGAAAAAACTCCTGTGTGCTTGAATCAAAAATACCTCATTTTATTCGTAGAACTCTTCCAATCCCTTTTCTCTAAAGCAGAACTTAAATATCTCTTTTGTGCATTGCTTTCTACGCTCTTACGGAAAAATTACTTCTCATTCCTGCTCTCTCCTCACATGGCTACCTACTTGCTACACGTGCCAAACTGCAATCCTTACTTCCTTGACTTTCTCTTCCTCAATAGTTTAGAAACACTAACTCAATCAACTTGTAAAATCAATTACACGTAACTTCGCCTCCAATAATAGCGCTTTGGCCCCAACTGTTTCCATAAGTCATATTCAAAACTTGCTTCTTATTTGATTTATTAGAAGCCCCACTGATTTATACCTCTTCCGCAGACATCTTAAATAATCCGTAAACCTCAGAGTTAAACAAAAAAGACCTAGACTATGCTAAACATTCTTTAATTTCATCAATCTAGCGATCGTTACAACCCCTTCATTCACAATTCCGGAAAGAAAATCTGTTTCTTAAGCATCTCAAAGACCTAATCCAATCCAATCCATACGCATTTTGAGAATATTGTAAAGAACGCGACATCCTGCTGATCACCGTCATTACAATCATTATTGCAGACCGCTAAAGCGGACTTAGCAACCTTCCGATCCGAATTCTTCGATCTGGACCCTTACTTTCTGTCCTTTAGGGATGAGTCCACGTTTAGCGTAACTGAAAGGTTCGTAAAATATTATCTGGTTTCTCACTCATCTTTTTTTTTTTTTTTTTCGCCCTTTCTGAGGCTGAGCCTCAAACGAGCTTGCCCCACAAGCCCGTGAAGCGGGATCGTGGGGTTACGTAGCCTGTGGTGCGCGTATTCCGGTGCAATGGGATTGTTGCACCGGTCAGCGCACCTTCGGTTATTCTGTTTTGTTCCATTTATTCTCAAAACCAAAAAAAAAAAAAAAAACATATAAATAATATATTATTATCATGTTTCACACCCATCTTACTGTTCTCTCACGGTGTATTTCATATGCATTATAAATAGATCACGTGTCTTTACGGAGCAGCAGATCCTGTTTATCTTATCCCAGATATTTGATTAATAGGTCTACTAGGGTTATACATGAGGATTTTGTAGAGGCATATAAAGTTGTGAGTATTAGCGATCCGAAACCGGCCGTGTTTGGCAACTTCGTAGCTGAATAATTAAGGGCTTATGCGTTGCTTTGGAGACAGGAAGCGAGAAGTAAATCGTTTAATTCGTTAAAGACATGATTGATTGACTAAGAAAGGTTGGTAATTTTGGGACCAACCATGCTGGAAAAGCCCTAGGTACGCCAATAGTGGAATCTATGACCATAACATACAAACTGATTATTTCAATGATTCCCTTCGGACTCGGGGACAGCAATTTATCAATATAAGCTTAAGCTAATAATATCTAAAAGGATCCCCATGAGCTGCCGAGGGCAACAGAATAGTCGGCAATAAGGAAGCCTGGCTGTAACAACAAACATCACTCTTCCTGTGTGTTTGCCCACCTTAGGACATATATTTCTCAGCCCGGTTGACCCTCCCACCACCCGCCTCGGGGTTAAATCTGACTTTCCAACCCCTGGGGAGTTCAAAACTGTTTGTTTACTAAATTTAGCACATTCTAGCCGCACCCAAATGGCCAGACTTTATTTGAGTTATAATTATTTATAGAAGACGTTCCAGCTATTCAATTAAACTTATGCATATTTTCTACATTGCAGGTATCTATAGTACTCATTTCTTTATAATACGTTTATAATTATTAGTTTATAACTAAACCATTTTTTAAAGGCTACTTTAATGCTTTTAGTTTAGAGCTCAAAAATTCAAAGAACAAAATCAAATAAAATGAGCTATATTTGAACAATTTTATTTTTTTATAACTATTTAATAAAATGAAAAATGGAGTGGTGATTCTACGATTTATATTCTATCTTCAAGGAGTGCTGGCAAATATTTATCTAAGTTTGAGGGTTAGTTTGAAAAGGCTGGGAGGGGGCAATTCTCAAGAAGAATTTGAAAAATAATATATGTTTGGACTCAATGATTAATTACTTTTACCAAATCATAAAAATATGAAAATTCTAAAAAAAAAATACATCACCTTAATGAGAAGGATGGGGGGTGGGGACAGGACGTATCTAGGCGTTCCAGCTAATTGACGGTTTAGAGTGCGTGCACCTTACAGAATGATGATCCAAAAATACTATAATTCTTACGGCCCGGTTCTAAGTCGTGATGGGACATAACGACCAGTGCTTTACCTTAGTAACAGGTCAAGTATGACAAACAAATCCGACCTTGCAATTAATTACCAACAATTATATTTATACTAATTCCTAGTATGATAATATATATAACTATGGAAACAAATAAAACTATTTCATATGGACTTTCGTTTTTAGTAATCAAAATTACAATGTTGTGTAACATCCCAGGATTTTGATGTGCCCTCGAAATCCGTAACGGAATGTTCCATTTATAGCATTATATATAATGACTGCTTGAAAGATCAGTTGAAAATACTTATTAGCTATTTTTTTCAAGCTCACCTTGAAAATTCGCAATTAATATATTTTAGATTAGTCACCTTTAAGCACTTCTGTAACAAACGTGTAAATGTTCTTAGAAATTACGTGTGTAATTTATTAATATTACAAGAGGGTGGGAACATCGGGAATATATATATATATATAAATAGTTATGGCTAGTGGCAAGACATTGTTAAGCCTAATACCACAGGGCCTACTGTAAACAAAGCCTGTGGTGTATAGATGGATAATGAGAAGATAATAAAGCCAGTTAACAATCGAACCTATGTGTATTATTACCATCCATACAATAGCCCTCTGTGGGCCGTCAACAAGAAAGGAGTAGTCGGGGAAGAAAAGTGCCGAGTAGTCATTGACTACAGGAAACTGAATGAGAATACCGTCGACGAAAAATACCCCACTCCTCGATTTGAGGACATTCTTGACCGACTAAGTGGAGCAATTATATTTAGCACACTCGATCTGAAGGCGGGATATCATCAAATACAAATGTATCAGAGAGATCAGCACAAGACGGCTTTCACATTTGAACGCGGGCACTACGAGTTCACCTGAATACCTTTCGGGCTAATGAATGTGCCGATAACATTCCATAGATTAATGGACGAACTCTTCAGAGGCATCGAAGAATCTTACTGCCAAATATATATGGACGATCTCCTAGTTTTCAGCCGAAGCAAGGAAGAACATCAAAAGCACTTGAGACAGGTGTTCCAAAGAATCAGGTAATTCGGGCTGAAATTATCGGTGGAAAAATCGCTTGTTGGCCAAGCACAAGTAAGATTTTTGGGCCATATCATCTCAAGAGAGATCGGGAGACGATAACTTATATATGTTTATGTAAAGAAACTATAATCTCTTTAATTTGAATATTAGAATTTGTAGCGTTGCTTCTACTGGTCTCCACTAGATGGAGCCATATTCAGCAATATTCTAAAAAGTGAGATGATATAGAGAATGTTATATTAAGTAACAAAAGTTCTGAATAGAGAAGTGATAGTTATAAACTGTAATTGTCGTTTCTTTGTTTACAGAGAAACTGATTTCAGTTTATTCACCGCATCTTCAATAATTGTCTTACATATATATATAAATCTTCTCTTTTATTTCTGAAAAATTTAATAAAATGAAACGGTTTTAGAATTGTACTTATTCATTTTTTTTTTGGTAAAACATTGACATTTGTTCAATTCTTAAATATGTACTGTATTATAAGCAATTTAGATTTAAGATTAGGATTATTATCTTAATATATAAAATTTAATATATTAAATTAAAAATCATTTATAACAACAATTTATTTGCTAATAACTACCGGTTAGAAATCAACAACGAAATTAATATTTTAATCTAGTTCATTATACAAATGAGTTTTCCAGTTAAATGGACAAATAACTTGTAGCGACTCAAATAACAAGGTACCTTTAAGTTTTTGAAAAAACTGACTAGCTCAAGCAAATATTTAATAAAACTATTGACTAGCAATATCACTAATTACAATAAAATATGTGAACAACATACAACTTTAATATGGCAGAAGATTTGTTTCATTATTTCCTCATTCATCTGATAAATCCATACGTTTATTTTATTTTGCAAATGTTGATTTACAAACAGTAGACATTCAATACTTTAAAATCATCCTTTCTCTGACTACCATTAAAGATAAATAAAATATTTTTTCAAGCAAGCACTTGGAATAAGAGATAGTTTATTATTAAAGGTTAAGTATATATTCTTTTTATTTTCGTTTATTATTATTAGATTTTATTTAAAATATTATACTAATTTTTATAATTACGTACCTATAGAATATAGAAATAGGATATATATAGGGCATAGAAATTTTCCAAATTCATATAGTACTGTATTATCTCCTCAAGTTATCTGAAATACGTTTGGATTGTTGCTTTTAATGATTTGATGCTTTTGTTAGTACCCATGTGCACTTATGCAGTCAAGGTTTTTATCAAACAACTTTTAGCAAACTGAAGATGACAAAGTTAATGGTGATTTTAATACCATATTGTGGAAAAACGGAATTTGAATTAATTAATTTTAAATTTTCTCGATCCAGGTACTACCAATCCAGGACAGAACCCAGACTCCAGGACCAAAGGAATTATTTATTTAATTTAACTTAAGTAAACTACATAAAAATTGCACTAGAAGGGCTTAGTATTTTATTTTAATACATTTTTCATTTAAATTTGCAACAATATTTATATTGAGTTATGCAACCCCTCATTTTGAGATGTTTAATTAACAAAACTGAAAAACAATATGACGTTAAGGAATGCAGAACTTGCTGACACATAATGCAAGGAAAGGCAATATTTAAGACGGCTTCCCGAACTAGGACTATTTCATCAGGTAAATAATTTTGATGAAACTACATCGAGTGATTTTTAAATTTGTGCCAGATTATTCTTTTTACAATAACTACTCGGTTTTGTAAACAAAAACATTATATATTACTCACGTAATCATCGTCAATCAATAACAACCATTGCAAATTGTAAATAGGACCAAATCTGTTTGGAGCATATTAAACATGAAATTTTTATCGTTGGTCTTCAAACTTTTTTTTTTTTATTTTAGTTTAAAATGTTAGTTTACATTTTATTTTAATTTCTGAATGTGTCCTGTAATGAGGATTTAGAATATTAAATAGCTTTTAAGCTGGGAATTGATTTATCTAAAACGTTTTCATACTTCATGGTATTCTATTAGAGCTGAATACTGACCAGATACTTCGACTTGGAATATAGCTTAAACATTTCATCACATCATAGGAAATATAGAGATAAAACGAAATGCAATCGTTCCTGTATGAAAGAAGATTATCTTCATTTGGACTCGGCAATTATTGACGTAGCTCTTATAATTTCGATGAATTAAGCATTTCACTTTTTGCTACAACGGAAGTATACCTATTTAATTATCAAGGAAAAGAATTAGTTCTAATAAAAATACTCACAACTGAGAAAAATATCAAAACCCGGAGAGACAAGCGATCCTCGGATGATCAAATATTGATTGTAACGGGACAGAGATAAAGATTGCCACAGATATGAAGTATGCCTTTTAAAACTACTTGATAAGCATAAGTGATGAGTGAATTCCAGAACAAAATAATATGTAATTATTGATTGGTTATCTTTAGGTATCGAGATAAGCCGAGCAAGAAGAGGTAACTCTAAAATTAGTTAAAACATAGTGAACATTTACAAGGCCACGACTATAATAAACAGCCAGAGCTAGAATTTATTTACTGCAAAACCAACGAGATTAATATAGAATTTTTAATTGGTTTTAACCTAAAGATAATCTGCCCATTTTTGATAATCTGTCACTTGAGTAATGTTGTTTTATACTGTATTATGTGGCCTACAACTATATTTCAGCACCGAGGAGCATTATTATCAAGGTTGCAAAAGTTTTTTACATTATTGAGAAATATCGTTTGTATCCACATTTATTTATTATGATTCATAAATCACATTTCTTATCATTAGTGAGTATCATAATCTTATTTATGTTGGTTCCTGACTATTTAGCGATATTGAAGGCGACGAGTTCACCTATGCAACGGTGAAAACAGCCATGTTTGTTTTATATTGTCAGTATTTCTGTTCTACAAATATGTTATGGCTGTTTTTGTTCTTTTTCATGCAAATGCATACTTCAAAAGGCCATGAAGTGTTTTATTTTCTTATTGAACCTGTTTTCGTTCTTAATTTTAAAATACAAACTACCCTGTTGGGCATTAGGATATTGTGATAATCAAATTCGTGCCAAAATTACAAAAAATAAATACAGTCTCTCATACAACATTTTACAAAAACATATTGTATAATCTTTGATTTAATAAAAATATTTCTAAGCCTTTAGTATGAATTTGTAACCCTACCAGTGCGTTTTTATCTGCCCCGATTATAATTTGGTATTTGATAGAACAATTTTATATTTTGATGAAGGTTAATTATGGAGGCCAGGGTTTCATACATTGACGACATTCCCCCTCCATGTCGAACGGAGACCCTCCCTACACATTCACCCTAAACAAGTGTCACTTACTCGCCAGGAATGCATTGTGCTTAGTCATAGGGCTCCCGCTGTCGCCATGTCATATGACACGTGCTCTTCTGTGTTCTTAATTGAAAAATTCCTCAAAATTAATAGTTTTTCATTGAGTTTAACAGGCACATTAAACTGGCCTCGCACTTTCGTCTTCGCATTTTCGGATTCATTAACTGGTACAGATGTTGAAATAAGAATATGTGTTCCGTAAGACCTTATTTTTCATTTTTTCTTTATTCATTTACTTTTACATAGCTTAACATTACAAATCAGCATCACAGAAATATCTGATTTATTGTGCTAATTCAACGTATTAAGAAAGCACAGTGTGCGTCCTACAAATATGAAGCTAATGAAGGTCGGCCTATCTATATTTAACTATATAAATATATATATATAGCCGTCCGGGTTACCTACCAAGGAACAAGCAAATCAGACAGATAGGCCCTAAAACACAAGCCCTTACAAGCTAGCATCATGCTTGAGTGCCCTCTCCGTCTGCCTAAGATTAAGTGGTCGACATCAATACCCTTATCCTGCAGCTACTGTCATCAATTAGAAATTAGCCGATTAGTGAGGTGAGTGTAGGAATTAATTTCCAATCAGCGTCAAAGGTTGGAGGCCTGGTGATTGATCGGAGAGTCGAGTGGGCGCCTTATCAGTGGTCTACCTGTTACCGCAGTCGGGCGGCGATAAGCCAGTGTTCGCCATGTCACCGCTCACCGAGGCCCTACAGCCTTCGTCAATGGTATGTCACACCATCTTATAATATATGAAAATTCCATAATCGACATAAACAGCAACATCAGTAGCTGTCTGATCCAAGAACCAGTCGCTCACCATTCTATTAACGTTACCACCTGTGCCCTTCACGATGTGTAAGTGATCACCTGAACCTTCTAGCTTCTGGCCTCTGACTGACTGGGAACTGATAAAGCATAAGCTACTTTTTTTTCGTACTTTATATTTTGCATTTTTACCAACACATAATATTTCGAAGTTTTGTGGAATATAATTTTAAAATTTCAGCTTGATTGAATCGTTTTTAAGGTGGCCATCGTAGAACATGTACGCTGGCATACAAAGAAGAAAAGATTGTTCCGTTTGAAAGCAGCTAAACCCATTCGGGCTTGGCTAGTCATCAAATGGCAATTCATTCATTTTTTTTCACTTAGAAATAAATATAATAATAATATATAAATTAAATAAAGGACGTAGCAGGTGTAGGGACAATTTTAGCAAATGTTTTTTAAATCCATGAGACCTTGTTAAATTATCGTTATTCTTGCCAAAAATAATTCGTTACATGTGATAAACCTTCTTAATCCCTGAATATAGATTTAATTTTTAAAACATATATACGAATAGCCTGAATATTGGCCAGAGAAAAATTGAAATTGGCTTTAGTGATATTTAATATGTACTCTCATTCGTACAGTATTTATATACACGGATATTTATTGCAATTAATAGCATACATTTTTGTGTAATATAAGGACAGATGAATACAACATTTATTCATATATGGTCTTATAAAGAGATTGTAACTAATAAAACTGTACGTGATCTATATAAAGCTCCATTTTTTGCTCTAAAATTGATTTTTTGTATCTTGAAGACTTGGTGCATTGCTTTTTTGTGGATGCGTTTTTACGTATTAAAACCTACTTGGTTTTTCTTTCTTTTCCTTTTTCATTAATTTTTCTTAAATTAATATCTTATTTCTCTTAAATTTGATATTTTATCTTATTGTTAGCTATCTTATTTAGCCCCTCAGCTCGACGAAACCTTTTTTTTCACTTAAGGATTTTTTTTCACTCTTCCCATTATTGTATCTTAACCAAAACACAATACGAATCGTAATTCGCGCTGTCATTGAGTACGGCTTCAAAATTTCAATACTACTTCATTTCAGGACAACCCTCGAAGGAAACCATTGCCCGGTACCTTTTTAAATTAAACCACACTTTTCCGGCTTGCCATTAATATTATTTTTAAAGATCTCATATTTTAAAAATGATATTGCTTTTGGAATTGTTTTTTTTTATTAATAATTTTGAGTGGTTGGTTACCTTTTTAAAAAAATATTCATTTAATATTTCGTTAATAAAACAATTTTTAATAAAAAAAAAAAAGGTATTACTTTGAGTATATTTCTTAATACTTGGTAAGACTTCATAGTAAGATTCACGACTTGGAAACTATTCTACTACCCAAAACACGGTCACTGCCGAAATCACTGCTTGAAGATTAAAGCTTCAATATGTCGCAGTAAAGTACAAAAGACTTTTAGCATAAATTTCATTTAAAGTTGAATAATATTTTACAAAAAAATTTAAATAAATTTATAACTAAGAAAAAAATCAACGAAAATTATAAATGTTTTTATGAACGAAAATTTGCTCTATTTTGCTCACGTCACTCCAATAAATTCCTACCCCTAGTTATTAGAAGGAATTATCATCAGAAAACCGTGCAGCCAGTGTTTTTGCTGATGATTTACAGGATTAAAATAACAGGTGAAAATTCGTTATTAAACAAAGTTCTTTATTCGACTCCTGAGAAAACAGATCTTTTGGAGTTTGATGGGACGAGCTGCAAATCTCCTACTGGATAACTGCAGAATAGAGAACTCATAACACCATCGATAACTCATTATGGGTTCAGAGAACAAGAGGAACTCATCAAAATGCTACTGTGGTATCGGAAGTAGTAAGTTTAAGTAGTAAATGGTAAGAAGCAGTCGTTTATTGGTGTGGAATAGTCCAATTGAAATAATATAGTTGCTCGGGACAACCACCTGCTTTAATACATTAGGTTGGTGCGAATGAAATGTCGGATTCCTAAGTGAATATATTCAACTGCATATCTTTTTACAAAAGCTGTTTATTTAATCAAAATATGCTCCATTTACTTCAATACACTTCCCCAACGAGATTTTAATGCATAGATGCCTGTCTTGAAGAAATTCTGATCTTTAGAATCAATGAACACTGATATGGCATTTTTCAGACTGTCTTCATTTTCGTACTGTTTAGCCCGTAAAAACAGTTCTAAATGTTTAAATAAATGAAAGTCGGTTGGCGAAAGATCCGGTGAATAAGGCGGGCGCTGCAAAATTTCATATTTTAATTCATTTAATTTCGCAATTGTTTTGTACGATGTATGCGGCCGAGCTTTAAATCGATTACATCGGGTTAGCAATGCTGAGCATACGTTCAAGCGATCCAGCTTATTTCGCTCGGTTAGTTCATGCAGTATCCACTTATCTATTTTTTTCACCTTGCCAATTTCAGAAAGATGTCGCAATATTGTTGTATGGTCAACTTCCATTCTGGCAGCAAGTTCCCTTGAAGAAACATTTGGATTCGTTTCCACCAATACTTTCAGAGCATCACTTTTCCTAATATACCTACTAATATATATAAAGAAGATATTCTTTCTTGAAAAAAGATGTTTCTCATTCTGAATGAAGGCCAAATTTCAAGGGAAGAGGTCTACTACCAGGATACCAGCTTTCATTCAAGAAAAAATGACCATGCGCAATCTGCTCACCTAGGTAAGCCTCTTCAAACTAGTACTAAAGTCTTTGTGGTAAATGGGTTACCACTTTAGAAAGCCTAGAGCTGCCTGCACATGCACATAAATATAAAGAATTCTACTAAGGCTGATGCTTTGACGATATTATAGGGCTGAATGTAGTTGAAGAAATAGGCTATTTCAGACAACTTTGGGTTTTTATTGAAATTCAAAGATTATTTAAAAAGAAAATACCGGTTCAACGGAAGTAGAACAACAAACGGAATTTCCTATATTACATCAACAGTTGCCTTCCTTGTCTCAAACCTAAACGTCAGTTATTTTCAGTTCAAAAATAAAAAGAGTTCTTTCAGGTGGTAAAGGTTTCCAATATTTAAAGGAACAACAAAGCGGCAAGGGAAAAAAACCCATGGATGAGCAGTGTGAATTTGAATACTCCTGTAATTGCCATAAGGAAGTCGCCCAAAGCATAATGTAATGCTGACAAACTGAATCAACGCCGCATTAAATTTATGCTAATCGAGAAGCACATTAAATCCACATTTAAACAAAGCAACAATGAAGGTACGAAAGTTGCTCAGTTCTTTCATCAATTTCATTTGACACTCCACCTAGATCTATCTTACTGTGTGCTTAGCAACACAATTTAAACTATCGACATGTCACACGTTGTCAAAACGATAATTGAGATCCTCGTAAAATTTTCATATCTTGAAGGACCTCTTAGGATTGGACAAATAACTTCTCTCCTAATGAAAAGGAGAGGTTAATGATTTAGCATCTCGGAGACCTCTAACTGTTTACTCTGTTCTTCACCACGTAATCAAGAAAGTGCTAGGAATCGAGCTATGGTAACAAATTTAATTTCATTCTTCTTAACGAGGCTTTAATCCAAGGTGTCATGTGAACTCCAGAATAGTCAATACAATATTGAAGGCCCCTATGAACAAAAATGTACAAAATGCCGTCGCGTTTTTGGCTGTGCCAGGTGACATTGTCCACATTATCATAATCTGGAGGATTTAAATTCTCGAGGTATTTAAAAACAACTTATAAATGCTACAGGGCCTATTAACTGTTTTGTACAATTTCCTTGAGTATCTGTATAAATCGAGATCTGGATGCATCGAGGTGCATCTTGGAGAACTTCAAGGCAGTCCATTCACTCCTACCCTATTTTAGTAGGCTATGTGGTTACCTTTAAATTGAAGTAGATGACCTCAGATCTTCAGAGCTATTAAGACCACATGATTCTAAACGAATATTTTCACAGCAATAAACACCTGTAGTTAAAGAAGAGCCGAGAGTTATAAATATGGCTCAGAATGCTAATAAAATTGTAGTATAGGAATAGTACTAAACTGAATAAGCGAAGCTAAAATTAGAAGATGGGAGCTACATTACATCCACTGATAGTGACGACCTGATCAAGTACTTTAGATGGAATTTTAAGAACGAATTAGCATTCAATGGCATCGCTGTCTTTAAGCATCACTGGATAAAGTATTATGACTATGCTATGACTATGATTATGCATCTGCTAAAAGCTGATCCAAAATTGAATATTATGTACGAATACATATACCCAATTTTGACAAAATTCAAAAGCATGGCATTAATGGTCATGTAGGGTAACAATAGAATAGCAATAAAATTAATAACTATTAGTAAAAATATCGATTTATGAATGATTAAATATATCGATTGAGATGAGTGAGTGAGGAGGTTATAGTGAGAAAAACTTAATGGAAAATAAAGAGTTTCACAGTGTGAAGTGTTTTCTTTTTCTTTTGGCTAAAACCTTGTGCAAAGTATAAAGACAGCAACAATTGGTGACCCCGACGTTCACGATGTCGCAGAACGGAAGCGAAAATGGTGATGATGATGGCAAAGGTAAGAACATAGTGAACAAACCCAATTTACATGTAGACAGGGTAGCTATAAAATTGCCCCCGTTCTGGGTGGAAAGGCCCGAAATATGGTTTTGCCAAGCCGAGGCCCAGTTTGAGCTTTCAAATGTAACCCGGGAAGAGACAAAATTTAATTACTTGATAGCTCAGTTGGATTTAAAAACAGTTGAAAATATTTGGGACTTAGAAAAATCGGAGGAAAAATACAAGTATACAAAAGCCAAAGCAAGATTACTCAATATTTATAGAGAAAGTGAAGATCGTCAGATCCGCAAATTAATCAGTGGCTTGGACATTGGTGACATGAAACCAAGTCAGCTTCTTAGAAAAATGAAAGGGCTAGCTACGTCGGAAGTTTCTGATAAATTGATTAAAACTCTCTGACTTGATAAGCTTCCGAGTCAAATCAGAAGCATTTTAACTATTACTGACGGAGATTTAGATAAACTGGCGGATATTGGAGACCGAATTTGGGAGATCCGACCACAGAATATGATGGAAGAGGTTCGTGAATCAAAACCCAACGCTCCAGACCCTTTTTCGTTTCCTCAATTGATTGCTAAGTTAGAGGCTATGGATCAAGAGATCAAACGTCTCGGTAGGTCTCGAGATACCAGTACAGCACCTCGCCAAATTCGAAGGAGGAGTAAAAGCCGAGGTAGGTATAGAGATGGTGGAAAATATTGCTATTTTCATTTTAGATTTGGACCAAAATGTCGATTAGATAAATGTAAAACTCCATGCCAGTGGGAAACAGACCACGGAAAATCTGAAAAGCAGGGAAACTACAGGCAGCAGCAGATGTAGCGACCACAACTGTTGCTGAAATTCCTTTTGGCCGTACATACAGACTGTTCATCACGGATCGAAACAGCAAACAGACCTTTTTGGTGGATAGTGGAGCTGATGTGTCAGTCATTCCCGCCAAAAACAACAGGAAAGAAAAGGGTTCTGATTTTAAATTATTTGCAGCCAACGGGACAGAAATTTTCACATACGGTTCACAACTCCTCGAGATTGACCTTGGGCTTAAACGACAATTTCAATGGCCATTTGTTATAGCTCAAACAACAAAAGGTATACTTGGCGCGGACTTTCTCCATAAATTTGGCTTATTAATTGATCTGAAAAATAAAAAACTAATAGATATTAATACAAAGATGTCCGTACATGGAGAAATTGCAGCAGTTTCAGTTGCAGATACTGTCAGCACTTTGCAGAGCAATAATAAATTTTTCCGACTATTGTCCATGTATCCGGAAATTACAAAACCGGCATATTTTCCACCACCTGTGAAACATGAAGTCAGACATTATATAAATACAAGGGAAAGCACTCCAGTGTTCTCAAAATCTAGGAGACTAGGACCAGAGGCGATGAGGATCGCAAAACAAGAATTTCAGATACTGATTAACGAAGGTATTATATCACCATCTAAGTCACAATGGGCCAGTCCGTTGCATTTAGTAGACAAGAAAAATGGAACCTGGCGCATATGTGGAGATTATAGGCGATTAAACGCCATCACAGTTCCTGATCGCTACCCTATCCCTAGAACAGACGATGTGAGTTCTGTTCTCGAAGGTAAGCGAATTTTTACAAAAATCGACTTGATTCAAGCTTATTACCATATACCAATAGCAGATGAAGATAAAGAAAAAACGTCAATAATAACGCCGTTTGGCTTGTTCCAGTTTAATTTCATGCCATTTGGGCTACGTAACGCACCTTCTACATTTCAAAGATTTATCAATCAGGTGCTTCAAGATTTACCTTTCTGTTTTTCTTTTTTAGACGATGTGTTGATAGCTTCACAATCTGAAGAAGAGCATAGAGATCACCTTAAGGCGGTACTAGAGAGGCTGCACAGGTTCGGCTTGCGTGTAAACATGTCTAAGTCTATATTCGGTGTTGCTGAGATCACATTCTTAGGCTATCAGATTACAGCACAAGGTACAAAACCTGACCCAGAAAAAGTTAAGTCGATCATGGACATAAAACTTCCAGAGACTGTACATAAACTCCGTGCATTTCTTGGAATGGTAAATTTTTATAGGCCATACCTGAAAGATGCCAGTAAGACTCAAGCTATGCTGAACGAATATTTAAAAGGAGCAAAGAAGAACGATCGCACAAAAATAGATTGGTCAGAAGAAGCCGTTAAACAGTTTGAACAGTGTAAGGAAGACCTAGCAGACGCAGCTTTGCTTGCCATACCTAATGCAAATCTTCCTATTGCATTATTTACGGATGCTTCGGATTTTGCAATTGGCTCTGTACTGCAACAGTTCGAAAATCAAGGCTGGAAGCCTATAGCTTTTTTTTCAAAAAAGCTCAACCCAGCTCAGAGAAATTATAGCACTTATGATAGAGAGCTATTGAGTATTTATCTATCTATAAAACATTTTAGACATATGATCGAAGGAAGTGACATTACTATTTATACCGATCACAAACCCTTAATTTTTGCGTTTAAACAGAAAAATGAGAAAGCATCTCCGAGACAGCAGCGTCATCTACAGTATATATCCCAGTTTTCAACCAAGATCAGACACGTCAGTGGAAACGACAATAGTGTGGCTGATACATTATCACGACTTGATGCCATGACTGTTATAGATTATGACAAAATTGCAGCTAGTCAAAAAGATGATCAAGACCTTAAACTGCTACGTGAATCTGATACTTCCTTAATTTTGAAACAACACCCCCTTCCGAATGGACAAGTTCTTTGGTGTGACATTTCAACTTCAACAATTAGACCCTATATTCCTAAACAATATAGACAACAAGTTTTCAACAGTGTACACTCGTTGTCTCATCCAGGGATTAAGTCCACAGTCCGACAAGTAACAGCAAAATTTATATGGCCCGGTATTAACAAAGATATTAAGGAATGGGCTAAGGCTTGTATTGGTTGCCAGAGCAACAAGGTAATACGTCATACAAAAACACCAATAGGAAAATATGAAGAGCCAGACGATCGATTCAGTGTAATACATTTGGATATAATCGGCCCTCTTCCACCATCTGACGACAAGATATACTGCCTCACTGCGATTGATCGGTTTACATCTTGGATGGAAGTCATACCATTGCGGACCATAACAGCTGAGTCGGTGGCTCAAGCGTTCTACAAATATTGGATTTGCAGATTTGGCGCACCTGTTAAAGTTATTACTGACCAAGGCCGACAATTTGAATCGGAGTTATTTAGAAACCTGGCTAGCGTTTGCGGTATAAAGCTTCAGAGGAGTTCGCCATACCATCCACAATGTAATGGCAAAGTCGAGCGCCTACATAGGACTCTAAAAGCTGCTATTAAAGCTCACAATTCTCCGAAGTGGACAGAAACCTTGCCTACAGTCTTGCTTGGCTTACGTGCGGCGCTCCGAGATGATGGCAATCATTCGGTTGCTCACATGGTATATGGAAAACCTCTTCGACTGCCAAGTGAATTTTTTGAAGAGAAGACATCTCGCATGGAACAGGGCACTTTTCTCTCTCGGTTACAAGATCAGATGAATGCTCTTAAACCAATAAAGTCAGAAAAGAAGAATTCAAGAAGTGTATTTATACACAAAGATCTCAAAGTGTGCACCCATGTTTTTTTAAGAGTAGATAGAGTAAAGAAACCCTTTGAGCCAGCTTATGAAGGACCATACCTTATAATATCAAGGCAAGAAAAGTACTTCACCCTTCAGATCAAAGGAAAACAGGTGAATATTTCATTAGATCGGTTGAAGCCTGCTTACATTTTGGACCCTGATGACCCAACATGTAGGATGGATCAACAACCAAGATTATTGACAATGCCTATGAAGCCACAGCCCTTAATGACTAGTCAGGATCTTCCAGCTTCAGCGTCCAGAGATGAGGTAACAACAAGAACTGGTAGAAGAGTCAGGTTTCCCCAGCGTTACCTACAGTGATCAAATGTGAAATGTGCCTCTAGTGATTAATATAGTTTTGTGTAATTAATATCGTAACATCCTTCATGTTACTGGGAGAGGAGTAATGTAGGGTAACAATAGAATAGCAATAAAATTAATAACTATTAGTAAAAATATCGATTTATGAATGATTAAATATATCGATTGAGATGAGTGAGTGAGGAGGTTATAGTGAGAAAAACTTAATGGAAAATAAAGAGTTTCACAGTGTGAAGTGTTTTCTTTTTCTTTTGGCTAAAACCTTGTGCAAAGTATAAAGACAGCAACAGTCATTATCAAATCCGAGCCATCTTAAAATATTTAGCTGTCTCTACGAAAACTAGCATTTGAAGAATGGTGAAGGAATTGGTTTTATACATTTTAAAGCAATCCTGAGAAGCAACCGATTTATCTACAACAGAGAGAATCCGAATGAGCTTACGCAATCAAGCTCAATTGGAACTGTGCAATTGTCGCAGATTTGACAGGAGGGCTGAAACACCAGCCCATGTACTTGGCAAGTGTCCGTGCAACATGCTCCTAACAATGTGCTTGCACTTTGCATATAAAAAAGGCAATGATAGAGATGATTTAAGAGAAAGAATTTTCATGCCATGAAGAGGTCTACATACTTGATTCCGACGGCTCAACTCGGATTACTGACACATAAAAAAGTCCTTACTCCAACAGTCAGGCTTGAAACTATTGACGTCCAACAAACAGACAATATTGATACTGAAAAAAAGTCCACTTATGAGAATAGTGTGAACTTAATATTCTAAGAAAATTTCACAGCAGGTATGGAATAATGAAGTAACATGTACTTGGTCTATGATTTGGTGATCTAAGCACAATTCTAAAGAAATATTCCCCATTATTGTATTTCACGGACCCAAAATCCAAGGTGTTCGATCGGATTTTTGTAGCATAGTCGTTTCATATACGCTGTTGTGCAGAGACAATATTGCCTCCTGTGTACATATTTCTAAGTAAGGTTTCCACCATAAAGTTAGAAAATAACGATAACAGTCAAAATACAGTTTATTTTAAAACAAAATTGTATTTACCAGTACTTATAACAAATACAAATCAGGTAATAATGTCATTTAAGTTCTTACTTGTACGGCTTATGAGGTAACATTAACGTCATTCAACTTAACTTTAGCGATCCTTTATCAACTCGTAACAAAACTGTAGATTAATAAATGAAGTAACCATAAGTATTTGGTTTGTTTGGATACAGACAATATAAAAACTAAACTAAGAATTTCCACTTAAGGAAATATTTGCAATTTAGGAACTAATTTTGTCAATTTCTAATGAACCACAGCGTATGAACTTCATATGTTGCACCTTTTTTAAAAAACTTTTTTAGACTATGGAGGTGTGTGTCTATGATGTATTTGTTTGAAGCGGAAGCTCCCATTGGGTCCTACAAGGGTTTCCCAGAATAAAATCCATTGATTATTTTTCGATTTTGCATATTGGAGTATTTTGGCTTGCCATAGGGATGACAACGAATGTTGTGACATTACATATGCATGTGTGTATCTGATTCGTATATGTATGATGATAAATGTAAGCTGCGGTGAAAGAAAATATTTGTCTATTCTTAAATTAATCTTTGATATCAAAATCAAATTTTGTGGTAGCCAACCTGAAAGTTGCAGAGACTGGCACACCCGCACGTGCTGTAGAAGATAGTGCGGCAGGTGTAGCTACAGCAAACAGCGTAGATAATCAATTCGGCTTAAAATTTCGACATGGCCACTGCAATTGAACTGCGCAAAGACTGCAGATAGCAGATTATCCGTCGACCTCACGCAGGCATCAACCCCGCGGATCCGGAACTTCTAATCCTCTTACCGGTCAATTTGTCATCCCCTTTAATATGTTCCTAGTCACTGATATATCTCTCTGGCCCAGTATTGTTTTCCAAAGCATCCTTTGTACTGAGGCGACAATACCCCTCTAACCCTCCCTTCATTTGCTTAATAACCTTTTATATGGCTCCTTTTCCCCGGTATATTAATTCTATTCAGGCCAGCTCATAATGTGAGTTACAAGGCTTGGAATGGATTACCTTTAGTTTAGTTCCGCGTGTTTATACGGTTATAAATTCAGGGTCATTTCATAGAATCGCTAGAGTAAATTTATAATAATAATACGCACGAATAACTACATGTCAGGTGCAGGTTGTGTACTAATCTGTGATGAATAAGTCAATAAATAATCCTCTTCACGAAAAAATTTTGATTGTGATACTCAATTATTTCCAAGTGATGGATCTAATGAATAACACATGATTCACTACTATACACGATGAATTTAGGTAATTTAAAACAGTGTTATGTGGAAATACTTTTCCGTTAACATCACTGATCCATACAAAAAAAAACATACTTCGATTGTATCAAATTTACAAAAATATTACAATTTGTCTATTGGATCGCTTACAATTTTTGAAAACTTATGCCTTCATTGACATCCTTTATTTAGTTTATATTTATTTTCAAAGGTACACAATTCAGTTCATAATTGAGGTAGCAGATTTAAAGCCGGCCTATTTTCAAAAAAAATAATTAACCAAAAAGCGAAAATGTAGCTTTCGATAATTTCAAAAATATATTGAAACTGTGTTGACTAGTTGAGCCCAATGATTCGTAACGAAACCCTCAATTATGTGATGCGCCACACGAGACTTGATTTATATTAATAATTGTCATGGGCGAAGTCATTAAAAATGATGTATCCATTCTTATCTACAGGTGGACATGGAGCTGTGTGCTGGCTGCGGGCACGGGATATCGGACAGGTACATAATGCGAGTGGGGGACTTGTCCTACCACGAGCGGTGCCTGGTCTGTCATCTGTGTGGAGGATCCCTGCACCACACCTGCTTCACCAGGGACTCAAAGCTACTCTGCAGGATAGACTACGAGAGGTCAGTCTTTATATCGTAATATTTTCTCTAGGTGATAGTTTTATTAATACTTTGAACTCATATCCGATACATAGCTAATTTATAAGCATAAATAATTTACATAGGCAGTATTTTAAAAAGAATTTCATTGATTTATTCAAAATCGGAAACCTTGTATTTATTCGTGTGTCTGTCTGTTCACATCTTAGTGAGTGTTTTGTTCAAGCTAAAGACATGAAATGTCATTTTCCATGCCATGCCATCTTCATGACGTCCCATTGGACATTGGGAAGAAATAGAAAATTTGCCAATTTCCGGAAAACATGAGTGTAGTTTAATAATTAATTATTTGGTATTAAAAAAAACATATTTTTCGATAACGTTTAGTAGGGTATCTTGGATATATTTTTAAGATCTAAAAGTACGGATTAACAAAATGTAATTTTTATTTTGGTTTTTGAAACTAAAACCGTAATCACTACAATTCAAACAGCGATTTCTTCATGGCAAATGACATAGTAATTCAAATGAAAAGCAACCTCATTCTAAATATCGAAGGGCCATTGATAAATTAATTAACTACTGCCAAACGGGGTGACTATAACCCGTTGGTGACAATTGTCAGGACAGCATCTTAATAAAGAGGTAACTTTTGACCCCAACGAAGTTCCTGTATTGTTTGTGAAGAAAAAAAAAGCTTTGCGCCAGCTATAAAAAAACTATTAATTTTCTGTCATATTGAGTAGGGTATCAAATTAAAGATATTAAAGTCCTTCTTAATAATATATGTCGGGAAATGTCCCCAACGCTCGCCACAAGCTAGGGTCTCTACGACCCGGACGCTGTCCGGCGAGCGCCAAGAAAGAGTTAAAATGGGTGGACCTGTCGTCTTTGACCTTTGCTGGCGGCCTAGTCGGCGGGCACCTTTATTCGTGATGATCTGACTCCATAAGATCTTAGGTGTGCCCCGACAAAGTACTATGTTCAGGAGAAGAGGTATAGGGTAGGTATTATAGGTAGTTTATGTGGTCTTAGAATGACCATGAATTCACACGCGGTATCTAAGGTAAGTTCGGATCCCAAAGGTGAGTGTGAACCGGAGAGAGGCAGACTGGATCACTGGGGGAGACGCTACTAGGTAAAGTCTGTAGGGCCTCAAGGACCGTCGTCCGCAAGGAACAGATCTCTTCCAAGGAGGTGCTAGTTTTAGCGAGACGAAGGCCGACAATCCCACTAGGTCTGACAACGCCGGACTAAAACTTAGCGAGGTTAGGAAAGAGAGATGCAGAGGTAGTTGAATAAGAAAGCCATGGCTCGAGTAGAACAGCAAGCGCCAGTGCAGAGAGAGAGAGCAGTGTTCTTCACGTTCCGAGAGTCTGGGGCAAAACCCCAAATCTGGCTCAAATATTGGCAGGTTAGAGGCGGGGGTAGTCTCGCCGCACCCCTAGTGGCTTCAGCTGTTTCGTACACTTGTTCCCCCCTAACTTAACTGACGCTTTTTGAAGGTTTTTATTATTAAAACATGGAAACATTGGTGGATATTTTCTGGGCCGAGAAGAGGGGAACTTCTATTTATTCGTGGTGAAGAAGTTGACAACTATATACAATATGTGTGGCTTTAATGGACTATAGTTACAGTTATATACCGTCATCAAAAGTATATTCACTATTTTTCTGCAGTCACACTTTCATATAGAACGAAAATACTTTGTATCAAAGTAGTAAGCGATGCCCCCTAGATCTAATAAAAAATAAGGAAGAGTTAATTATTAAGTAAGTAATTTTAAAAATTTAATTCTTTTTAACTGAAATAGAAGTACTATCTGCCCTATTTTGCCATTAAGTAATTGCGATCATCGATCTTATTCATCCCATATTGACTGTAAATTCACTAACTCATTCGTATGACATCTTCAAATACACACAGCCCAGGGGCATTTAACCCCACATGATTGTCGCCTACCTCACTTGTAAAAGAGGAGTCGGAGGCAAATTAATTGTAATAAAAAATATATTTTTCTATTATATTGAGTAGGTTAGATATTTACATCCTGGTTAGTAATAAGTAATATACGTTAGAGTTTAATCATGTAAAGCTGTTAAAACTGCCAATTTATTAGTTTTCTCAGCCATAGCATACAAACATTTTATTTATAAATAAAATTAAATCAGGGTGCCCTTAGTGTTAGAAAAGGGTGCGGTGCGTAGTAGTACCCCCTGGAAACGTGGTTCACGTATACGATGCCCAACTTCGTTAAATTAGACAAAAAAATCTTTTATCTACCGACTGATAAATTGCATTCATCACGAAAAATTTACATGTTTTGATTTTTTAGTTAGTTTCAGTAACAACAGAGTGTTACTGCCATTAGAGTTTTATGTGATTTATTGCCTCTTAATTTAATTATTATGCCCTTTTGAGCTGAAAGGCCTTTTAAGTTATTCTATCTGGAGATTCCCACCATTATTTAGGAAAATTCAATTCGTTTTTCATCTAAGGATTTGTAACCCAGAACATTCATATCAAGAAGTAGTTTCGTTAACCAGTACACCATATGAATGCCCTGCTGTTTCTTATTTATTCATTTATTTTAAGGATGGCCACAGCCTGTGCAATCGATCAGCCTTCTTTAGTTGTGGGTTGTCATTTCAAGATCGACTAGTTTGATATCACCACTCAATGTTGGTTCATTAGGCCCAATTCATAGTTAATTATGCTATTTCTGAAGCAATGTTAGATTTCTTTTAGTATATTGAGACCAAATACATGCAATATAAAGTTAAGGGACCATCTAGAAATGTGATGAGAAGAGTTCATAAATACTGAATAACGGATCTGATCATTTGTCTCGTACTGTTTTATTCATAAAAGAAAATATTTTTTTATTACGTAAAATAAATATTCTTACTTAATGCGTGGAGCTGTTCCGATTTGCTCACTTAGCTCACTACCGTTGGTTTCGTACCGAATATTTACTACTATTTGTATGACTTAACTGTTCACCATGAAGGAAATCAGGTCAGCGTATCGAGTGGAACCATCAATTCCGGAATTGATGCACTGAATTTTGGTGTCGGCGCGTGACAATTATCATGCATACTGTGATGACACCTACTGAGAACATGGTTTCAGTGTCTTTGCTACATTTGCGGCATAGGGATCCGAGGTAATATGTATGGATTATATTAATGTCAATGTTTTTCCTTTTAATTGTCTATTATTAATTAAATAATTTTCACCTGACAATTATGTAGAAAAGCTTTCTTTTGAACTATTTCTTTATTTCTGCTATCACTTTCTCAATCACAGTTTAACCTGTAAAATTCCTGCCAATACAAGAAAATGTTCCTTCCCATGGATTTTTTACAGTAAATTTTTGTAGAGGGTTTGAAGAATACAAAAACAATTTGGAAATAATCGAGACTTCATCGCTAATGGGGCTATGCTCGGAATCATCTCTACACTTCGACAACTTTGATATTTCAGATAGATTGAATTATTTTTCAGATACGTAGTACATAGACAGAAAACTGTACAGTTTGAAAGAATAAACTCTTCCTTCGGGCACGACAATCACTTGACAGGTCTTCACTACTCCTTTGGCATTAGTGCCGATTTATTCAAAATGTTGATATTATAAGATCATACGATATCGTTTTATGTTTTCTTAACATGTCTATTATAAAGACAATACAATAATGCTTGTTATTATCTGGAATAAGACCCATTCTAGAAGTGAGTGAGGTTATTGTTACTGGGTAAACTGAAGCCGGACTCGGCTCAAAATGACGCACTTGAGGGCATAAGGTTCAATTTCAAGAGAGCAAACGTGTACATTGCACAGGGCCTCCGGGCCTAGAGTTCTGTTTTAGAAGAAAACGAGACTACAGGGCTGCCTCCCACAGGTCCTATTTCAGACTCTTCTCAACTCTCGGCTAAAGAACATGCTTTTCTTAATTTTATAATATACTATTCCTTGTATTGAGTAATTAATTCTATATTCGAGACTGTAATAAAATGTTTTAAGATATATTCTGGGAGGCTGCAACACATCGATATCAAAGAAAATGTAAGGTCAATTGCCTGCCCTAAAGTTATAATTTTTTTTAGCCAAAATGTCTTTGGCAACGACACCCATTGCTACAAGAAATAAAATACATTTCTCATAAGTGTGAATCATGAAATAGTCTTTTAATTTGGTAAAGATATTAATTATTTACCCAACAAAATTACAACAGCAGATATAATATCTGTATAAATAGATTATTCTTGTAATTAACTGATGAGTGTACCTTCGCGGCACCTGAAGTGATGCATTGATTTGATTTTTTCATCGATATGATGATATTTTTCCTCCTATTTCTGCCATTTTTGATGAGACCTCGTTTGTTCCTGACAAAAATTGTAACATATATCAAATATTTATTGCCACAGCATCAGATTCAGGGATCTCATCAATAATCAATTAATCAACTTCCACAATAGTAGGCGCTATAGATGAAGAAATGTATCGTCAAATTAAAGTTTCTGTGTATTATAAGCAGGAACAAAGTATAAATGAAAGGATAAATTTAACTACACATGTTTTTGAAGCCTCCACTCAGGAATCACGTATGCTTTACCGTTTCACTAAATTTAACTACGGCGCAAGCCGTTACAACCCACCAAGGCAAAAAACTTTGCTGCCAACAAAGATACAAAAGTGGACCGTAGGTATATACTTCTATTAGGTACTGAAGAGGAAGGGTGTGTCTTCTCTGTTAGCATACTGACAGTAAAACTGTCCATTGTACTGTGTATTGTGCCTGAGAAATGAGATGTGTGTGAGTGAAGTATTCAAAAAAGTGTTCGGTATGAGAAACGTCGTGCCACCATGGCCTGTCTCGTCGGGGATCACTCCTGTATGTAATGTATTCAATTGTATAGAAACCATCCCTTGTCTTAACATGTGTTTTTCCAGCTGGCAATCTTGATCTAAAGAAAACTACTTCTATTCGTTCATTACGAAGTGATGCTAGTCCGTATTCCGAAGTAGAAGCATTAATTTTCGTTTTCCCTTGGAGAAAATGTTACACGTTTCTCACTTTGAAAACAGCATTCTTCGGTTATATTTCGATTATATTTCATCTTTGTCAGTGTTAGGATGTAACTTCCTGAGAACTATTCTGAAAGGTTTGTTTTGTTTCAGTTGGTAAGTGGAATTCGGCCTAACCTGCTTCTAGAAATTTAATTCTTTCTTTGTAGTCATGAGGAATTTTCATACAGATTTTTTTTTTTCCTCCCCATAACCCCTTTTTAATCAACATTTGCTAAAAATACAATGAAACAATATTTACAGTTTTCTCCTCTTGCTGCATACGCAGATGCATTTGAAGGAGGTAATATTTACAAATACAAAATTTCGTTTTGAAGTTAAAATACAATATGAACAGGACTAGGTGATTCATAGAGATAGATGTCTCATCTCTAGTGTTTTCACAAGGAAGTTTATTGTTACCAAGAATTGAAGTAAGGTCTGTCGTAAAAATTTTGAAATATTATGAAACCAGTTTTATTTGAATTTTGAGCGATTTTGGTGAGTGTTTGTAGTCAAGGTTTTAACATCGCTTATGTGAATATCTCTTTCATTTTCTAGGAGCCCCCATGGGTTAGGTATTGTAAAGCCTTTGATAGGGATATGTTAGTTAGTAATTATATTGTTGTTAACTTGCTGAATACATCACCTGTTTTTGTTCCATTTGATTTAATTTGATGTGTTCTTGACGTAAAGAACTCTTGATGTTTAATGAAGGGATATTTTACATGCTATTTTTACTTAATGGAAAAAAATAGGGACGCCAAAAATATAAACAACCTTACGAAAAATAATGTTAGCCTTTAATATTTTTCATAAGGTTGTGTTTATGTGATTAGTTGCTTTAATTTAAATTATATTCTTAAGTGGGATATCAAATTAAATATCTCGATACCATGTTCGCTAACATAAACAATGTACTGGCATAAATCACTCCAGAGTTAAATTTTTAGGATAAGTAACAAACATGATGTTTTTATGATTTTCATCAATGTTAATTGCGTTTTTTTTTCTAATTTAGCCCGTAAAGCAAGCAATTTCGTAAAGAGTCACCATTCTTTTGAGTTGATAACTCAAAAATAGTACTTTTTAATTTTCTTTCTAACTCTTGAAATACCACTAACCACTTAAACTCTACCAACCACAACTGTTGTTTAAAGCTAGATGCCGTTTGCCCAAAATGTTGATAGCAGACTGAAGAAACCCAGCGGAATCCGTGATAAAAGGAAGGGAGATGAGACTACTATGAAGGAAGCAAAGTCGCAAGCCAAATTAAAAAGAGGGATATCAGTTGGCACAGCTGGTAGGACATTTAATCTGTTTGGAATTTAGAAAAAAAAAAAAGGAATGGAAGAAGCGGATTTAATATCCGGGAACGGTAGGAAGAAGAGACATATGCAAGTGACAGACTAGATCCAGGACGATCTGGAAGTCTTATGAGGCGTCAGGGTCTTTGACAGTAGCCAATATCTGGCTCCGGCTTTATTGACAGCGCTCTAATCCCGGGTCTCAGCCCACATCAAAGTCTCTAAGACCTTGTCACTCTTTTTTTTCCTCTTTTTTTCGGAAGGGTATCTTTTCGTAGCATTTTTCAACCTGAGGCTTCCAGGCTATGATCTTCCAAGTGCTGTTTATTATTATGCATATAAATACGCGACTGTTCCAATATAAAATCAAATATTTAAGGGTGTCAAGCGTAGTGGTTTTTCACCTTACTCCTAGTTGGCGTCCCAAGTGGGGATCCCTCAACGTAGGAACTAAAAGCACTTATGCTTTGCATAGCCTGGTGGTGTGCGTATTCCGGAGGAGTTGGGTTACTGCACTGGCAAACGTAAATGGTTAATTATGTTAAACCAGTTTTATTATTCTCAAAATAAAACTATTCGTAGAGACTATTTATAAATTCTTATCTCTACTATTTATATTTTACTTAATCTTAATGCTATCTATGTGCAAACTTTACCTTCTTATTTATCTTAAAACTCTGTATTTACAAAAGTTTATTTATTCTCAATGAATCGAAGACCTTTGTGGGAGTTAGGTTTTCACCAAATTTATAATATTTTTTTACACTGCTATCCGACTAAATAAGACTGCACTACATGCCTAGAGAGACTCTAGGCCCAGCCACCAGTGGACTCTCACCACTGTACCGCAACAACCAACCTCTATCGAGGCTTCCCACACTCCTTAATTCTTTCACACCACCTTCAAGCAGGTACTCCTAGAACAAGGATCCGCTCAACCCAAATCTTCCTTCATTTTCCCTCATCCTTAATCTTCTAATTAGAGAGCTTAGGAAAAAAAAAAAAATTTTTTTTTTAAATTTGAGAGCTAAGGATAAAAAAATATATAATAGAAAAACATTTAAACAGGCTATGTATGTCTACAGCATGCCCTGATAACAAGAAAATAATCTAGGTGTTGTACCTGATTATCAACAGTTGGTAAGATCCGTTTAATTAGTTAAGAGAACTACTCTTTTCGAGCAAGGAAGTTCGCCTTTGTTTACTACCGGTAGGTCTTGTTCAAGCTATGCTATGTGGATAATGCACATGTTATCAAGTTTCGGTATTTAAGTCCCTTGCATGAAGGTGAATTTATTTTGTCCGTATTCTTAGAAGTTGGTTGCTCCAACTCTAAGTGGGAGTAACATAAAACAAACAAATATTATTTTCGTAACCATTATATCATTCTGATTATTAGAGAATTATTCCCTCACCCGTCTACGCCGAACAAAATATGTGTAAATCTATCTAGTAAACACGCAGTGGGTGGAAATCAATTCTAGGTGGAGAAAAGTCAGTTTTCAAGCCAGAAGAAAAAATGTTGATATTTATCACAAAGAGTTGTTATTAGTTTGGTAGAAGGGGTTGAGATTGACTTTGGATGGATAGCAACAGATAAAATTAGCGAAAACTTTGCAACTAATCTGGTGCACATAACATAGCTCTTACTTTGTAAGACGACTAAATATGTTGATTAATATGACCTGAAAAGTAGTATTGTAAATAAAGTTTACTCAAAAATGTCCCGTAATAACTCTGGAATGAATAAAAAAAAAAAAAAAAAAAAAAAATCAGCAGCATAAACCTGCACGAATAAACGTACAACGGTAATTTTCCAGGAGAATTTTTGCCAACCAGGCAGAGTGTTGCAATATTTAATTCATCGGTTTTCAGTAATACTACGTACCGTATCATCCGGTTATCCAATTAATACAGTTTGATGGATACTCACTTACCAATGCAATTTTTTTTTTCTGAAAGGTATTATAGTCTGTGACGGTCAGTTAAAATGTTCAGCTAACTAACAGGATAGTGTGGGAACACCAGTATACATTGACTTGTTCTTACAAAATTTGGTAATGGCTTATAAATCGAAGTCTGACTTCGGCATATATGGGAAATTTTGCTAAGCAACTAATCTGCGTTTGTAATGATACCGCGTTTGTAATGATTATTCTGATGCGTTGTACGTCATGGTAAGCCTAACACGTTATATACATAGGGTATTTTAACGTGACCCAAGGTGAAAATCAGAGTAAGTGTTCTTATTCCATGACATATCATGCGTGCGATTGTTTGTTTATTTCAGAATTATCTTTCTTGAAGTATGTGAAAATAGCATCACCTACAGGTGAAACAGTTAAAGTGACAAATGAGGACTGCCCATGACAGGATAGCTCTGCTGCCTCAAACCCCTGAGCCACCAAAAGACCACCAGATAGATCTAAGATCAAAGTCACCCCTGCAATAAAATAAAGCGACCACACTGACATATTGCTCCCCCTGCCAGCACCTGCACAGCACGTGACGCGGCAAAAATTCTCCCCCTCTCCTGACCTCCCCCCTACACCCCCCTATTGTAGTGAGCCCTGCTAATGTATGCACTGGCCGCCCCGCCACATTATTGTAGGGGGCATTTGTATCAATCTTATACACATTACAACCCCTTTGATAGTCAGCAGTGACGTCTTATGCCTCATTAACTGTGCTTATTAGCAGCCAACTACCATCATTTATGGCTTATAGCTCCTAGTCACCTCTGTTTTCCTAAGTTTTTTTTTTAATCCATCCAGGTTCATTTGGTCAGCTTTACTGCGTTCTTTATATCGTTATATTTAATCGTCCTTTCCCTCTAATACCTCTTCAAAAGCTTTCCTCTTCGTCTCTGAGCTACCCCACCTTAGTTCCTACTGTGTCCTTTCGTTTCTTGGAGGTTGGAAATTTGACCTACTTATATTATAGGTAGTTTATATTACTCTTTCGATGGAGAGTACCATGTTGGTCTTGCCTATATTAGTATCTTCGGTTTTCGATTTGTATGTAGTTCTTAACAGTCAGATTATATAATATTCTAGTTATTAGTTTGAATAGTTGGATATTATTCATTAATTATACATGTCTCAATTACTTCCGTTGAAACCTCTCCTAGTTTTCCTTCCGACGAAGCACTCTTACCACTCTACTTTTATCGAAAAATTGCACAACAGTACTTTTGTATGCCATTATATTCCGTAGTATTCACAAGAAAAATCAAATCGATCCGAAATAAGAATATTTAACAACACCCGTAAATAGTGGGATTGTATGTTGGCTAAAATAATAATGTAATAACGGAGCAATAGTGTCAAAAAAGAAAAACTGAACTTGAAAAAGGTTGGTCCTGTTTTATACGGTGTTAACTTGTTTAGGTTAATTGAGCTAAGTCAGAGCTCAGAAGCTAGTGGTATTGGGTATTTTCCGTGGTTCGCACATGTTGACTTATCGTATTTCGATTTCAGCTACAAGTAGCAAGTATTCCGAAATAAATTTGTTTTCCGTTATGACTTCAATGAGAATCATGTTCTTCCGGCACTTGTGTGCATATATAACATTCAATATAGATATTACTTGATTTTATAGAAGTAAACTGAATAATTTTCACATTTCACAAAGGCTTTGTTATCCTGATTATGAAATAATAGCGCAGAACAACAAATTATGCTATATCAGGCCAACTCCTTGTTAAGAGGCAAATTCTGTAAGTAATAATAAAAATAAAACTAATATCGATAAATATACAGCCAGAGTAACACAAAAATTTACTTGAATGGACATAAAAAACATGTTATTCAATCTAACGCCAAAAGTAAATTATGTAATATGAGAAGTAAATATGAGAAAATAAATAGGTACTTAATTATATTGAAACGTCTACTTCCCATTGTTGAATCCAAAAACCTTTTTCCCACACACCAGTTTGGCTTCCGCCAACGACATTCCACTGCTCAACAAGGCCTTCGCGTTGTTGATCACATCTCCTCAGCCCTTGAAACCAAACAGTATTGCACTGCTGCCTTTCTCGATATAGCTCAAGCTTTTGACAGGGTTTGGCACGCAGATTTGCTCTACAAGCTCAAAAGATATTTACCACAGACCCTTTTCCTAATCCTACAGTCCTACCTTTCAAACCGCTTCTTCCAAGTCCGCTGTGGTTTAGAATACTCTAACTACTATCCCATAAGTGCAGGAGTTCCACAGGGCAGTGTCCTGGGCCCCATCCTCTATAACCTATACACCGCTGATGTCCCCTCTACTCCCAATACCTTCTTGGCCACATTTGCAGATGACACTGCAGTCTTGTCATCCCATCCAGACCCCGACATAGCATCCCATAACCTTCAAAAACACCTTGACGAGATCGAGTATTGGTGCAATCAATGGCGGATCAAAGTTAATGAAGCAAAATGCTCCCACATTACCTTCACCCTTTGTCGCAAGTCTGGTCCACTAGTTTATTTTAATTCTATTCCTCTCCCTGTATCCGAGACAGTACGGTACTTAGGCTTCCATCTTGACAAACGACTGACCTGGAACCCACATACGAGACTAAAAAGACAAGAACTAAACAGACGCTTTGGACAACTGTACAGACTACTTCAAAGGACATCCCATCTCTCAATAGAAAATAAACTACTAATCTACAAAGTTATACTTAAACCAATCTGGACATACGGAATAGAGCTATGGGGGACAGCAAAAAAGTCTAACATCAAGCGTATCCAATCCTTTCAATCAAAAGTCCTGAGAACAATAGTAAATGCCCCTTATTATGTCAGCAACAAAACCCTTCATAACGACCTTAATATACCCTACATTCTAGAACTCATCCCTTCCAAGTTTACGAAATTCCACAGTAGCCTTTCCAACCACCCTAATCCTGTAGCACAGTCATTGCACTGCGCCACTCATCCCTATAATCCTCCTCGGAGACTGAAACGGCTGTTGCCTCGTGACCTGCTATAAACGCGTGACAGTGGGAGTCCTGGCAATGGCCAGTCTCTCCAATCATGTCCTGAGCGTCTGTGGCTCTCGCGCTCTTGGTCAGCATCCACTGGCTAGTATCCGGTGACGCGGCTGACGGAGGAGCGTGGGGGACTTCCCAAGACTCCGCTTTCTCTTTGCGGTGGATTTGGGGGGGTCTCTGGGCTGTCTGTAAATATTGTATGAATGAGCGAGTGAATGATGAACTGTAAATATTGTATGAATGAGAGCATATATCTTAATTACTTATTGCCTTATAAAGGCAGATTGTAAATATTGCACAATAAAGGAATTATCAAGTATCAATTATCAATTATATTGAACTCATGAGTGATGGATTCAAGTATAAAACCTTACATTAATAAATAATAATAATAATAAATACTACTACTACTTATAATTACATAAATAATAATAAATACACTTCTGTGTATCAACTAATGCTAATTCAATTACAAAACTACTCGCACATGTTCTCAACAGTTCGCTTCAGATTCAATTTGTTAAAATCATCTAAACAGGGATAAAACTGTCCCAACTAAAGTTTGAGTGAGAGTATTGAAAAAAAAATGGGAAGAGGACGAAGAGAGAGAGAGAGAAAGAGAAAGAGAGATAGAGATAGATAGATAGAGAAAGAGAGAGAGAGAGAGAGAGAGAGAGAGAGAGAGAGAGAGAGAGAGGGAGAGAGGGAGGGAGGGAGAGAGGGAGGGAGGGAGAGAGTGAGATAGAGATATCGACCAGTAGCCGCTGTTTACCAAGGGCCAGCCTAGGATATTGCCTGTCGGTCAAACATCCTGAGGGCTTACAGCCTACTGGGGATCTTTCTGTTCAACCTCATTTTTATCCGCCTTGTGTTCGTCAAATAATCTTCTTTCTCATTGAAAGCACTTATTAGAAACATTTATTGCAAGTATCATTGTAAGTCCTTTTAATGAAGAAATCCCTTAAAAATGATCATAAACTGCGTACAAAAGAATGCTCTAAACCAAAAAAATCAAAAGTACTTTAAAGGAATTTTGAAGACTTATATACATTTATTAAAATGTTGTTGCACCAAAATCACCGGTTCCGGTCAACACTACTTACACAAATAAAATTTCATGGGCGCAGATCTTCGGGTAAATAGATCTACAGAACCCTTCAAATTTCCCTCCATTCAAAAATTATACGGTAGTGAAAACTTCTTTTTCTTTTCCTCTCCGTTCTTGGTTCGGCAGCCATTGGAATTCTACGGTATTTGTCCTGAACTTTACCTTTATTCAGCCCTTCTAGTTATGTATCGGTCTGCACATTCTTCCAGTCATAGTGGAAAAGATAAACACTTCGTAATTTTCCTCTATCGAGCTGTACTTTCTACAGCTCTATTTTGCCAAACAATTTAAATTGATTTTTTTGTTTTTTTATTACTATTTTTAATTAACATCACATCGGTTACAACAACTATTAGCAAAACAGAGAATTTCTCTTGCTGGATTGATCTCCTTCGTTTAGGTTGTCTTATAGTTTGGAAGTTATGGAATTCAGTGATGAATGATCATGTAAGGAGTCGTGTTAGTGTGTTCTAGAAACTAGTTCCGACTCGAAGACTACTCCAAGGGAATATTCAAAGCATAGACCCTAACGGATTTATATTGACAAACTCAAAGAACGTAGTTGTGAGTTTATGATTTGGTTCCGAATCTAAAACTAGTCTAGGTAACCTTTCTGTTGACATATTTTCGTAGCTATCATACCATCTCATCGGTTTGTAGGTAAATTTCTTCTCATCGTCAATCGAGAGACCTCGTTCTTGAACACAGTCATGTTACCGACCGGCATATCCTACAACTTTGGCTCCTTGTACACAGATAATTTTTTATGAGACCAGTAATAGACGATGAACGCAGAAATCAATATAGAGTATGGTTTTAATATTATATATATATGAATATCAGAACTGCAATACATTTGAAACATCAGACTGAAGTGGAAATCCAAACGGGTGTCGGCAAATAGGTGAATTCCCGCCATCAACATGAAATTTCACCTATTAGTTTTGGTTTAGATGGTGTCAGTTGTAACAGCCTGGCTGACTCCACTGTTCTGTTATTGCTGTCTGAGAAACCTTTGCTTCCACCCCCCTGGATATCTGGATATTTTCCTAGTACTTAAAAAGTTCCACTTGGCAGCACACTCCTCCGTTCACACAATGGTTTCCTGATATTTAATTACTAAACATTCACACACACTCCCTATACATTTAAGTTTCACCCACAATATCTAGCTTAATAAAGGTTTTGTCTAGATAATGTGTTATGTACTTCATCTACGCTCAGACTGGCTTGCATAAATAAATGTGAAATAAACTTAATTGTTATTTTCTTAGTATACACAATGAATTCGCAAAAAATATGCAAGCTAATTCAATAACATTTTACACGAACTTAACCAAACCAAATAATAATGGGACTAAGTAAGAACTTTCTTAAAAACTGATGTTTAAAGGTTCCCCTTTGGTTCCCAATTGTGTTAATCTTTTTGTATGGAAAATAATTTTCTCAAGGAAGGATTTTGTGTCCTTTTTGTTATTTAATATGTGTCTAGGAAACCTTATAGACCACGTTCGCTCTCAGTGGTAAACGGTTGCATTTTCTAACGTTCATAAAAACATAAATATGTACAGAAATTGATGAAATGTACAAAAACATTCAATTTCTACTGATAAGACCAAATGACTATTATTTAGAAAAAGAAAGAGGCATTTGTACATTAATGGAAGAGACATTAAAATAGCAGATCATGCTAAATATTCAAGAATAATCTACGTATACCCACTTCCATGGAGCAAAAACTTAAAATATCTTTGACTGAACTACTTACCATAAGTGAACATCTACATATGCATCAATTTGCCAAGACCTTTTCGGGCCCTGGTAAGATCGAAGATGGGTTACAGATGGAACTCTCCGGGTCGGATTCCACCAGGACTCAGGTATTGTTTAATCCCATGCACAATGCAGGATTGAGGCTTGTAATAGGCGATTTTCGATCCCTGTTTGGTAACGAAGGCGAGCCACCATTATAGGTGGAAACTACTCACTGTCTCGTATAATAGAAAAATTCTGGCGTTTCCAAAACACCCCCAAATGAAATACGGCAAACACGTAGTAGAAAAGCTTTTTCATCAGAACTCAATAATGTTTTACAGATATTGACTTATTAATGCCACAATTTTATCTTTTTGCCCTAATATGCTCTGAAATAGCATTTTTTTTTTTTTTCCCTATAGCCCCTTTAAATTTACAGATAATTATATGTAATTATAGATCCTCAGGCGAATCTATTTACAAATTATTTTTGTATTTCCTGAAGCATCGCTACATTATATATTATTTTATTATTTTTTTTTTCCCCCAATCCTCTTAAAAAAAGAAAAAACTTTTATTTACTATAGGTTCTTAGGCGAATCCATTTACATACTACATTTTATATGCCCTGTACCGTCGGTACACTCTATACAAGGTCTAAATCGGCATAGAAGTTATGTAATCAATACAAGTACAATGATACAAAATGTACTTGACTTCATTGACAAGACTCTACAAGGTGATGGGGCTCACCTATTTGATCACAACAAAAGAAAACTTAAAAACAAACTTACATACTAATTCTTAACCTAAATTTTCCCCGACAGTCTGTTGCCATCGATTCGGGAGGGGTGGTGGGGTTATAGTGTTAAACACTGGATTTCTGAGGTTGCAACGCGTCGAAAAACTTGATGTGTCTCCGGCGGATAAACTCATCCACCGTCGGCACATCAACGGGTGCAGGTCGGCGTTCTTTAACCTTCAAGACAGGTATGTCGGACCACTTTTCGCATGATCCCATTCTGGAAACGTTGGAAACTTGTAATGGAGAAATTATAGCCTCCCTGAAGTAATCACTAACTTAAAATTTTAATGTCGAAAATGTGCTCTTTTTAGATTATTATTGGCCCTGATTCTCTCTGATGTAACGTTTTGCGACAAATATCCGGAATAAACATATATCTTGGAAATACGTAATTTAATTAGTATGTTAAAATTGAAAGGTTGGTATGTAAAATTTGTTTCACTACCCAATCACAAAGACGTAGAGGGTAACGAAATAGTCGCAAAGTTGGCTTGCAATGAAGGTTCTGGAATCTACTCAGTACAAACCAATGGCATGATATAGTCTATTACAAACACGTGCAATATACATGACAAAGAGAATGGTTTTGTGCATATTTAAATTCTTCTAAAGAACTAATCGTTATTTTTGATGAAAAAAAAAATCACTTTACTGGCGTAGGAATTTTAATGTTTCTTTAACCATTGGGAAAAGTTGAAAACTTTAAATCTCGAATAGCTTCTAAACTGGGACTTCAGAAATAGTAAAAGTTAGAGAAACTTTTTTTACTTGTTTTTTGTACTTCCCGTTATTTGATATGAACTAAAAACTAACGATCATATTTTAATGCATCTGTTTTAGGGCACATGAATCTTAGCTTTAAGATTGATTAAATCGATTTTACGACCAATATCATAGAGTACAAAATGCATAGACACAGAGAGACGAAAGACCGCCGCTTACCTAAGTAAATGTATAGCCCCTCCTTCGGGTTTAACAATTATAATGTTAAATAGAAATGCGTTTTTTTTTTCGAAAATAAGTCATTTCGAATGGAATTTTAAAACATATTGCTAATTTATGACTTAACAAGCCTGCTTGTGGTCAATTTCCCAACTTGCTACTGAAATTGCTTATCAAAAAATGATCAAGGATTTGGATTCATCTTTGGAAATCTTATGGAATTCATTTTTTAGGAGATTTAGTATTCTTGAGATATAATGTAATGGGCCAACAGTTTAAAGGGGATATCACTTGTTATGTTTCTAGGTACTCCTATTTCGTCAGCTTTTTAAAAAATAATGTTTTTCGGAGTATGACAGTTTTAAGACCTTTTTCAGAAAAACTTGATGGGTCTTAATTTTTTCAAATATTCTTAATTTATTTTGTTATTTTAAAAGGTTGAACTGCGGTTTCTAGAAGGTTATTATTTATTAATAATAAAATTACTCTAGTCTTACGGGAAATTGTCACGGGCTACGCAAAAATGTGGTTAATAGAAGGAAAAAATTGTGGCTATACGGCAAAAAGGATTTATTACTATTAATTAATGCTACTTAATCATGCCTCATGACTATGTCTTGTTTGGTTTAACTTGAACATGGAAAACCAACACCAGAATAGACTCGGTATAGGGACACGGGTCTGTTACATAAAGGTCTTTGGCACTGACCAAACGAAAGCTTTAACCACCTGGGGTAGTCCCCAATTTGCCACCAATCAATCAAAATAGATTAATAACCAAAAATTAATTACAACTGATCCCGGATCGACTCGTTATTTCCAATGTATCATTTATTTTCTAATACCTTGCTTCGTTGTGCAACATAATTCCTGTGGCCTAAACAAACCGGAATTTGGATGTAAGTTGAAACTCCGCCGAAGGGACCGAAGGGGCTTGGAGAAATACCGTGGAGCAACATTATGGCCTGGCTGTTGGTAAGCCGCAGAACCGTCCTAATGAAAGGACATAGTTGGCATTGACTGACTTGGGATTCCGATTGACCGCTATTAATGGGGGCCCTGCCTATAAATGTTAATATCCCCTGCGGTCTAAGACCGACCCATATTCAATATCCCAGCTCTGGAGGCCACGCGACCAAGCTGTCTAATTTCCCAGTTTCCCGCCCCCACCGACTCAACTCCCGCCAGTTCCCACACCGCCGCTGCCTCCCTAATATATATTTAAATCGCCCATTAACAGGATAATGCCGGGTGTTAAATGTGTCGCCTGCCCGGCAGTCGTCGGCCCCATTGGCTCAGAGTTTAGTTAATAGTCTCAGGGCGGCCGCAGTCCCAGAAACAAATATAAGCCCCTTGTTCTAGCGGTTGGCAGTCTGCCTCCCTACCAGTTAATAATAAATCCTGGTAATGATTTACCGCTACTTAGTCGCCGCGTGATAACGGCTATTTAAGGTGTGATTGATTTAACTGTTTAATTTTATTTAATTGCAATAGATGATTAGATAGTTTATTATTCTAATTCTAACAATAAATCTGCCGTACGTGGGTGTTTTGCAATATAAGTTCAATTTGAATTGATTATGGCAAAGCATAACGAAATATATCCATCAACAATAATTATTGCTCACAAATCGGTATTTTATTATAAGCACTAACACTTTTAACAGAATCACACTGACATTCTCAGGTGCTGCAACAACAATAAATATCATCAGAAATACATAAAACTGTTCTAACCACTAGTAACCAGCCTCAGAGAAAGACCTCTCTTCCACACTTTTAATCTCTCTCTCTCTCTCTCTCTCTCTCTCTCTCTCTCTCTCTCTCTCTCTCTCTCTCTCTCTCTCTCTCTCTCTCTCTCTCTCTCTCTCTCTCTCTCTCTCTCTCACTCTCTCTCTCTCTCTGCACTGGCGCTTGCTGCTCTACTCAAACCATGGCCTTACCCCAAACGAGACATCGTCCAATGCTATAACTGCCAGGCATATGGGCACACAAAATCGTACTGCCACCACCCTCCCAGGTGTGTAAAGTGTAGTGGGCAGCACAAAAGCAAATTGTGCAAAAAGCCCCTGAAATCGCCGGCTGTATGCGTGCTCTGCCAGCAAGACCATCTGGCCAACTACAAGGGCTGCGAGGCATATAGAATTCTAAAGTCCAGGAGCGAGCAACGTCGTCGGCCAGAAGAAGAGAAGCCAGTCACAGGTAGCTCAAGAAGCGCTCCCGCCAGAAATTTGAGCCCTTCAGTCTCTTTTGCTGATGCCGTTCGGAACAGAGAGCAGTCACAGGCACTGCCCACTACTCGTCCGCAAGTTTCTCTTCCCCAGCATTCCGCTCATCCCGTCAACCAGCAAACCCAATACCATCCTCAACCACACATCTCGAATATTCCTCCACCTTCAAGCTCTTCAGATCTCACTAGCCTATTAACATCATTCCTTACAGAATTCAGAACTCTAATTACCCCTCTCATTTCCCTTCTTACAAATCTTGTCTCCTACCTTATCCCCGTTAAACAAAACCCATAAGTGGATCCTTCTGACTCCTTATCCATTCTCCTTTGGAATGCGAATGGCGTTCGCACCCACACTAACAAACTGACAGCACTACTCCACGACAAAAACATCGACGTAGCTCTTATTACTGAAACAAGACTTACGAGTAAACGACCATTTACCGTTCGACTGTACCAGACTTATCGAACTGATCACCCAGATGGAAGAGCTCATGCAGGTAACCGCTATCATTGTCCATTACTCCATATCCCACTACATAGTTCCTTTGGTATCACATGATTTCCTTCAATCCACTGTAGTGTCAATCACCACCTTCACTTTTCCTCTTACACTAGCATCAGCGTACCCACAGCCCTCCCAATAAATCTATTTCCGACTCCCAATTCATCTCCTTTCTAGACTCCATCGGACATCGTTTCCTTGTGGGTGGCGACTTTAATGCGAAGCACCAACATTGGGGGTCAAGAGCCACGAATACACGAGGACGTGCTTTGCTGTCTGCACATGGAAACATTGCTCCACTATCACTCCTGACACAGCCACCTATTGACCATCTGATCCCAACCGAAATCCTGATCTCCTTGACTTCTTGGAACCCACACACGAGACTAAAAAGACAAGAACTAAACAGACGCTTTGGACAACTGTACAGACTACTTCTAAGGACATCCCATCTCTCAATAGAAAATAAACTACTAATGTACAAAGTTATACTTAAACCAATCTGGTCTTACGGAATAGAGCTATGGGAGACAGCAAAAAAGTCGAACATCAAGCGTATCCAATCCTTTCAATCAAAAGTCCTGAGAACAATAGTAAATGCCCCTTATTATGTCAGCAACAAAACCCTTTATAACGACCTTAATATACCCTACATTCTAGAACTCATCCGTTCCAAGTTTATGAAATTCCACAGTAGCCTTTCCAACCACCCTAATCCTGTAGCACAGTCATTGCTCTGTGCCACTCATTCCTATAATCCTCCTCGGAGAAACGGCAGTGGCCTCTTGACCTGATATAATCGCGTGACAGTGGGATTCCTGGCAATGACCAGTTTCTCCAATCATGTCCTGAGCGTTTGTGGCTCTCGCGCTTTTGGTCAGCTCCACTGGCTAGTATCCGGTGACGCGGCTGACGGAGGAGCGTGGGGGACTTCCCAAGACTCCACTTTCTCTTCGCATGTGGACTTGGGAGGCCTCTGGGCTGTCTGTAAATATTGTATGAATGAGCGAGTGAATGATGAATTATAATATGGTATGAATGAGAGCATTTATCTTAATTACTTATTGCCTTATAAGGCAGATTGTCATTATAGCACAATAAAGGAATATATATATAAATAAATAAATACAATTATAGCACGATGCAATACACTTAGAATGTGTTAGGTTGTTAAAGTTAAAGTTTAATTTTAAATCATAACCGTAAACAATGTGTACAGCAACATAAAATTTTACGGCTCACTGATAATGGAAGTTTATTTCAGACTTTAATTTTTCAAGCATCCACTTTTATTTACACAGTGGCAATAGTAAAATACCCTCCAACCGAAATTCTCATTTGACAGCAAAAGAACCTCTAGGAAATGAAGAACCCGGCAAGTATTTACAAACCACGTCACTGATGTTCCGGAAGCGAGGGCCCTCGCTATTGCAAGGGTCGAAATGACTGTGTACTTCCGTTTGAAACAAACTGCACGGCCTCGGTAATATTGGTGCCGCTTTGAAGCCTCCGGGCAATCCGGTCTGGATCAAACGCCACTGCTCGCTCGAGCGCAAGCTCTCTCTCTATCTCTACATCAATGTCCGCTGGTAAAAAAAAAAAGACCCGTGCTTTTCATTACTTTTCAATTGTTAGCCTAAAACTTTGACCAAAATTTAGTTTTCTGCCCTTTAATATGTAATTATAAATTTGCAAATCGGATAATAAGAGTTGCAAACATTAAATAACTTCTGAAAGGACTATCTAAACCGGTTCTACTAATTGATCCCTTTAAAGCAATGTTAGTATATAATCTAATCAAAATTTTCCTTATGTGAAAATTGTTATAAATAAATTTTAAAGTATCAAAAAGCATTATCTGCTTAAAATAGATTATTTTTTTATTTGAACTATTGTATAACTTTTTTAAAATCTTTTTTTGTTAGAAAGCTTATTATTTGAATTAATTGATGTTCCTATGATCCCAGAATAAAGTAAACCATTACACAATTAACTATTAATAAATAATTTGTTTTTCCCAGCTCTCCGTTGTCCAAGTGTGGATAAGGGATTCATTTGGAAATCTGTCCATTCCTCATTCTTTAAGGACAGTTCAATTTAAAACAGTACAGTCGTTTAAAGTGCCAATGTCCCGCCCCACTATGAAGAGAACTCGGAGCTAGCTTGATAATGGCGTCTTGATCAACACAGTAATTTGCCAAGGGCATGGAACGAGACAAAAAAGAGACCAACTCAGGTGAAAGAACGTGCTCGACCACTACATCTTTCTGCATCTCTGTCATCACTGTCTAGCACCAAGAAATCACAGCAGATATGGAGTAGGAGAGAAAAATAGCTGAGGGCAGGGGTCCAGAAGACCGGCGAAATGGAAGTACAGTGGATATTATTATGGTTCCCATTCAATCGAAGCAACAAACATATATATATTTTGTTTTCTTAGTTTGAGGTCAGGACAATTTGTTCACTAGCCCAATAATTTCTTTCACTCACCCCAAAAAATATGTTTATTTTATCTTCCTATTATTTATCAATAGATGTAGTTATTTAATTAAAATGTCATCTTTCCTAATTCTTATTTTTATATACAGTCCACTTCACATTTCTAGCACTTCCTCCATTAATTATTTTAATTTGTCAAACAAATCTATTAGATGAACACTATTGTTATTCTTAGGAGACTTCGTCCTAGAATTCCTTTTTTTTTCTATTCTATTATAATTGATTTTCAGCAGAATATTCCTCAACATTATTCTTTACTGATTCAGATTGTGTACACCCTGCAATCCAGCATTACTTCTCGTTCGAAGTACTGGATTTAATTTCCTGACAATTCATCCACACACCTCAATATGATCCTTCTGCTTCAGATGACGCTTTGTTTCTTTATCTCCTCTTTGAAATATTCCTCCATATTGTTTGGTTGGTGCCGAAGGATGAATAATCTACGAAACCTCTTAGTCCCTTCAAAATACTGTTTGCTTAGTACGGTCGTTTTCGACTGTTGTAACCTGCCAGTCTCAGGTACTATTGAAAAGTAAAATGATGCCAATTAAGTGTTAAGTTACTTTTACTGACATTACACGACGTATGAAGTGTACTTTGGTTTTGGACATCTATTCCGCTATTTGTCCCTATTTTCGCCCCTGTAATAACCACAAATTAAGTAAACAAATTCTTTATTGAAATTTGACATATTCAATAAACCAATGTTTTGTGAGTACAGGATGTACGTGAAGAAGTGCTTGAGTTGTGGAGACCCGATCGGCCCATCAGAGCTAGTGATGAAAGCAGCAACGGACAGTGTGTTCCACCTGCGCTGCTTCTTGTGCGTGGTCTGCGGAGTACGCCTGCAGAAGGGTGACCAGTACGTCGTCAAGCAGGGTCAGCTCTTCTGTAGGCCCGACTACGAGAAGGAAGTGGAGATGTTGCAAGGATACGCTCAAGGTGGTAGTCTATGGAATCTATTATATATATATATTATATAAGTTAATGTTTATCGAACGAAAAACTTAAAAAAAAGGAAAAGGTTGGTAATAAGAACAAGTTAGAAAGTTGTCACAAGACTACTTTATCCAATCCGATAATCCTCTATATATATATATGTTCAGGATGTTTATGAACCTATGAAGCATCCCAAAGTTTGGGGATTAAGTGGTATTCAGACTTAACTTATATAACTTTCATTTTTTTATGTTTTTTGTTGTAATTTGAAGTGAGAAGATTTAGACAAGTAACAAGCATTAAATATATGTATGGCAATTGCCTTTTGTTCTAACAACAAGCCAATTTGTTTTACCTCTTAATTTTATTTAAATAAATTAACATTGCCTTAAATATTATGTATTCCACTTTTTCTGGGTTCTGCCGTTAAGTATGGACCTCTTTCGGCCGCCAGCTACAACTCAAGTCGTCAAGCATTGTTCTAGTAGTTGTAAATGTAGAGTAGCGTCCTCGAATCCACTACCAACTGTTCAGGTACCTTGAAAACCTGCAACTGTCAATTAACTTTGAATGAACCAGCTTTTATTCCTCGTCGAAAGCAATTTGCTCCTCAAGTGCTCGATCAGCTCGTATTTTATTCCCTCCCCCCCTAACCCCTTAAAAAATATTTATTGAAAAAATACAAAAACAGAAGACGTACAACGAAATTCTCTTCTTGTACTGCATCAGAGATACATTTGTTACTAGAATCCACCCACAAAATAGTCTCCGATGTTTTTCTGCCTTCTCTAAGTTACATAAATTTTCTTGATTACTACAAGACTAGGATTTTTTGCGGAATCTCATAAGGCTTGGAAGCCTTAAAGGTGATATTCTTAAAATGCTCAACTACAGGCTTCTCAGAGTTCTAATCCGTACTTTTGGAAGTCAACCCCTTAATCGTTATCCTAACTATATCAAGGAGATTATGGTGAATATTTAGCTAAGACATCAGTGGCACTGTGGTGTTCGCATAAATGCACCTTGTCTGTTTCAGATCTCAGAAAATGGCGTTTTGGAAAGCGATAAGATGACAGACTGATAAACATTTGATTTTATCATGTCAACAAGTAGTTGTGAAACACCTACAATATGCGTTGTTATATTTCTAAGATCGGAAAGAAAACAAAAAAAATAAGCACTTTTTGTATTTATTTACCTTTCTTATAGCGCAAATATACTTCTTCAAATGCGTAATCGTTGATATCAACTCTAATTTCACCAGGTCATTAACTTTTGCATTGCTACAGTTGATAAACGAGGAGCTAATTTATTTTTGATCATATATGAAATCCCAATATATTAATGTGAGGTAATATATCCAATTGTATCTAAAAGTATAGAAATATATCAATAATTTATGTTTCTATCAATACATATATGTTTATATTACCCACCTCCCTATGCTCTAGTAGAATACATAAAATAATTTAGTTTATGGGATGCCATTTATTTCTCAAACTACTTCAATTTTATTACTCTATCAAATCCGTTACCAATTACTTCTAATCTAAAGGCTACATACAATACGTAATTTAACGGGGTGATCAATCAATGGAAGAAATGCCTTTAGTATAAATAGATCTCCTATATAGATATGGTTTATTCAAATGCTTGAAACTCTTAAACGATGAAGGATAACAATATCTTGCAAAATAACAATTACAATCGATACTTAATAATATTTCATGGTTGGGGTGTGCCTTAGGCCAAATTTCTCAAGTTCTTAATTTGCTTCCTCCGAAGAAGGAAGTCCTCTGCACCTCCTTCTGCTGTCTCCAAAGGAAGAGAGGGATCCATCCTGGGAATGGATTGGTCTCCAAAGGTAGTGAGAGCGAGTTTCTCACTCTTTTTCCTTTTTAACCAAAATATCTCTCGCCCTATCCCTGCTTATTCCATCTAGCCTAGGCGAGTGTCTTTTTAGTCTCTTCTTTGATCTCTTTTCACTTCGATTTGTGAGGGTAATTTTTTAACATCTCCTTAAAACCAAGCGAGTACATGACTTTAACATTTTCTGGATACCACCTAGTCTTTCGTGAAACCTGGCCCTTGACCTGATTTCAACCAATGTGTGTTGTTTTTTCATATGGTATTCCATGAATACCCTCTAAAACCATTTTCATTTCATCGTAAGATTCAATTTATCTTAAAATGCTATAACAATGTGACACTACTTCAATAGCAATAAATTTTTTCATGAAAAAATGCTATCGAACATTTAGACCACATTTAAGAGGTGGGAAAGCAGTTTTGAGTGAAAAAAAACCAGATATCTTCTTCGGGTTTTCTGAGCATACATGTGACAAGATTTTTCATTTCGTTTTGGCATAATTACTTGTTCTCTTTTAATGTCATAATTTCAGTTTAGGATTTAACATTTTTCGTACCTTCAAAGAAAAACGAAGGTTTGAATCATCTCGGTAATTGACTCATTAATTCATACAATGGCAAGAAAAATTTGATCACATGAGTTTAATTTATAAATATTTACGTTGTTGTACAGTGTAGCGTTCCGTCGCAGAATCGATAAGTCAATAGATGGTATTTGTGTAATATGAGTGATACTCATTAGAAGGCAATGGCACTTAAAATATAACATATTTTATCCCCATTTATAAAGCATTAATTCCCTCACAGTAAAAATGTACGCTGCAAGCATAACAAGATAATGTCATAGGAGATGGGATACCAGAGGAAAGCGGCGGAGGAGTCAGGAGCACCGATGGGAGACGGGGCCCGAAGAGGCCGAGGACCATCCTCACCACACAGCAGAGGCGGGCCTTCAAGGCTTCCTTCGAGCTCAGTCCCAAGCCCTGCCGAAAGGTCAGGGAGACCTTGGCCAAGGACACCGGTCTGTCTGTCAGGATAGTACAGGTCAGTATCCGATCTATCCTTAATCTGCTTTATTTAAAGGAATCACACCAGTAATGATTGTTGTATACTGTAAGATTGTGCGAGTAATTGAAAATTACGAGTAATATTTGATCGAGTGAATGTAAATATGGTATGAATGAGAACATTTGCCACAATTACTTATTGCCTAATAAGGCAGATTGTAATTTTATCACAATAAAGAAGTTTCAAAGTAAAAATAATTGTTGTGATATAGTTCAGTTATAGCTTAAACACAATTTCATACACTCAGTAGACTTAGTTCACATTTATACCATCATTTAAACATACGCTAAGTCCAAGAATCCTCCTCTAAGAAATTCAGGCTGGAAAGAGGGAGAGCTGTTAGATTCTACTCTAAATTGTCACAGACGCACAGAGCATGGATGGAAAAGTGGACAGTGTTTGAACTCAATGACAATCAATCTAAAGTATATCGCACTAATTCCACTCCTACTTCAGCTGACATTGTAGATTGTGATGAGCTTTAGTCGAGCTGATGAGTTGAAAAGAATTTAAATGTGCAAATGGGTTTTCGGTGGTGAAAATTTTAAAGGGGTGGAAGTCACTGTGATGTGATAAGATTTGTAATGCAGGTCTCAAAAAATTAACCAATTTAGCTAAGAAAAGCTTGGATAACATTTTTACAATCGTCTGATATAGGAAGGCTTGGCTGATCCACATAATTATAGCCCATTGTACGAATGGGATTTTTAAGTGCCCAGTTCTAATTCCAGTTGGAGTCCTTGTCTTGTATGAGGGTTACACATTGGAATCGTGTCTATTTGAAAGCCTGTCTATCGAGCCGTTTGAATGAGGGAAGCAGTATTAAAATTGAAGGGGACAAATAGATAAGATCCAAGACAAATTGTTGATCTATCAAATTTTTTGTTTTGTTGGCTGTATGGATCAACTTTTAGCCAACCCTCATAATCATTGAATCGAAAGGATGACGACCACAGAACCTGGATTACTTTACACTACTGGAACATTTTTAATCAGCTGTAAATACACATTATTCTATACTACTATCAAATGATAGTAGTTTGGATTATTTGTAATAAATCGTCACGCATCTAAATGTAAAAAATGACCTTATTTAACAGGAATAAGAGAAGATATCAAGAGTCCATGGAAGAAATTAGAAATGTATATTCTGCTATTTTTTAGGTAAGTTGTGTTCATGTTGGATTTCCAGATTAGGATCTCATGGACTAAAATGGAAAGAAAAGTGAAAGGACATAGATCGAAGGTCGATTAAATAGAAAAAAAGCAGATAGGTTACCCCTGTTTATTCTGGACTACAGCCATCATGTCATCTTAATCCCCTTTTAAGAAAGGAATAAAAACAATAAGCAGAAAAAGCCTGATTTAGTGACATCGGGCTGGAAAATTGTACCACGATAAGGCCGACGATAAGGAAATATAAGTACTTACGAGTACATGTACAAATACATTGTACATAAATACAGGATATATCGTCATGATCAATATGTTGAAATACAAATCCACATGTTCACTGTGATAATGTCATACATTTAATAGCTTAAGTGAAAAAAAATCACGAAAATTGATTATAGTGATTACAGACTAATGAAGGATGGAGCAATTTACTGTCAAGACGAAAATAGACAGACCATAACTGCTTTATGGCATTCATTCAGTGGAGTACTGTAGCTGAGTGTTGTAGAACCAATTCCAAGCTTTTGGAGCAACGATATAAATTCCGTGCATGGGTGTTAAACTTTAATTATCACGATTTGTGTATCAAGGAAGGTGGTTTTCTTACTCCATCAAGATCAAACTCTTACAATGTTTGATAAAAACATTGTTCCAGTATTTAACTTACAGGTTTATTGATTTAGTCAGTTATCGACGGATCTGCACAAACAATAAAACTTGCATGGGTTATAATTCTTTACTGTTATGTTTGCTTATATACCATTTTAGCTTTTTATCGAAGAAATCACATGAGATAATTGACTAAGCTCCTGTGAACTTAAACTTTGCTCTATTTTATGCGCCCCTAGAGAAACAAAAGGGCGCCACAAGTACTCCGGTTTATGTATCTTACACAAAGCAGCGTAGATAACAGTATCAGTGATTTTTGTATGAGCGGTGCTTGATTGCTGGCCAAATCAGGACATAGCCAAGATATGTTTGAAAAACACTTCAGAGCAACAAAGTAAACCCTCAACGAATTTCTTGGCGGCCTAATTTGATTCACACTAGCTGTACAAACCAGCTAACGCCTGTTGAGTTCTGTTATGCTCATGATATCATATTAGTAAAGCGAAGAAACACCAGTTTCATGTGCAATGTTAGAATATTATTTAATTTTGTTTTATAATATTCTAAAGAGGAACCACTCCAACAATAGACAACTAGCTGTGTTTTAATATTTGCACCTTACGGAAATCAAATGGTTCAAAAAAGCTTTCGAGTCTCTAAAATATTTTATTTATTGTTATGCCACCAGTCGACTTTTCGACTATTCCGGCATCTTGATGACTGGAATTCAAACATATTAATTATAAAACTACATCTAAATATTTATTTTTTTTAAATTGAGTAAAAAGATTTTTGTTTGAAACATTTTATGTTCACACAGTGTAAATATTAAATGTTTGTTTATTTAATTACGCCCTTATATCAGAATGGCATGCTATTCTATTGATAGAATTAATATATTATTAATGCCAACCGCTTATATTATTAATGCTAAATTATGAACGTTTTAATATTTTTATTTGTTTATCACCTCTTAAAAATCTCTTGTTTTCGTGCTTATCGCACCACTCACACTAAAAAAGATTATTTGAAAAATATTCCTCTTTCTTGTAGCTCCGAATTACGCACCTACCTTTTTGGAAATTGTATGTAAACTGGGTTTCAGACCACCGGAGGATTACCGTTTGGTGATAATATTTAGCTTTGATATACTCGTAAATATGTAGCATTTGTCTAATTGTCAGACTATCTTTGGGGCTGAAATAAAAAAATGCATAAGGTGAGCCCCATCACCTATTTTAAATATATACACAAAATGTATAATGTACATAGCATTTAACCAATCACAATGTTAACATATTAAAAATTGTATAAAATGTAGGCAAGCTACAGGGCATATAATGACCAACTGTAAATAGATTCATATATATAAAATCTATATTTGAATTTTATAATTGCATAACAAGGAGATATGGGGAAAGTCATCTTAAGAGCTGTAATCAGAAAATCAACTAACATATAATAACAGATGCATTGCTTGATGTACTCGTATGTAATTTTTTTATAATGATAGTGATAATGGTAAAACTAAATAAAGTATAAGTATTATAAATGCGATAACTTTTAAAAAATGGGAGATTTTTTAATAGTTAATATATAGTTAAAAAAGGTTAAAGTATAGAAAGACGTCTGTGTAATAATTATATCAGTACCTACTAGATAGCTAGGGGGAAAAAAAAAGTATCACGGTTATGTTTGCCAGATATAGGATCTTAATCAAAGGAAAAATTTTTATTCCCATGCGCATTCAGCGTGCTGCCATTTTCAAGTGCTACAATGACAAGGAACCATTAAAACATTGCAAGTATAAAACATGTCATTGGTAGGGAAAAATTCATATCAATAAAATAAATAAAACAATGTCAGAACATGACTATATAAGCGAAATTGTCCTATTTACATTTTAAAAATAAAAATATTAAAGTTGCTTGTCCACATTAAAACTTAAAAATACTATACAACTTTCAATAGAATAAATAAATAATCTCCATACTTTTTTATAAGTTTTATATGAATTATTACTTTTTTTTATATAAAAAAATCTTTTTTTATCTAGTCAGCATTAGTTTTCATCAATTTTGATCCTAACATAATATTTTGTATTAACACAGTGAATATAAATAGATCCAATGTCTCACAATAAGATTTTCTCGATTGATACTCAAGAAGGTAATGGGAGTGTCACGTTAACTACTATGGTATATGAGATAACTCGTTAAGATAGGTTAAATGGTTCATCATTCGAAGGTTATGGTTTCAAATCCCAAAATGGAAAATGAATTTGTTTCACTTCCGTCAATAGTAGTAGGTGGCTTTCGATATGATGGTCCGTCATTCAGTCCTAAATATCAGTACATAAGAGGGTAAATTATTAAACAAACAAAGAAAAAGGATATATCAATAATGAACCCAAGACCTTTCTGAAATAGCAAAAACAAGGCAATTGTGTTAAGTTTCTTTCTCAATATTATTATGTAAACGATAGTATTTTCCTCTCCTAGCGCACGTGTTAAATATGTTGAATGGAATATGAATGGAAGTGTATATTTTCGTGTAGATTTTATTGAAATCGGTTCAATAGTTTTTAAGTGATTTACTTTCGAACACAGATGCACCACCTATAAGAGTTTTATAAAACATCACATCGTATAGATGTAGAAAAAGTCACGTGGTTTATGATCTCCACTCCTTAAAAACGTGGATGTTACATTTATGTATATTTCATTTATTCCAACAGGAATATTGAATATTACTGCTATATTATGTCCATTAATTAAAACCATATTAAGCAGTTTCATTAATCCTTTATTAAAGGAAAAAACTTGACAATTTCAAGTACCGGAAAGGCAATATTGGAATATATATTTATAACGACCCCTCTGGAATCGGACTCGATAGGTTTTTGTAATTGTTCCTCTGGCAAAAAACGTAATGAAAGTGCTTGTTCGACTGTGGTCCGATGCAGGGCTTGATTACGTCACACTGTAAACTGAGCTTAATTGTTTTATATTATGACAGGGATGGCCAGGTTTTATTTGATCCTGTCACAGGCTGCCCGGTCCTGCTCATTTTCCACTCGTCATCGATTTAATATCGCCAACTACCAAAGAGCGTTTGAATTGTCACTTTAAACGGTCGTTATTGGGTAAACAATGATTGGCTTTCTCAAACAGTGTCATTTATTGCCATATCCTGATGTTGGATCGGATGTCTGACCTGTCTGTCGGCCCATTTGATTACTATTTTATTTGTAACTTTTCAATATACTTCAACTTCAATATACACTTAACATATTATTTTTCCTGTTAAGGATATTATAATTACTTTTTAAATTAATTTAACTATGATGAGTATGAATTATTTTTATGTTATTGATTGTTACTATCACCAGTGAAAAACAGGTCATTCGATCGGGAGCCCTTCACTTCCAGTGGCGTACCAAGAGCTTTCACCGCCTAGGGTGGTCCCCAATTTTCCACCCTTTTTAAGTCAATCAAAATCAAGAGTGATGATTAACAATTACTGTATGTATTATGTCTGTTTCGCTCAAACAGATCTTACAAATAATGATATTACGTACTTTTTTTTTAGAAAAATTCTTGAATGGAATTGCGAAAATTGATATCATCTGTTAGTTTTTTTGTATGGAAAATATCAGTAGATCTCAATTTTACCACCAGGCTACTATTTATGTGGTTATCAGCAGAGGTTAGGAGAGAGAAATGCAGAGGTAGTTGAATGAGAAGGCCATGGTTTGAGTAGAGCAACAAGCGCCAGTGCAGAGAGAGAGAGAGAGAGAGAGAGAGAGAGAGAGAGAGAGAGAGAGAGAGAGAGAGAGAGAGAGAGAGAGAGAGAGAGAGAGAGAGGGAGAGAGAGAGAGAGAGAGAGAGAGAGGGGGAGAGAGAGAGAGAGAGAGAGAGAGAGAGAGAGAGAGAGAGAGAGAGAGGGAGGGAGGGAGGGAGAGAGAGGGAGAGGGAGAGAGAGAGAGAGAGGGAGAGAGAGAGAGAAGTGTTCCAAGTGCCGGTTCTGTATGTTCTGAAAACTGCCTAGCTCAGTTATATGAAAGCTCGGTTATATAGGCAGGCCAGCCATGGTGGGGATGGTTCCCCCACCTGCGGCTGTTTCCCCCACTAGCTTCTCTCCCCTCTCCGACTGACGTCATGTGCTTTATTCTTAAAATATGGAAACAATGATTGATATTTTCTAGGCCGAGAAGAGGGGAACTTCTCATTATTCGTAACTAAGAGGTTGCCACAACACCATAGTTGGTAGGAAACATCGTTGTTTTATCGTCCACGTATATATGTTGGTTCTCATAATTGTAGGTCCTCTGTTTTACCTAGATTTATTAGTGATTTAATTCTATGCTTAATACTTATTTAGGGGCATTTCAATATTTTGCAAAAATGCTCCAAAAAAGTTTTGCGGTATAAGAAATACGAGCATGCAGTGTAATTTTAAACATCAACTTATTCCGACTGATTAGGGACGACAAAATCAGTATTTACCTACATATTCTTCCTTATTAGTTGAAGTTTTCTTTACAGTTGTATTTAGAATTTTTATTTTCAGAATGAAAATTTCAATTATGGAAAATGACTTAAAAAGCCTGTTTTATTATGTTCAGTTCATACACTACATATTTTTAACGGTTTTAGCTTGCGTAAGAAGAATGTCTTACAAAACTTCAAGATTCAACTTTTTTTTTTTATCACGCCACTATTTTAGACATTCTTCTTTTGACTATTCTAAAAAAGGTGACATTTATTTAATTTAACCACACTAACCACCCCTTTAAAAAAGTAGAAACAACAGTGAAAAAAGAGGTTATGAGCTTCATGAATGCAAAGCATTTGGGTGGCTAGGAAACCCTGCATTAGCCAAAACCTGAAGAAAGTTAGAAAAGAAAAGATAAATTGGAGAATTAAAAAGTACATGACACCGCTACGGACAAAAGTACAAAAGACCTCTAAGGGCCAGAGGGTAGAGCTCACGGAATACATCATCCCTTAAGGCCCTCATTAAGACCACAATTAGCTTAGGCTTTAGATTTATTTAACTGTTGCAGCCTTTGTGGGTCCCTGCGAATGGACGTTGTAAAACTGCTTATTCTCTCCCTTGCTTTGTTCTCTCACTCAATAATGGCCTGTTGCTTAAGTGTTTTTTTGTATTATTCCTTAAAGCAAAATTTCTTGTGACCTACAGATACCTAAATATCAAACAGATTGTTGTAATTATTTGCAATTATAACTATAAAATAAAAAAAATTAATTTTCATAACTTGTTTATTTTTACATTTTTTTTATGTTTATAACTGTTTCCTCATTTTTGTTTGCAGGTTTGGTTTCAAAACCAAAGAGCTAAAATTAAAAAAATGCAAAAAAAACACAGGTTAGATCAAAAAAACAATAACAACAACGGCAAAGAATTGGATCTAGAAGACAAAAGTGATAAACTCAAAGATGATGACCACAGTAAGTTATCTTAATTAAATAAATTATTATTATAGAAGTTACATGCTATTTTTAATATTTATAAATTATAAATAAACGACGTTGAAAGTGAAGGGAAAACCTCTAAGAGGGCAGCAATTCCGCAATGTTATCCTGAATATTTATTGAATGAAAAAATTATATCACTAAAAATAGGTTTAAAAAATCTTGGACAAAATTAGAGCACTAAGTTATTTTATAGCTTTTTTAAGATGTAAAAAAAGTTAGATTTTTAACGATTTCGTTCCTCATTTTTCCTTTATATTAATTTCAAACTATTTATTATTGATTTTAATAAATAACAACGTGGGAGTAAAATTTTAATTTTTTCCCTCTTGTTTTATTGGAGAAAAGTGACCTAGTAACATGGTAGAATTACGGCCAGCGGCTTTCGAAGTGCCAAAATTACCTAGGGAAACCATGGTTAAAGGATATTGTACCTGAGGAGAACAGTATAGGACCTGGAGAAATTCTCAGGAGAGCTAGGCGATTTGAACCATTTCATCAAAGGTGGTGATAGGATTATGGAAAGTGTAGAGGTGAAGGCAAGTGAGGGTTTACTCGACTCTGGCGAAGCAAAATCAATCAAAGTGGAGCTAGTGTGCAGAATATAAAGGAGTGTACTAAACCTAATACAGGCCGACGAAGACACCCCATGGGCCGTTGTAAAGGAAAGGCTGAAGAAAGCATACGGAGGAGGCAGATGGACACCATCGGAGCCCATCTTCCCGATGTTCAGGGAGACCAGACGGTTGAATCAAACGAAAGGGCAGTACGCCGGAGAACTCTTAACAAAATTCAACAAAATAACTCAAAAAACGAGAGAAACGGTGAACTTAGTGGAAGTGAAATCCAGGAAGGCATTCCTATCGACCATCCTGAAAGTACAGTTGGCCAGGGATACAGGGAAGAAAGATAAGATAGTCTACCGGGAGACCGATCGTTCATTGAGTGCGGCCAAGATTTAATGGAGGTAGAAGAGACTGGGTGGCCCAAGCTGATGTACAGGAGGCCGATAATGCCACAACAGGCAAGGAAGAGGAAGGATAAGCGGTGGCTGAAGGAAGGAGACATAGCCAACGGAGACCGAGACCCATCGGAAGGAAGGAGGACAGAAGATGTCACGGATGTAGGAGAATTGGACACTTAGTGCAAAATGTTTTGAATGTGGACATTTTCCAGCGAGCAGAGATTTATTGGCCGGAACCGATGGAGGTAAACACACAGAGGGTATGGAGAAGAACCAGAACACCCTCCAATCGTCGAAAACTACGGGAGCGTTGGAGACAGAAGAAGGAGATGAACCCACTAGCAGCAAAGGAGAGGCTGGAGAGGACGGCAGGGGCTAAGGAAGAAGCAGACGACAGGGTACGGAAAGGTGGCCTGAGGAGCGGGCTGGCCACACGTTAAGAAACTGTAGCGTGAGAGGGAATTACGGTGGTATACCCATTATTCAAGTGGCGAGAGGAGTGAGATGCCTGGTCGACACTGGGAGTTCTTGTAAAATGCTCAGCAGGAAAGCAGCGGACAAATTGTGTGTGTCGGTGGGGTGCTTCACGGATCCGGGCATGCGTGTGTAGGCTTATCACCATAGGAGGGCCATGCAAAATCGGTGAATTGACGTTGGGATTGGATAGGTGGGCGGAAAAGTGGGAAAATTTGAAAATACATTTGTGGGGAAAATGCCGCGCGAGTGCGAGGGCATCATAGGGTGTGACCTCTTGGGAAGTGTTGGAGCAAGGTTGAAGTGCCGGAACGGAACGTTGGATATTAGACTGGGAAGAAAGTTATACCGTTGTACGGGAACCGTGGGGAAGGGGAAGAAGCGAATCGGAGCGATCAATCGGGAGGACAGCTGGAAACGTGCAATTTAGCGAGAGCACGCCGATATCTTTTTCAACGAAGGGGATAGATTGGGAGAGACGGGGGAAACGGTCCATGAGATCCCGCTGAAGCAGGAGAGACTAACGTACATCAAACAAAGAAGATATCCGCAGGCGCGGCGACAGCATGTTAGGGAGGAAATAGAGGAATTGAAATGACAGGGAGTAATAATAAATAGTACGTCTCCATTCAACAGTCCCCTGTGGGCAGTGAAAAAGAAAGGGTCATCGGTGAAGAAAAATACCTCGTAGTCATCGATTACAGGCAATTAAACGGCAATACTATAGATGAAAATACCCCATTCCTCGCTTTGAAGACATCCTGGACCGTCTAAGTGGAGCAACAATATTTAGTACACAATATTTAGTACACTGGAACTGAAGGCGTGATTAAGGCGGGGGATAGGCTCTCGGACATAGAAGACGTTGACGCAATCATTAATGACAAGAAGCAACAGATCATTTGGTGAGCTAAATCTGTCGGGCTCGTCAAGATGGAATACGAGGAGTTCGGCCGTTGCAACATCGTCAAGATCCTGTCGTAACGGGGATCAAAGACGATATGATTTGTCACATCCTGAAAAACGAAACTACTCCAGGGAAGACGCATCACATGTACGTGGGAAATGCGACCGTCTGGGTCCGCATCAAACGCCTATGAAGGACGGAGAGGAGCGGGGTCGATCACACGTTCGTCCGTCGTACCCTGAAGGTGGAGAGAGTCAAACAAGAAACGCGGCTGAGAGAAGTGACCCTTGCATTCCACCAGGGCAAGACGAACCATCGACGCTACCCTGCAAGCATTAAAGTGGGGATATTTCTGGTGGGGCATGAAAGACACCATTGCAAGAGTTATTGGTACCTGCGACACATGCCTCACCACGAAATATGATAACGCCGAAATCAGGGCTGAAGCGTGGGCTTGGATATCCGTTGGCAACACAACACCCCAGGACATCCAAGGAGTCGAGGAGATGTAGAGAGGTTGCACAGCACACTAAGTGACCCCCTGCGCATTTACTATGGATTGAAGGGGTTAGGACCCGACAATGGAAAGGCAGCCATAGCGTATAACCAATCGATCCATTTTGCCACCGGTTTCTCTCCGGTCACCACGCTGTTCGGACTTCGATTATGCCGGCATGAAAGCAGGAGTACGGTGGTCGATGAAGAAGTGGTGGCGCGGGTAGTCAGTAATCGGACCGCACTGGGGAAAAAGTGGGCGACCATTCAGAAGGCTTGATGGCAAGAAACGGTGGCGGGTGGCGCGCGACAGCCTCCAAGACCGAGATATCCTGGGCAAATCAAACTCGGCGCGCTTGTGTACCGGATAAAAGGGGCCAAGAGGGTTAAGGAACTAGTGCGGTACGAGGGTCCTTTCCGAGTGATCGCTATCCACGAATATAACGTGGGCACGGTCGAGAGCATTACTCCCCCGATAAAACGGCGGAGGTACATGTAGAACAGCTCAAGTTTGCCGCGGCGGAACCTGGGTGCCCCGTCGACGACACTTAATTCTGGAGTGCGTCGCTGGTGACGGCGAACAATTAGAGATACGCAACCTCAGCGTACAAGACCCGAGAGGCATTTTTTTTTTATTGTTTTATTATGGTGCTGTGATTTTAGATATAGCTGGAAGACGTTTTTTTTTTTTTTGTTTCCTATTTTTATCGTTATCTGAGTCTGATTTGTGTTTTTTTTCTATAGCTACATAACTGATGTTTCATATTATGAGTTTACGGGGAATGCCCGTAAATTAGTAGGGGGGAGTCATTGCTAGTGGTACGGCAATTTTAAGCCTAATACCGTATAGCCTAAGGTAAACAAACCTGTAATGTGTATATAGAGGATCAGCAGGACAATAAAACCAGTTATAAACCAAACCATTGCGTAGTATCATCTACCTCCTTATTTGTTCTTTTTTTTGATCGTCTACAGCCGGGATACCATAACTTATATATATATATATATATGAACGACACTATCAGGCTTCGGTAAAAGACTGCTTTATTGCCTCTAGTAATCCGACATATATAGGATCATGTTCATACATAGGATTTTTACATCCCATGATCGTATTAGTTTTCAACATAAACTTGCCTCTGGCTTTAACTTTATATATATATATAAACTTGCCTCTGGCTTTAACTTTATATATATATATATATAGTAATTATATAATTCAAATGTATACATAGACTTGAAATTCTATAATGAAATAAATGCAAAAAAAAAAAAAACTTGCTTCAAAAATAAAATATCTACACAAATACACGTGTATATGTGCATAGACTTACAATTATAAAATAATAATAATTACATCCATTAATAATTGCATTAATATCAATTATATAATAATAACATAAAATCCGTTGTGTTGTGTAATTTTCTTTAAAGTATAATCTTATATTCAAAAAATATAAGGGCACTATTAGACCTTTACTTACTGACACGTATTGGATGCCTGGTCTGTGCAATTCATATTAATACATATACACTCCCGATCTAAGCAGAATTTATTTTAAATGATATGAGCTTCTTGAGAAATAGTTTCACTACATGCATATTGACAATTGTACTGCCATTTTACACACCTGAGAATGGTATAGACACTGAAAGCGCTCGTAAAATAAATTACGGGTAGACCAGAAAGAGACTATATTTTTTTTTGCAATTTTTTTTTAATAGAATTTTTCAAACCTTAAATATTGAATAGTTTTTTAGACTGCTATGTTAGTTGAGTCAGACAGGCGACCGAAAAGCGATTGCTCCGCACCATTTTCAAAGTAAAACCTCGTTCTCCGGAGAATCGCGTTTATGCGATTGTATTTCCAACACTTGCAGCCAGTTGTACCATATCTATGTATCACGTCCCTCCCGTGAACAAAACCGGTTACCCTCCGAGAATATTATATGGTGCATTAGCGGAAAGGTGGAGGTGGGAGGCTGCTCTGTATTCGAGACAGAGAGGTGGAAGGAGCCGCTAGAATATAGGAAGCAGACGACAGAGGGACACATACAAACAGTGGATGTGTGTTATTAGGGAAGGCGCTCGTGCGGAATACGAACTGGCCAGCCAGCTATCGGTTGGGAGTCCAGAATGAATGTAAAGGAGTCGGCCCAAGTATTAGCATTGGGGCGTTGCCGGGCAACTCAGCCATGGTGCCTCCTATCCCCTACCCCCCCCCCACCCTATTTCCTCCTCTCCTTTTTGTCTTCCTTCTTCTTTTTTTGGGGTTGCTTTAGATACAATGTCCGTCATGGAGGCTTGTGTCTTTTCTTATTGATAGACACAATCCCTTACCATAGAATGTAAAACATAAGCAGATGGATTTGTTGATAATCGCCTTAATTGCTTATTTACTACTTAGCCTCACTATTTAAATTTTTAGAATATGTACAGAATTAACAACGTAGAAAAATAAGTCAAATTTCCAAAATTAAACAAGGTAAAAAGTTCGGGGCTTCAGGTTCGTAAAAACTTATTTGTTGACTGTAGGAAATCTACTCGGCATTTTGACCAAAAATAGTTCATTTCAATTGTTAAATTTCTTGATAAATGAAATTTGGCTTATCGACCAATAAATAAATGTTAAAAAAAATACCTTAATAACGTATATCCGCTGGAATATACCCATCCGGGGGGTAGGGGTAGCGTAATATTAAATCTTGAATATCTTATGAACTGGTATTTGATAAATCTTAAAGTTTAGTAAAATTTTCGCTTGATTTATATATTTTAATCAAAACTTTTGAAATTTAAAACCGATTTTACCTTTTGGCCACTACTGTAAAACACTCAGGCTAAACTGATGGATTCTAAACCGCAGCTAAAATAGTATTAATAAATATATATACTCCCTCTGATCTACCCAAAATTTATTTTACACTGATACCAGTACTTTCGGCGCCTATTCCATCATTCTGAAATGTGTATTCAAAAGGCAGTACAATTGTGTTCAATATACATGTGGTGAGAATATTCCTCAAGAAGAAAGCTCGTATCATTGTAAAATAAATTCTGATTAGATCAGGACTGTACATTTATTAATATGAACCACAACCACGACCAGCCTTCCAACATAAAATACTCAAAAAGTATATTACGTTTTAATACGTACAGGTCTAATAGTGCTCTTACATCTTTTAATATAAAATCCTAAATAAATAATCAATCGGACATAGAAGTTTAAAAATCAAAATCAAAGTGATAAGTTTAATGATGTCAGATCTGGTTGCGTTAGAATTCAATACGTCATTTAACTTTTCAATTTGGTTTGGCGTTTTAAAAAAATAGGAACATGTCCTACTCGGCCATTTATTATTGGAATTTTTAGTTAATTAATGAACCCTGCAGGGTTCACAAATAAGCCCTTAATTGTAATAAGGGGTTACAAATACTCCTTTATTGCACTATAACTGCATACGGATTAACCAAGGGACAAGCCGACAAACACCGTGACTTCGCTATATATATATAACACAACTAGAACCTTCCTTTCACAACTTAGTGTTGCCAGAATCATATACATATACCAGAAAGGCATTTCTGATTTCATCTATTTATAAAATACTTGTGAATGGCGGTAGAGTCAACGAAACCGTTGTTCGTAACAGGGTAAAATGAACAGTGGGTAGACCAACATAATAAAATAGTATTTGTTATTATTATTCGGATAGTCAAGGTGCACTAACAAATAATTTGAAATAACTATGAAATTTAAGATTTTTCAAACCGAAATACAAATCGTTAGACGGAATTAAATCACTTCCGTAAATAAAATACGGTCCCGATGTGGCCTTCCTTTCAAGAAATCCTTTCATTCAAGTTTTTCTTATCTAACCATTAAGAGCACTCTTGTACTTTAGGCCTGAAATGTGTAGGTATTGCCATAACTAAGGTGTTGCTACCCTCAGGTTCACAAGGTGGTGGAGCTGGGTACCTGGGAGACAGCTGTAGTGACACCGAAGGCCTGGCTGGAGATTACGGCAAGGTGAAGGAAGAGCGGGACCGGGAGGAAGCCGTCTTCTACAGGAACATGATGGCGGAGCAACAAGGAACCATTGTACAACAGTATCTCGCTCACCACGGTATATCACTAGTCTGTAGTCTTTCCTTATATTTTTTAATATTATTAAGAGTAAACGTTACTTCCTGAGCTAGCTACGTTTAAATTTTTGTCAATATTTAAATTATCTGATATTAAGAGGACAATTGGTACAATTGATGCACATAAGAAAATAAATCAATAAATTTATTTTTTAAAAAAGATTGTACACATAATCATAAAATGTAAGCGTTTTTTATATTAATTTTTCTTATTTTATTCAAAGAGTCTTCAATGACATTGTCAAAATTATTATCATCTTTACATTGTTTTTTTTTTTAACTATCCCAACTTGACGGCACTAGAATCTTTTTTTACTGATTAAGCGTAAAAAAGTTTACATCGAGAATTGGACGCATTTTCGTTTAATTTCATACATATAATAATTAATCATTCTGTTGATTACAACATTGTTATATTATTTAGTTTTATCTAATTTTGACAAAAATATTTTTTAAATGTGGACCACCCCCTTTATTCCCTTGGATTATGTCCGTACGGTCAAGATACCCCGAGAGCATGCCAACCAGTAGACAGATGATATGAACATAATTTTGTAACGATAACTGGATAGGGAAAAATTATGTTATAATAAATCCCATAAAGAAACCTTATTAATATATTATAGTCACAGACAATGCCCTTGAAGTAGTTTTAATATGGTGCTGTATCTATTGCCCACGACACGTAAATTTGATCTAGACAGTTTATTTATCCGCTGAGGCGAGTGCAGACAGAATAGGTCTTTGCGCACCCTTTACGGAGCAGGGGAATCTAAAAACCGTCTTCACTGACAATCGGCGGTAGCCTTTGAGGAGGGGCCAGACAGAATATATATCTACGCACCCTCTACGAAGGAGGTGCAGCTAGAAACTGGCTTCATTCACGCCTTCCTTGGCTTCAGTCGTCAGACATTATATAAAGCATAGGCGTAGGCAAGGAGCGGACTGGTCGCAGTGACTTCTATCATGGCCTCACTGCTTACGTCTGTACTGCACTTACTTCACGGAGGACTTGATGTTAAGATGCTGCTTAAGGATATTGGTGCACCGACCTACACCAATCATCTAGGAAAGCATCGATTTAATCGTTGTAAGCTTAGTTTGTATTAGTTAACATAAAGATTAATCAATTTTTCTTAACCATGCCATTAAAACATATAGTAGTGAATATTCAAATTTTTCAAAAGAAAGATCTTCCATTGATCACCACGTAAATTTATTAAAATTGATTACCTTGGATTAGAGTCGATTGGGACAATATCTATATATCGAATGCATCATTGTATTGGTATTTGTGTATCAAGAATACATTAAACCCGTCAGTGTATGAAGATGAATGTAGAGTATTGTGGCATCGCTTGTGCTTGTAGCTTTCCGTAGCAATGCATTTACAAAACATGGGCATCTTGAAATGGGATATTTTTTTCTTTATGTACAATAAGATATCTTCTTAATAGTGTGTTGTTGTTTTTTTTAATCTCTTTTTAATTTATATTTATTAAATAAATTTGATCAACAATAAAACAATTTCTCATGTTGAATCATTTAAGTTGTGCCGTCATTCTAGAAATTTGTTCGTCATATTCTTTTTTCAAGGCTCAGCCCTGAATCGTCAGAGAAAAAAATAAAATAAAAGTTTTGTGATGGTTGATAGGGCAAGGCTGACTCGGAGAAAAAAAAAGTTGGTTTCCCCATGGCCCAAATATCAGAGAAACCACCCTTATATACGTGGCAGAAATATCGTTCCTCCCGCAGCCTACCCCTCGGAAAAAAACAGTCTCGACCTATTGAAAAATTCCCCTTTATCAAATTACTTTATCCGGAAGCCTCGTTCGCTTTTTTTTCTCTTTTAGGTTCACTTTAAACTGCGAAGAAATGGTATGCGACTGTTATATGCGTAATGAAAATCGTATACTTATGATTTGATCACGAGTTCCTACTTGCCCAATTTATTATATTTTATTTAAATCAATAAATTAAATACAATTTACTAACGAATGTAGTTTGTATGAATAGAACTTCCTCCAAGGCCTGTGCATTAATCAACAAGGTCAAGCACCGATTTGTTGTTTACAGATAAATGATAATGATAAAGAACGGGAAAAATCGCCCATTGTTTATTGTTAAGAGCAACTGTATAGTACAAATAAGACTATTATTACAGGTTCAGTCAATCAACAGTTGGTAGCAGGTAGTCCATAAATCCTGTATGATCACCAGGTAATGAACACATAGGTGACAATAGATTTGCTAGAAAGCACAGCCTTAAATATGTACGTCACACATGCTTCAGTACGTATACCTGAACACGGATATTATTAAACGCAGTTTTTGCATTGGTACGGGATTACGTGTATCTTTCTTAAGTTTGTTTATCTCAGAGTATTTTTGTGAAATGTATTTTTTCTTAGAAACTCTTAATGACGGGACAACCTTGTGTTTTGTTTATAACCTTGTGCCATAGGTTCTGTTACCTATTACCTATTGTTACTCCAATTTGTTATTTCAGAAATCATGACCAGGACACTCAATAAACATAACTACGAAATACAAATGATTTATTACAAAACTAATAATAGCTGATGCAACGATAAATGAATATAAAAGACGGAAGGGTTCTTAACAATTATAACCAAACTCATAACCATACAACTAAATCTTACCTAACATATATACACAACCTGGCCACCCAAACTGTTGAACATAGTTTTCAATCTCTAGTGCACATTCGGTAAATACATTACAAAGCCAAGAGATCCATTACTACTACAAATCACATAGAGAACTCCTAATACTTTCAGTGGCGTTGGTTGAACTTGAGGTTGTTTTGAACAAATTGCTAGACTCATTTGTTTTCGCCCTTTTCTCTCATACCTTATTTATGAAATGATAACCTAGAGAAATTCGGGCTCTGCCAAGAGGTGTCTACTAACATAGTTCCTTTGAGGTCTTGCCGACTAAATAGTTATGGATACAATTCACGACAAAATACATGAAGTTGTTGCCTTTGCCTGTCTCATACTATCAAATCAGTCTAGTCAGAAATTAAGCACAAACTTAATTCAATCAGACTGGACTAGAGAACTGCAGAGTTTGGAGTTCTCATGACGATTAAGTTACATCACTGTCAAAGCGACTTTTGATACTAAACATAATAAAGACCCTATCAATCTAATGATACAGTACTTATGAGGATTTTCACGGAGGTTGAGGCAGAAAACTATGAGGATAATTTGAAAAACCAAGGAGTAAGTTGAAAGTCAGTACGAAACTCATATTATTGTCTTTCATCTTGTCATTTGACTTCTGTGGCTGACTCAAAAAAACCCTTTTCTATAAGGTACGGCTCTCGTCAGAAAAAGCAATGCTTTGTTTGCCAAAAAAAAACGCATTCCTTCACTTGCAAGTTATTATTTATTTCTTATTATTATTTGTTTAAAAGGGGTGGAATAAACAAAAAATATATAGTATAATATCTATAGATGAGCCGTTCAACCGCTCTTATCTTGTAAGATTATAATAAATAAAAATGTTAAACGAATACACTAGAATTTAAACAAAGAAATGTGTGGAGTTTCCTAAAGGACAAGGAGCGACATTTTTTTTATGGATGTTATCTGTAGAACCATTTCCACATGCGGTGTTTCTTGGCTTTACCCGGAGCAATAAAACAATTTTGCTAGAAGAGATGGACAGATGCTTCTTGGTACCCGGCGGCATTTTACAACAAAGAGCGCACCAAAAAAAACATTAAAACCCCTCTTCCCCATATCCGTCCAGAGGTTAATATAAAAGGGTCTGGCGACACGCAGCTTTCTCTGGCACGGGACAGGGGACTGTCTGCTGGTGGCGCTAGTGGGCGGGAACTTACAGAGCTCCAGTCTCCCTGGTGAACGAACTTCGCCGCCACAATAACAAATTTCAGTCCGCCCACAGGCAGAGCAAGTATCGTGTTCATTGATCAGTATCGACTACATACTAGATTAATGTAACGGTTAGGTTAACCTAAGATTCATGTACACCACAGTGCAATAGTTGTAAGCATTTACATTTAACTTTTATGAACATTTTATTTTTTTAGGAACATTTATTCTATCGAATAATAAAACATTTCACTACGCACAGATGTAGTGTATATTGTTTAACCATGGAACAAAATAATATATTATTTACTATTTAAAATTAAATGTAACCTCAAACTAACTCTCAGGGACTATCCTTTCAAATAAATCCCCATTAGCACATCTGCTTCATCGCAACAGCTCACCCAACAGGGTTATTCCATTAGATAATTATCTAATTATATTACAGGCTATATTTATGCAAAAAAGATCCAACCCACAATTTTTCTGTTTTCGGTGGTTTTGACATCTGTTATGCATTGCAAAGGGGGTCCAAGCAGCATGGACAGATTTTATAGATGAAAATATGAAAGTTTTTTCTAACAAAATGTGATTCAATACATTTAATTTTTGAAAACAAATCCAACAAGTGTCTATAGGTTGGACCTTTTTCGCGTGACTACCGCCATTTAACCAATTTCAATTTTTTTATTATATAAATAATGTAATTGATCTACACAATTCGAAATCTACGTTTTTCCATATATGTAGTATGCATACTGTAGATCCATAAACTCTCACCATGCAAGGGGCGTACTGAAAGGAGAAAAAAAACTGTCCATATACATGGCATTCATATTATAATCATCCGAGAATTATTATAGAATCCGAACAGTAGATCCTGTGTTCCTTTTTTTTTTCGTCCAATGAATATTAAAATCAACACCGGTGAAATAATAGAAAAACTATTGACCCATTCAATTCCTTAAAGAAACATTTATGGCACTGGAGGTTTCAGCAAGGAAACTGGGTCTTGGAATAAAATGTATGTGGACAGGAATTCAACGCGATCACCATAGAGTTGTGAATAAACTCAAAGGTTAACGTGAATAACTAAATGTGAGCATGAACCCATGAGAAGAAGAACGATATCAACTAACGAGAGCTGGTACATTTCCTCAGATACCGTTGTGTTACGGAGAGGGCAAAGCTTAGACTATTTAGAACCCAGATTAACATATCTGTCCATATACATGGCATTCATATTATACGGATGTCCATACAAGCTTTTATGTAAATAACACCGTTTGTCGGCCTTAACTATATTTTGTCCCCAAGCTGCAAACAATTTTGATTTAATTTATGTTTAATATTTGATTCCAAACGCCGTTCAGCAATGGATTTTCCGAATGACTATTCGTTGTAAGTACACTTTATCTGTACAAGAAATATAGGAAGTCAAACAGGATAAAGATTTTAATTGTTGTCGAGAAAAACAGATAACGTGGAGAGGTCTAATATTAGTTAACTCCTATTGAAGTACATACTCCTGTTTTCATCTCCGATAATTCGATCTACTAATAATTATTGAACTTTATCATCATTATGAAATAAATTAATTTTTTTACTAATAATTATGTTTTTTTTATTTATTATAATTATAGTTTCTCTGCCGTAGGGTCAACTGACTTAGTTAATATCAATAAATAATGAAACTTAGACCTTTAAGTAGTGTAAAGATGGATAATATTGAAAGAAGACGTAAAAAGTGTTAACAATTTTCTCGGCTCTTCTGCCTCGGCCTTCTGGGTGTGATTTTTGTCGTAAATTTCACGAATTTTTACGCACGTTAAGTAAAACTTATTTTTATTCTCTCAATAATAGCCATTTTATATAACCCAACTCATTTAATTCCAGTTTTCTTCAATTCTTACTTTTTTTAGTTATTCTTTCGAAGACCATGTTCTGTTTTTGAAAATTCTACTTCAACTGTTATTGAACCTAACCATACGGCTTTTCTTTTTATATTGATTAATTTTCTCACCCAAGAAATATTAAAATTAAACTCCCCCAGTTGGAATGAATTAAATATGTAGTTTCTTTTTTAGTCCTATGCAACATTATTTTTAGGAACCATTTTTAATTATTTGAATCATTTTGTGTTAGCATATTTAATATGTTCTTAATCGTAAGGGCAAGGCTTTAAATCTTAACCAGCTTCTGATGACTTGAAAAATCTCAAACTGTAATGAATGAAATTCATTTACTAAAGCAAAGCGCTCTGGGGTTGTTTTACCTTAAGTACTAAGTTGAACCTTAGTTTGCTGAATGCCTCTCATTCTGCCAAAAAGTAATAAGAGATTTCCTTCTACAATTTTCGAGGCAAATGGAGACCTGGGACTTATTAGGGATGGGTGTCCGGACAATCTGTAGTGGATAATCAGAGTGCCTGTTATTATGTTAACGTTTTGGCGGCTGCAGTTTAATAACTTTTTTTCCAGAGGACGGTTCCTCACAACAGTTTAGTAACCATAATTTATTTATTTTAAGAATCTGTTGAACAGCTTGGCCTGTTTGCGGCTAGTGATTTTCATTGCGGACCATTTTCTCCGTTCCAATTCGTCGGTTTGCCATGGGCAGGAAAGGATTGAGAATTTGGTAATCCAGGATGTTCCAATTGCTGCCTATAAGAAAACTATATTTAAGGGTTCATCCGAAAACGTTCATATCCCATAGGTTGGTCGATGAGGTTTATCTCAGGGCTGTCATCCTGGTGCATGATGGTTATGCCAACGATTTACACTTAGTGGTCCCTGTGGTTAAAAATATTGTTGAAGGTGGTTGCTTGGAGAGCAGGTTGAATACGAATTGTAGCCGACTCCGCCCCTAGCAGTGGCAGGTCCCCGAAGATTAATAACCGGGACTGGGAGATGGCCCTCAGACAATGGACGACAACAATGGCCTCCATATGATACGTTTCAAGGATAGCTGTTGTGCCAGCGTCCAAGATCCATGCCGAAATCACCCCCAGCCCTCACCCCTTATGAATTCAATTTAAATATTTTTACATTCATCCTCCACCCAGTAGCGTTCGGACCGGCTATGATTTAATGGGCCTCGTTTTTCTCTTTTTATTTATTTTTTTTAATTTCGTGTATTTACATTTTATTTAGTTTTCCTTTTCCCTGTTAGAGGCTATTGAATGAACCCATGCAGCAGAATTTTCAAACGGAATTCTTTTTGTTAGTATAATTTAGTATAGTTCCGTTGTAATATATAAGCCAGATAAACAAAGATTGAGAACGTATTTAAAACATGTTGATCCACCGATCAGTACTTCACCTTTTTTTTAATACTCGTAAATTGACGATTTTGTTAAGATTATTCATAAACTAATTTCTATTTTGTAAATAAACATATATATTCAAAAAATGAAAGTAAAGGGTACTCGTGGGATTTTTTATGAGTTTCTTAGAAATATTATTAATGTTAATATTTTATTATATATATTTATTTATATATTTAATTATTAATGAAAAACTTTTTTTTTTAAATACTTCATTTTATTTATCAAGCAAACCAGCGTCTGAAAACAATCAAGTTAGAAAATCCTGCTTTCAATAAAAAATAAGTTAAATATCTAAAACATTAATATAAAAAAAACTGTTAAATTAATTTTTTATTTGTTTGCTTCCAAAAAGTATTTTGAATATCATCATTCAAAAATCTTTTTTTTACTACTTTTAAAGTGTCCTTATTAATGAGGAAATAATCAGAACTTTAAATATTCAATCTTCTTGACTTGATAATTATAATGCAGGCCAATCGAATACTTTTGTACCCCATTGAAATTTTGAAGTGACATGGTTATAAATTAATCATGTATGTTAGACATTGCCGTTAGTCATTCAAGGTCGCTGTAAAATTTTCAGTCCTCCCATATCGAAGGCTAATAAATAGGCCTGATCCTTGTTTATATTACGATTGTACGAAGCAAAAAAAACACCATTTGTTCTTTGGTCATCTTTTGGATAATGCATGGATATGATGTTATTGTGTTTGCTCTGTTACTTACGCATCATTTACCATAGGAGACCCTCATTCTTTCCGAATCTTACACTTTCTCTGTTGCTATCCGCAAAGGACCTGGGAAGTCTGTAAAATACTAGATCAAAAACCTAGATGTCAGCTCCTTTTTAGACCAGCAACAAAATAAACGGTCATTTAGTTTGAAAAAGAAGAGAATTAATGGAATGAAACTGCTGACGGCGGCCGAGTTTCAATATCGAATTCACACGAATTCAGTATTTCTAAAGGTAGATACGATATCAGGCGACACATGCCACTCCAATTCCGTCTCTATCGTGCATTGGTCCTTTGTGTTCTCGTGTATTTTGTACTTTGTATTTCTCCTGAGTAGGTCATTATCTTAAAGAGTACTTTTACCTTGCTTTATTGTTGCTTCTATGCCCTCTAAACAAAAAATATTACCACATGAAGTCAACACACACTTGGTTTTTACTTCAACAGTTTTAAGCGAATTAGTTTCTGCTCCTTTGAAACCTTCTTGTTTTACCCATTCTTCTACCGATTAGGATAAATGAATAAGGTAGATGATCCGTGTACCTCCGGTAGATGTAGCCCCATTTATTTACCCGTGCTTTTGGAGTGACTGTATTACAGTTATAACACTATCTTTAAGGTATATCTTTATGTTCCAGATGGCGGAGGTGGCAAATGGGACAGTTCGTTTGGATTCACACCCACCGCTTACGAGACCTACTTCCTTCAGCACGGATTAAACCCAATTGACAGGCTGTATTCAATGCAGAACTCCTACTTCTGCGGCCCCGAAGAAAGTAATATGATGGAACAGTAAACGTCTAAACTGAACAGTGCTATGAAATTTGTGCTTTCTATTCAAAACATGGAGGCGAAACGATACGCGGGGAATGGAGCATAGCAAAGCCGGGGGTGTCAAGCGTATTCCTGCAAACTACAAGGATCAAAACAGTAATACCATACTTTAAGGGTTGGTATCGTAAATATCAAGTTTTTATGGTTTCTTTGGGTTTCGGATGCATAACTAGAACTCATGAAATAAACATTTCTTGATAGTAATATCACTAAACTCGTGTTTGAAAATTTTTCATGATCGTCGTGACCTGATTGTGATTAGGAATAATTTACTTTGAAGACCTACCTGCTGTCTCAATTCCAATTCCATGAGATATAGCTGTGGGTAATTAATTACTTTATTTTTCTTATTGAGAAGGCTATTTAATTAAATATCTTGACTCCTAATTAATTAAATACATTATTGTGTTTGTATCTCGTTTTTAAGATGAAGACATGAACTTAAATAGCCCCCTTACAAATAAATAAAGGGAAATTTAATAGTCAAATGATTATTGTATAATAATATTTCCGATCATGATGAGTAGGGAGTTAAATTGAAGTAATTGTATAATACTCCACACTGGATACCGATGTGATGGGATACAAAATAATAACTTTGACACCCCCTAATTAGACTCTATTCAATAGTAAAATTGGGAACCGTTATTCAAATCTGGATCATACGAATCTATAGATTTCCTGTACAAGATCTGTAATGAATTAAGTCATGTATTGAATTTGTATACTTTTTTTTTACTTTGTCTGATTGAATTCTGATTGTATTGGCGAATGATTAATATTGTTAAATTGTTAGATGTATTTAATGCATTAAATATTTAGCCTGAGTGAAACATATGTAATTATACGTCTTTAATAAAGTATGATGTGTTTATACGATGTTCTTCAAAGGTCCTCTCAGATTTTTTTATTGCTATCATTGCCAACTGCATTGACTTTATGATAAAGCATATTTGAAATAGGATAAGCAGCTAGCAGAAGGATCACCAATCACTTTCCAGATTATCTTCTTGAAAGAATCTTTTGCTAAGATTCAATCCTTATCCAGCACTGAACCTTTCGTCCTTGATTAATTTCAAACGTAGTTAGGATGCTTTATTACTAAACTTATTGGCTCATTTTATTACCCAAGTACCGTATTCGGTAGTCAAGTAATAATTGAACAAAAAAGAAAGAAGAAGATAAAAAAAATGGAAAACTGATTCAATATGTTTTATCCATATCTATTGATAACAGAACAGTTGATAAGGCGTTTGGCTCGCTAAGTGTGTTTTACCAGGGAAAAAAACCAACTAGACCCGCCAATAATTTTCTTCTTTCTGTTAAATATAATAATTACGCTAGTACTTATTAGAAGAGTTACTTCAAGGCATTTGTCATTGTCGATGTTCTAAAAGTATGTATTAGAACTGAAATTTTAAGGTTACGTGTTGATTGAGATATTTATCAAGACATTATGAGAATAAATATTCAACGTGAAAAAGATTGGCTTCATTTCTGTCAGTAGATGTAGTTTAGGTTTTCTGAAGTTGCAGCTCGTATGCGAAATGAAAATGATTTAATGTTTAATGAGTTACAAAATAAATAGAATTATTTATTGATAAATATTAATAAAGATTAATAATAGAGGTAGCTCCTCTAAATAATTTATTTACCTTCAATACAGGACACAGGCCCGGGATATTTAGATAAAGAGGTAGGGCCGAAGCTTATGTCCGTAGTTAGTAGATTGCGCTGATATATATATGTGGTTGGCACTAGACTGTTACCCCTGAACCTTAATTATAAACTGACCACAATTTAGTAATTTAAGAATTAGCTATGTCATAGAACTAACGAAACCTACTAGGAGATTTTATAGTTCGTAAATGGCATTCGGCAGTGATGGCAGGGGGGTAAAGGAATCCGAACAGTAATCAGGAGATCCTGTGTTCATTTTTTTTTTCGTCCGATGAATATTAAAATCAACACCGGTGAAATAATAGAAAAACTATTGACCCATTCAATTCCTTAAAGAAACATTTATGGCACTGGAGGTTTCACCAAGGAAACTGGGTCTTGGAATAAAATGTATGCGGACAGGAATTCAACGCGATCACCATAGAGTTGTGAATAAACTCAAAGGTTAACGTGAATAACTAAATGTGAGCATGAACCCATGAGAAGAAGAACGATATCAACTAACGAGAGCTGGTACATTTCCTCAGATACCGTTGTGTTACGGAGAGGGCAAAGCTTAGACTATTTAGAACCCAGATTAACTTATATAAGATCTTAACTTGTCTTAGCTTATAACACTGAAATATGAACCACCAGTCATCTCAACCTCGGCTGAACAGAAACCTTTACTAACAGAAAGGGTGAACATTAGTTTTGTAGGAAATATTATTTTGTCAGTTCAGCTCTGAGTATTGGCTTCAATGCAAATATAATTAAAGACTATTCCTCTTGTCCCGGTGATTCTATGACTTAAATTCCGAAACACTTTATCACGTTTACTTTAAGGAGTGGTAGAATGAAACATCCAATACCATTAATTTATCTTAAACATCAATCCGCAAAATAGAAGTGTCTTCGGGATATGGATAAGAAACCCCACAGCAATCCTAGTGTAATTAAAAGTAAATAATGGTGATGTTGCGGCCAGATATATTTTTCAGTATTCATTTTTTTTTATTCGGGAATTGTTTAATTTATTTTCTTTGAAAACCAGAAATATTTCGTTGCTAATGATGATTAATCCTTTATTTTCTGTTCAAAGGAACGTAAGCAATCCAAAACTAAGAACCGTTTAATCCTAAGTTGACAAGTATTGTTATTGACTTCAGTCTCTTTCAATATTATAACTCGAAAATCTTTAATTTATTTTTAGACGAAGACATTTTTTTTTTCTTTTTATATTATGCTCATAGCCCAATTCTTAAATTTTATTATCTTCTGTACAAATATGTTTGTAATGTTGTATTTTCCTTGAGCACTTTTCATTTATCAATAATAACATTTTTTTTCTAATGTAATTTCTTTTACCTCGCTTAGTGTCAAGTATTTCTGTTTTCTTGTAAAACGATCAATCGGCATTTCGAAAAGGGATTGGAGGTTGTTGTGATTCGCACATCCCCTCAATAGGTTCAATGATAATTAAAGAAATACATCATAAAATTTGTAAATTAAAAAACATATTCATCTAATTCAAATACATTTTTGTTCCACGAGGAATTTCGGGGCTCAATAAATGAAATATATGTATACTGTCATGAAACTGCTTGTTAGGCTCAGTAGGCACTTGAGAATAAGGCGGGTACTCATGAACGATTTAACTCACTTCCCACTAATGCCGGGTTTGTTTGAAGTCTGCCTTCTGGTAAGGCTCATGGCAGACAAAGTGGTTTTATCAGTAGCTATTATTGGGTCGGTTTTAAAAGGGACTCTCAGGGCGGTCTTGCGTGATTCGTGTTGGCTACAGGTAGCTCCAGTAAGTTTCCAAGATTCTGTACCTAATTAAAATTATAACATTCAACATGCCTTACATGAACTGTTTTTAACTGAAGTAAAAGTGAATAATAAACATTAAATTCGATTATAATTGAAAACAAAAATTTACACCAAATTAAAACAGTATGTATAAAATAAAAATAAATAAAATAAGGAGTAATCCATCAAACGTAGCTGTTATCATCCAAGTCAAATTAAAAAAATTCCTTCATCTTCCCATAATTCAGGGAATAACCAATAAAAATTATAGTTGTCTGTTGTGCCGTCTGCAATTGGGTATAACCTACCATTCTTCTTTTCCAACTAACCTGTGTGGCACAAAACATATATCGATTATACACTTCTTCGACAAAGAAAAAGTTACATTAATTACACATCCCATAATCCCATTAGGGGGAGAGTGGGTACCGAAAATCAACTTGCTGGTGGTATAACGAAGCCCCTGGCCCCTTGGCTTAGTCCAAGACTATATCAAGATTTGGGACTTATTTAAGGTTTTATTTCTATTCTATTTAATTCGCAAGTTTTAAATAAGAAACAAGTAAATTATGAAGGAAGGTTTTGAAGTATTTAAGAACATTTATTGTAAAATCGATTATTTCCATGTTGATACTTTGTAACCTCATTGTTTGTTAGTTGCATGTATTAGGGTGGTCCCATCATCATCATGCATCATGTCTTGTTTTGTTCACATATGCTATTTTGATTAAATGATCAGTTCTTTAAGGCAAACACTTAATCTTATTTTTTATTATTAAAATTTACCCAACATCCTACAATTGAACTTATGCTTTTGTATTTTTTTATAAATTAAACGTAAAAGGACACAAGTCCTTAAAAAAACAATCGTATAACTTCTTTAATGCTCTCATTTTCCATTATAGAAATGCACAACACCGCAGACCAGACGTTGATTGTGTTGAAAGTTTAGAGTCAACTGAGAAATTGGAGAAAAACATTGGGACACAAAGGGATTTGAGGGGGGAGGATTCCATGAACTATTATAGTTCTATAAATTTTCAATTAGTTTTGTTACCTGTGTTGTGCCTGAGTCCCTTGATTAATGAATTTTCTAGAGAATTTAACCAACCACCTGTGGTTCTTAGTACCACAATCCCCTGCGAAAAACCCTTGACATATGCGTAAATCTCTTTAGCTTCAGGTATATGTGAATCCATGAAAATTAATAAAAAAATTTCTTTAAAAAATGACGTTTTTTAAAATTGATTGAATTTACATTTATTTGGGTTAGCTAGAAACAAGTTCAATGTAATTAATGTGCACAGAACATTTTAAGTCTTTATCGAAAGATTAGTGAGAAACTGATTTGGTAGGAGGGGGGGCTTGGTGTTGGGTTAGAGGTATTTTTTGAAAAGTGGGTGCATAAACCATCGATTGTTGAAAAATAATCGATATACAATCGATGGTACACCCTAATCAACAATAGATCATCCCTACTTTTTTAAAAGGTTTTTAGCTCTTTATAGGTGTTGGCAAAATTTTAATAGCACTTTTCGTACACGAAAATTATGGCAATAGATTTGTTAATAACCAGTAACAAATAAAGATTTATTTTGTATGTATAAGGTATATTATGTATAAAATATATGAGATATATTTTATTTTACAAGGTAAAGATTTATGTTGGAAGAATTGACCAACGTTATTCTTCATTGGTTTGTGACGAATGATACCGACCTATGGATTCCTTATCATTTAACATATAATACAGTAGCAAAATAGATTGATTATATTGCAGATTCACTGCAAGAAGGCAAATGGCTGATAAAAGTAGATAGGAGCGAAGCAGGATGCTGTAAAGAGGAGGGCAGGAATATTCATGGGAGGAGGGAGGGTAGGTCTGAGGATGTAGACACAAGGGGGAACACTTGCCGGCTCAAGTTATGCCAACTTCCAGCCCTTCTTCAGCCCTCTTCAATAAATTCATCCGCAAGCCTGTTGTCTTGCCTTCATGCCAGAGCGGGAGTATTCACTGGTACGTTTCTCTGTGAAGCATTGAGAGAAGATAATAACGCACTGTTCCGATATGGAGAACAGAACGTTAGTTTTTAACTAACGTCTTTACAAAATTATGAAAAGTCTTGTTCATCAGGGCTACTTCTCGCTGAAGCATCAAACGGAGAAAGCATATCGGGCTACCCGCCTGACTTGAGAATATGAGGAACCTCTATATCAAAAGCTGATGCCGTACCAAACAGAACCTGGACCGTAACCGTAACCAACAGAAGACTGGATAGATGAGTTCAAAATATTAATAGGTAGTTAAATATGAGGTTTGAATACAATAACATATGAGACTGCAAAGCATATTAGCCTAGGCTGTCTTAAAGATGTTAGTTTCTGTTCGTTTGTATCCCTTTTGTTCCATTGAACATAATATCAATTTAATTGCAGTAACCTCTTGCTACGTGTTTATTATGTAATTAACTTTTACAGTTGCATATTCAAATGAATAAATAAAATCAATTTTGTAGATATTTCATTGCTCATTCTTTTTTTTCTTATTATGTTTTCCTAATCTACATTAACGTATGTATTTTTGTATATATACATATATTAAGAAACCAGCAATTTCACAAACCGCACTGTCACGTTTTCCAGTGTAGTCCCGTTGCAAATTCCATTGAGCATTGCTACTGGATTGAGTTCATTATATTTCCTAAACACGCCAACCAATTTATTGTTTAATCGAGCTAATTAAACAATAAAAAACTATTCACGTCCGTTGGAGAAACTGTGGTATTATTTTCGCTCACTTTATACATATCTTCGACCGTTCCATATTTACCGAACCGTTTTAAATAACATTAGGTTCCTTCACGATCCTTGGGATTATGTCTACATCTATATTAATGTTGTATCAATACCTGCAACTATTTACCACTCATTTATGTCTTAATATTATTACTTATTCGATATTGCTACTAATACAATGATTTACAGATTCTTAAGCCTAAGAGAGATACTTGTAGTCTTGGGACGGATCGTGATCGGCAACGAGCCAATCGATATAAGCACAGTCTAGGCAGTAAATCATCCTAGAGGTCTACTCGCTCTTATCTTATCCTGTACTGATTGAAAAAATAAATCTACTGTTTACCCCGCAGTGGTTACTATTCGTTTTCCCGTCCTCTCCATTAACCAGTTGTGCAGTCGATAATGAATCATCCTTGTTGAGACCACCGGAAAACAATGACACAACAGCTGGAAAACTAGGTTACACACGATAGCCATCTTGCTCAGGTTACATTTGTTAACAGAAAGTTCCGAAAAATTCATGTCCCAATAAGAAACTGCGCTAACATGACATTAGTGATTCCAGATTTGAACGCAAATCTTTTTGTTTTTGCTGCTTCCTCTGGTATTCCGCACTTCTTTTTCCGACCTGTCAAAAGCTTTAGTCCGTTTAGATGGACTCCACATTCTTTGATTAACCTTCCCCATTATTCTCTTGGAATCTGTCTCAGAATTCCAAGAGCATAAACGCTTATCGCACTCGTGCACATATTGGCAGACTTTAAACATGAAAAAATAAGAGGTCCGGTTTAGGAAACTGAGGAGGGTCTGGTATTCGCGACTACTTCCTACATTTTTAATCCCGGAGTAAAGGGAACTGATATTTGAACAACGGCTAGGTTTAAACTGTCTTTATTCCGTTTCTAAGCCTCTATCTCAGTTTACAGCCTTTGTTTACAGGCTACGTGGTATTAGGCCTAGTATTGCCATACTTTTTTTCTTTTTTTTTGGTTTTCCTTACCTCTCAAATTATAAGATGAACGATGAGGGAAAAATAAAGGAATATTTGGGTTGACCGAATCCTAGTACAAGGAGTACCTGAGTATTGTCATACCACGAGCCTTAACTTATATATAGTTCACAATGATAGCCAGCCAGTATCTAGGAGAAATGCAAAAACATGCAATGAAAAATGTTTTCCACTATCAAAACACGTAATAACGGACTGAAAACCAATTAGTGAAGCGGATGACGTGTGCCCTCCACTACAAAGTGGTAGACTCCTCAACTAACTACTATTTACATGGGTCCTGCTAGAATCCAGAGGCAGGAAACCGGGGGTCCCTGAAAAAATGTTTGCAACTATTTTCTATTTTTTTTAAATCATAGCAAAGGTTTTGGGCTCATTCCTTTAATTATTTGTTTCACAGTTGATACTACCGACTCGAAGTTTTCATTATTAAATTTCCTTATCCGACATCAACGGTGACAAAAAAAAATTGACTCCACTACCCACCCTTGAGTGGGAGATGGCCGCCTCTTTTGTTCATATTGAAATTTAATATTTTTTAAAACAATAATTTTTAGTTAGTTCATAATGGTGACTTATTTTCATTTTAAGTTATTCACGAGGTTTATTAAACCAATGAATGTAATTGGAAGTTTGTTAATTAATTTACGATGTTCATCTATATATTTTGTTATGGGTTTCCGAAAATTAACGAAGATAAATTTTAAAACTTTTGTATAACGAGTGTTATAGTGGATACCACCTAATTATTCTGCCAAGTAATAAATTCATATTACCAAGAAGTATTCGAATACTTATTCATAGCGGTTTATGAAATCAATGCACATATTTAAAAGGTTATTATAATTTATGAGGAAAGTTTGGGAGAAGCGAAGCCGTGTGAGGGCCCGACAGCAGCTTAACTACTTCCGCCCGAATTCATTACCGCTTAATTCACTGCCTTAAACCATTAAAGGTCATGATGAACCTGTTTTCGTTCATATTAAAATGAAATATTTTTTAAAACTGTGATAGGCTATTTATTATAGCTGTGATAATATTTGTCCCAAACAGTGATAAGAAGAGCGAGCATACGGCCCACACTTTCTGCCTGATCAGGTTCTATATAAATTTTATGAATACAGTTTGGTACCTTATAAAAAAACACTGTTGAGCTTATGACCTCTAGATTTTATCCTCCTGAATTAATGTTTATTCTTGTCCAGCATTTGATTGGAATAAAATCGAATAGAAAAGAAAAAAATCGTTATTTTAATCCCATGCCCCCTGTTAAGGACACTCGTGTTAATTTTTTAACAGTTGAAGAAATTTATTGTGGCAGCAAAACAACGTAATACTTTATAGTCTTATCTTAATTATCCTATGTTTTTGAGTGGCTGTGTTGACTTCTCACCCACTAGCCTGTGAAAAGGATTAAATACGTCAGTAGACCTATGGCAGCTACATTAAACCTCTACGTTTGTGAGTCCGTCCATTTGTCCCCACAACTCCCCAGTTGGTACATTAATGTTTTTTTCGTTTGTGCAAGTTGCAAATGACTTCCACTATCCTCTATCCATCAATCATGTATTACGATTGACTTTCCGATCAAGCGGTCCATCGGTCGAAGAAATGGGATCGGCCTGTTCACGCACCATCAGCTGGGACAACGGCACTGACACCGTCCTCAGGAGTTAACTTCTAGTTCACGTTAACGTTGGATTTGACGTGACGCGTCGCTCTGACATAATCGCCGACTTACCTCAACGGTACATCCCAGATATTTATTATTATTTAGACCTGGTCATTTGTGTTTTAACAGGGCAATTAATTCTTATGAGTTTAATTAAATAGACATTATTGTTTATCTTTTATTTTTTGTTTGTAACAGGACAATATTGACAAAATTATTTTTAATTTACTTCACAAGATTTTAGTTTCTTTATATTTATGCAGGCTCTCGCGCTCTTGGTCAGCCTCCACTGGCTAGTATCCGGTGACGCGGCTGACGGAGGAGCGTGGGGGACTTCCCAAGGCTCCGCTTTCTCTTCGCATGTGGATTTGGGAGGTCTCTGGGCTGTCTGTAAATGTTGTATGCATGAGTGAGTGAATGGTGAATTGTAAATATGGTATGAATGAGACCGTTTATCGCGATTACTGATTGCCTTATAAAAGGCAGATTGTAATTATAGCCCAATAAAGAGTATAATATCAGTAAAAAATATTTATGCCAAGGAAAGACAATAGTATTTTTTTCTCATTATATTAAATAGTAAGGTTTCTTTTGTAATATATGTTGCATCCAGTATCAATAAATTGCTCAAAGAAGCTTTTACGAAAGTATTTTGAATATCACCAGCAATTAACTTACATTAATGAAAAAGTAACTGTGTCCTAATCAATCGATTTCCAGCGTCATTATTGAAAAGTGAGATTGTGCTAGGGTGCAAATTTGTTACCCTAACCCTCCCCCCAACATTCTTTATGAATAATCACAACGCACAAATAAATACAGTTCTGCCTATCAAGCCCTCACTCAGGTGCTATAAGAGTATTATACCTCAACATTTGATGTTAGCTGGGTTCACATACCCACCCCGAAAATCAAATAGCAAGGAGGAAAGTGTTTGGAGACAATTGAATGGGGAAGTGTTGAAAGGACAAGTGGCTGGTGAGCAAGGAAATGGGATGCTGATCAAAGTTTCTTCAACTTTGAAGGAGATACTCCTGTGGTTCCTGGGGGAGTTTCCTATCCAATATAGACCCTTCTTAGACCAGGTACGGTAATCTGATTGGTCTCAGTAGATTTCTCGGAAGATCATTGTATTGACAGATACATCAATAAATGGTTTTCAAATTTTAAGTAAATGATAGATACTCAGCATGTAGAAAACTATTCTTTCTGTGTATAGCTTAACGAAACAAGATAGGTTTCTCGAGAAAATAACTTCATCATGCAAATTCACTATGTAGCAAATGTAACATAAAGTAATGTTATGTTCTCAGTCCTTCTAAATCATTTCCCAGGAATTTTTTATCCCAGTTAAATAAGTTATATTTTCTGATCTCATTGCTAATGAAAGATTTTATTAATTATAATCTGATCGTTTTCAACAGGTTGCTAATCATATTTCTTTTTTATTCACTTACTTCCATTTAACTTTATTTTATTTTTACTCTTTTTGATGTCATATATTAATTTTAATCAGGAATTCCTTTCAATATTGATTAACCCCCTATGCTATTTTCGGGTATTATTTGTTTTTTTAGAACTTATTTTTCCATGGTATTACAAGTCTTACGCCTATTATGCTTCAACCTGGAGCGTTGTCACTATCCTTTCACTTGTAAAATATATTTATGATTATTTTGTAATCCTTTATTATATCAAGTTTTATTATCATACCCCTCTACTTGCCCTAACTTAAAATACCCTTGTAACTAAAAATCCCTGTACCCATGAAACCACTATCCTATATGAAGTAGTTTTGTCACTCCAGTATGTAAGAACTCTCTTCTAGTGTTAAATTAATGCAAATGTACTTATATTTGACCAACAAAAAATTATTGAAGATTTAACTATTGACTAAGTTTTCTTTAAATTATTCATCCTGTCTCTCTTAATCCCTTGCTATGCCAGCATCTTGATGAAAATATGATTTTATAAATGCATGCCATTTCTGTTGTTCAAATTCTATTCGTACAGTTTCATGTTACTGATTCTTCAGAACCTCAATCCTAATATTTTTTTGTAATTTCTCATTTCTGTTCAAATCTCTTTTGGACACAATAATTGTATTTTATGGTTGGTAGTAGTAATCTATCTGCCCGATGATACTTTCTCGCCTCTTTTAGTACCGTCCCTTCTCTGTACAAATCACAATATTTTCCATTGTACAAACATGAGGAATGCTATGGATAGAGTATTTCTCATATTATTCCCGTTTACATAACAGGTCAGATCTCGTACATACTATGCTACTCTTAGAGTGCAGCTATAGTATGTATATGTGTAGGTCAATATGTCTAAACAAAGGCCTCCGTCTGAATGAGCCCAGTGCCGGTGACATATGAGCCGGTAGTGTTTGTTCCGCCGATTATCCGATTTGTCGCTGTATTGGCACCCCGCTAACCGGATTACCGAGAAGGACGGGGCAGGTGCCGGCTGGCAGGTGACCATCATCCACTCCTGAATCCAATGAGAGGATGAGCCTTTGTCACTCGGCGGCTCTGATGGACTCGGGACAATGCACTGCTGAGCCGAACACCAACCAGCTTATCTATCTTTCGACTCGCTTCTCAATGACCCTCCTCATTCCTGTCATTCCCAAAGTACAATAAGCTAAACAATGACTCATGTATTCCAAATCCCCAAATCTACTGTAGCTAGAGTAGGTTGTCTGAAAATTTTTAAAAAAAGTACCATAGCATAGATGTGCTATGCTCTAGCTTGTTAATAAGAATTCATTGACTACTAGTAATAAGGTTATAATAAATATAACATTAACCAGTAACAGTTAATTATGGGGTCACCAATGCGCACGCTTCAAATTCCAACCAGCCGTCCTTCCTCCCAACAAGGCCTAATAGATCCATGCAAAGTGGTTTCTGAAGATTTCTAATTTTATTATTGCTTAAATATGTTTTGTCAATTTCAAGTACCTTTTTAAAACTTACCAATAAATTTTAGACACAGTAATGATCCTACGGCCAAATTACAAGATCACAATATTTGTCGTTGGTCACTCCATGAGAAACAATATTTTTCATCTTGTTGTTCGAGCTTAATATGACTTCTTTAATAACTACTTTCTATGCTTATATGCTTTCTGATATCAGTTCTGGTGCCCTTATCAGGTATCCTATCCCAGTTGCCTCCAGGCCATCGTGATCTGTTTTGGCAACTGATGATTTGGAATGGTTAGAACAAAGTTCCCAGTTTGTATTTTATTTCCAATAACAGTTTTCATTATTCTTTTACAGCCATAGAACACATGCGTTGGATGATTATTTTCTCAAAGCAGGAATTCAGTATAATTAAGTAATTTATGTTACTCAAAATTGATTATAAATCCATCATGTCTTATTAGTTTGTAAATTAATTTTTTTTTTCTTAATCTTTATTTGAAATAATTACAATCTGACCAAAAACAGCAATAGCTAATTATAATTGGAAGAATTCGCACTGCGTCTTTCCCGTAGTTTTACTACTTACCTTTCTCATCAAAACAATACTCATCGCATAACTGTTGAAGATTTCCTCACTTCACCTATCCCTCTTCTCACTTCCACCAAAAGCCGTTAACCCCTCTGACGTCAAATACCTTCTGAAAAAATTACCTTACCGAAAATCTCCCGGACATGATCACCTTACTCCTCGAATTCTCCAATAACTTCATCCTAAAGCCATTATCTTCCTAACTTACATATATAATTGCCTTATCCGAACGACCATTCGCCAAACCAGGTAAACCACCCGATGACACATCATCCTACAATTAGCCTACTCCTCTCAAAAATATTTGAAAAACACCTATTAAAACGTCTACTTCCAATAATTGATTCCAAAAACCTTTTTCCTACACAACAGTTTGGTTTCCGTCAACGACATTCCACTGCTCAACAAGGCTTCGCGTTGTTAATCACATATCCTCAGCCCTTGAAACCAAACAGAACTGCACTGCCGTCTTTCTGGGCATAGCTCAAGCTTTTGACAGGGTTTGGAACGCAGGTTAGCTTTATAAGCTCAAAAGATATTTACCACAGACCCTTTTCCTAATCCTACAGTTCTAGCTTTCAAACCGCTTCTTCCATGTCCACTGTGGTTTAGAATATTCTAACTACTATCCCATAAAACCAGGATTTCTACAGGGGTCCTTAGTCCCATCCTATATAACCTATACACCACTGATGTGCCCTCTAACCCCAATACCTTCTTGGCAACATTTGCAGATGATACGGGAGTCCTGTCATCCCATCCAGTCCCCGATATAGCATCCCAAAACCTTCAAAAACACCTTGATGAGATCGAGTATTGGTGCAACCAATGGCAAATAAAATTTAATGAAGCAAAATGTTCCCACATTACCTTTATCCTCTGCCGCAAGTCCTGTCCATTAGTTTTTTTAAATTCGAATCCTCTTCTTGTATCCGAGACAGTGCGGTATTTAAGCGTCCATCTCAACAAAAGACTGACATGGAACCCACACTCGAGGCCAAAAAGACAAGAACTAAACAGACGCTTTGGACAACTGTACAGACTACTTCGAAGGACATCCCGTCTCTTAATAGCAAATAAATTACTAATCTACAAAGTTATACTTAAGCCAATCTGGACATACGTAATAGAGCTATGGGGGGGAGGCAGCAAAAAAGTCGAACATCGAGCGCATCCAATCCTTTCAATCAAAAGTCCTAAGAACAATAGTAAATGCCCCTTATTACGTCAGCAACAAACCCTTCATAATGACATATCCAACCACCCTAAACCCGTAGCACAGTCATTGCACTTTGACCACTCATCCCTACAAACCTCCTCGGAGACTAAAACGGCATTGCTCTCGTGGCCTGCTATACGTGACATTGGGAGTCCTGGCAATGGCCACTTTCTCCAATCATGTCTGAGCGACTACAGTTCTCGCGCTCTAGGTCAAACTCCACTGTCTCTTATCCAGTGACATGGCTGACGGAGGAGCGTGGGGTACTTCCCAAGACTCCGCATCCTTTTTCGCACACGAGGGAGGTGACGACCATGTGGACTTGGTGAATGAGCGAGTGAATGAATATTGTAAATATGGTATGAATGAGAACATTTATTACAATTACTTATTCCCCAATGAGGCAGATTGTAATTTTATCATAATAAAGTTGTTGTTATTAAAGCAAATTATCATTAAAGATCGATTTTATACCGCGTATACAATATGCATTCATAAAATATTTGTAAATTTATGAAAAAAACTTTTGCACTTTGGTGGTTCTGAAACTTGCTTAGCGTTTCCAACCCATTTCACGCAGTATGATAGGCTGTTTTATGTGAGCCCATTGAATCAATGAAAACATCTGGTGATATTTATATTTTTGTAAGGTTCTTTGCCAGCTATGACAGAATGCCCTAGTCTGTGTAGTTTCTAAATATTTTCGTTGAGTTTTTGTGGCTGTAAACTTATAAAAGTAAAAAGGGTCGAGGTTTCTTCTTTGTCATGGGGAAGTTCATCCTTGATTTTCAAGAGTTGTGGAATCTTTAATAATCCGAAAAGACTTCCCGTTTCGGATCGCTGATATGTATGGGATTGTTTTTAAATATATGTTTAAAAAATGTGTTGGGGCTTAAAGAAGCTAGACTGTTGTTTTTTCATTCCCTCGCCTCTTTTTCCTTATGAATCTCATCTCTTTCCCATGAAGGCAACATACTCATACTTAATCAACATGCGGTCATTAAGTAGTTGAAAACTTCTTCACTTGGGATCCCACAATTCATAATTCTTAACCCAACTGAGTAAAGATACCGAGTTAGAGCTCAATAGTGACAATAATAGATAAATGTCCGAACAAGAATTTTTCACTTAAGGTTCTCGAATTCAATGTGAAGTTTGCGAGAAATTGTTTATCTCGTTGCATGTAGTTCCAATCCACCATCAGATTTTGCATACTTTCCTAATTTTTACTGTGATAAATTTGCTAGTAAACAATAGTTAGGTTTACTAGAAAAACATTCAAATTTAAATTTGACATTGTTTTTATCTGTTAATGTTTTACTTTTTCACATTGAATATTTTAAGTCAGTTTTACAATTCTCTCGCCAAACCAAAATCATTCCCTCATTGACAAATTCATTCCCTCATGGACAAATTCATTCCCTCATGGACAACATTTGTTTTAAAATTTTCCATTAAAAAGTAAGCATGTACCTGAGAGAATAAACTGTAGTTGGCTCTTATCAGGAAACTGGCCCATAAACAAGTCAATACAATTATCGTTAAAATAGTGTTCTTCTTTTTGACAACCATAGACACTGGCTGGAACATTTTTTTTTTTGTTATTTCTCTATTTGTGTGTCCCCTAAATTTAATTTTCTACTGTAAGAATTAATTTGGTGATCAAGGACATTAATTCAGGATCAAAAGTATAATTTTTTCACACCATCTCCAGCTAAACAAGTAAAGGTCATATTATTTGGGCTATATCTAAAATTTAAATGTAAATATTTTGAATGTATTTTGTCTAGATTTATAAATCTACGAAACAGATTTATGAAAATATGGAGATTAGAAATCTCCAGAACCCAAAAGATGATTCTTCTCAGTTTCCGCGCCTCCACTCCCGATTTCCATAGTTAATTAAAAAGGCGTTAGTTAAGCGGCGGGTTCATTCAAGTAATATACGCCCCCCTCCCCCATAATTAATTTCCACTGGCGCTTAAGTTACGACCACGGAGTGCTGACTTAAGTCCCGAGATCCCGAAGGATATAAGTTGGGGCGGGGATATTGCACTTTGACGGTGGGGTCTTAGTTCCAGGCCGACCATAATTTTTCTCCAGTGCAAGATCGACCGAGGAAAGACCCTGAGAGCCATGGGACCCAAGAAATATGGTACTAAAGGCCTGGAAGCTGGAGTAGGTGCCCCCACTTTATTGTACTATATAAACAGGTGGGGTAGGGCTTAAAGGGCACAAGCGCCTGCAAGACACTGCTTCAATTATTAAACCAGGGAAGACCCGGCAACCCTAACCCTCATATTATCTAAATCCAGCTAGGCTCTGCGCTGCAATCGTTTAGAAATTATTAACTCCCGACTTGACGTTTTCTTCGCTATATATGAGAGAGAGCCCGGGGTGGAATTTAAACAAAAAAATAAATAAATAAAGGTTTTTTATTCTTGGTTTATAAGCCGATTGACGATTTCGAATGTAAATATGTTTTAAGCTCTAAAATTTTGTACTTCAATTATTAGCTAAATCTTTATTTATCACAAAAATGAAATAGAAAGTGTAATATCAATGATGGTAAGTTTCTTAAATAGCTGTTAAATTATCGTGAAAAAAAGTACTTTTCATTTTGAACTAAAATTAATTTATGTTTTAAAACCCCTTATTCGCACTTTGATCACTGTCACTAAAGAAGATAACTTTACCTAAAAAGGTACAGTTCCTTGGTAGAGCGAAAAACAAGCATATAATTAAGCAAATGTTTAAATCAAACTTGATGCCAATGGTGCTTATTCCACCACCTTCAAACTCTACAGGTATCAATGGTATACCCACTTAATTTCTCTCAGAATTCCAAAGCCTTATAAGTCCCCACACATCCCAAGAAAACTATTTTTTTTTCGGAAGTTCGGATTGTACGAAAAAACTATATATAAGGTATATATAATACAAGGTATCCTCAATGCTATATCATCTGAAAGTATTACAGTTGTATCATAATCATCGACTATCACATATACTTTCTTTTGCATAACAAATCGGTTAATTTATTTCATCCACGTTTAATATTTGTTTTTTTATTATTTTATTTTCTCTCTCTCTCTCTCTCTCTCTCTCTCTCTCTCTCTCTCTTTCTCTCTCTCTCTTTGACAGGATAATTCATTGTTAGCTGGCACCACTGTGGACCAGACTGCCCCCTGAGGACTAGATGTTTGTAGCAACAAAGCCCCACAGACAGGGACAATATGCCAATGTGTTTGCCTGTCGCTGTGTAGATTGGTTCGGCACAAGTCTAATCTGACCCCTGTTTGTACAGCGACGGTCCCACTGAGCAGATGAGACATTCCCTCCTCGATGGTAGTGTGGACGACTTTATGTATTTATCCAAGCAAACTGACCATACAACCTGTAATTAATTGGCCGTAGTGTGGCGGATCATTTTCATCATCATCACGATTAGAAGCAGTCATGGAATTACTCACAATCAAACAACATCACATCACAAACATCCATATACTAAGAAAGTTTGATGCTAGAGAAGAAAAAAAGGAGTAGTTGGTGGACCAACTGGATAATTGGAATTATCAATTGCCATTTTCTTTACCGATTAAATTTTTTTTACAATTATTGTTCTAAATTCATTTTTTTTAACTATTTGGCAATGTAGTAATCCTATAATAATAAAGCATAAAATAGCTATAAATTGAAGTTATTATATGTCACGTTAGTAATTACTAAATGATAAATCATTATATTATATCAGAACGATGCAGAGTTGGGAGGTATTGTGGGTGTTAGTAAATACTGTTTGACTGAACGAGTGAATGAAAAACCGTCTGTCTTGTTAATGATAAAATTGCAATCTGCCTTATTGGACAATAAGTGATTGTGATAAATGTTCTCATTTATACCATATTTACAATTTTCATTCACACAGTATTTACCAACAGGGCAGAGACCTCCCAAATCCACATGGTTGTCACCTCCCTCGAATGCGAAAGAGGAAGCGGAGTCCCCCTCGCTCCTCCGTCATCAAGTATCAATGCTTAAATTTGTAATTAATTACTTATGTTACTATTCGTGTGAAAGGCCGCGTTCCATAACGCGTGTGAGATTCCAAAGAAAAAGTAACAGCTACATTATTCAACGTATCGGCCAATTGTGAATGTAGAGCTTAATAAGGAATGGAAATACGACGTATCTTTCAATGGTCACAAACGTACATTAATGTATAGTGACACCGTGCTTGTTGGTTCTCCTTCTTATAAAAGTTTCCTACCATTCGGATAACATCAGGGGCCTTTTGGGGATCATCTTCATTTATTCTCCAAGCTTGAGCTTCTAACAACTTCTGAAATCAACGAATACTCCACCATCTATTTGCTTATCGCATTACCTCCAACATTCATATTTTTTATTTTTAAGTACTTAAGAAGATTGAGAAAATCCAACCTAATCCACCATAACATTACTGCGATTGGTGGTTGGTAACTTCCCGCTTAGAATGTAAATATTCTCATTAAATTGAAATTACCCTTCATGTTAATTTAATAACCTGACAGATATTTGGTATGTTATTGGTATTTTTATTAATAACGCTTGTAATTGGCCAGCATTTGTTTAAATTAATTGCGTCGTTGTTATTTCTTTATTCAGTACATTCCTGTACTGACCTCTGCTTTATTAGAGCGTTGAGAGTTTGACCTCTAGTTATGTGATTGATCTTCCATTATGTTTATTTCCTAAACAGCTTATACTTGTATTCTAGTATTATTAAATACAGAAATGTGAACTCCATCAATGAAATAAATTACTGTCCATTCAAATATGTTTTTTCTTGAGTTACTGACAAATTTCTAGCTGTGACATTCACGAGATTTATAACATCATACATTAGGTATGCTGAGTAGTTATCAACTCATTTTATTTGAGGGTCCACAGTTATTTCCAAAATTGTTTATAAAATACTTTGTTTTTATCTCACTTTAAGTATTTAAATTGTTCCATCTCTTTCACGAGAAAATTCCTTTCCCCATTTCGTTATGAATCGGCTTAGTTGTGTTGATCTCGAGCCAACGCTCGAGTAGTATTATATTGCCGGGTTCCCACAGGGCGTGAATCACGAAAGTGAGTGTTATTGACGCTTAATACAGATTAAGGAAATTAATTACATTAAACATTTTTTTGTCTCTACTATTCGTATAAAATGCCAAATCGTGTCGACTGCTCACAACTCATTCTTTTCGTGAGAGGCTAGTTGTTGCCTTGTCTCACTTTCGTGATTCACGCCTCGTGGCACCCCGGCGTAATTGTTGGGTACTACTCGTGCATTATTTCTGTCATTTCATTTTCAACCTACTATTCCATTTAGGTTTTTATAATTTAGCTTTAATTTTTAACACGTTTCGAATACAAACGAAAAATGTTAAAAGTTGTACAAAAAAAAAAAAAAAATGGGGATACCAGATTTCGTTGAATAGAGGATACAGAAGAGTGGATATTGTGGACGTGGGTGTGGATATTGGGCAGACAATGGTTGGCCGGCACAAAAGCGACACTTGATTACTGCCTATGTGTCTCGCACATGGACAAAGGTCTTCGGCACCTCTCTTCTTAATTAAGCCCAGGCAGGCTTAGGTATGGTTAAGTCACCAATATGGGAATATTGTGTATATTATTGAGAGAGAGAGAGAGTGAGAGAGAGAGAGAGAGAGAGAGAGAGAGAGAGAGAGAGGGAGAGAGAGAGAGAGAGAGGGAGAGAGAGGGGGTGAGAGAGGGAGAGAGAGAGAGGGATAGAGAAAGAGAGGGAGAGAGAGAGAGAGAGGGAGAGAGAGAGGGAGAGAGAGAGGGAGAGAGAGAGAGAGAGGGAGAGAGGGAGAGAGAGGGAGAGAGGGAGAGAGAGGGAGAGAGAGAGAGAGAGGGGTAGGGAGAGAGAAAGAGAGAGAGGGAGAGAGATAGAGGGAGAGAGTGAGAGTGAGAGAGAGAGAGAGAGAGAAAGAGAGAGTGGGAGAGAGAGAGCCTAAAAATTTTCTTTAAGTTAATTCCTAATATCCAGTTAGTCATTTATTCTCACTGACAAGATGGACTCTTGGTACCAGGGTTAATAAACTAAACAAAAAATTAAAAAAAGTGTTTGGGTCCCAAAAGGAGCCTCGCGGTATTATGCGTTTGTTCCGGACCGTGGTATTACGTAATTAATTGTTAACTAAATGAGTTCAAAAGATATTTACCCCAGCATTATATGTGATCTCTTCAATGTTGTACTATTAGCCTTTAGAACAAGTCATACTGGCGAGACTTGGCCAATGTTCACCAGGTTTGCCCAGTTGGTTCAGTTGATTTTTCTGCTACGTAATGGCACGAAAAATTTCAAACACATGAAAATATGTATAAATAAAAAACTGTTCGTTTACGCTTCTGCCCGTATCGTTCGGGAATAACAGTAAATTTTTAAGTGGCCAATAAGATGGCTGTTGAGTAGCTAGCCCCCCCCCCGTTAGGTTCGGCCTGTTGTGACGAATTTAAATGTTAGTAGTTGGTCAGATTTTGTTTTTGGGTATAGTCCTCGTGACTTAAGTCAAGACTTGTGAGTGTATCTTCGCTCCCAGAATTAGTCTTATGTTTAGAATGAATTAACTCATTATTATTCTTCTTTAAGATTTTTAAATCTGTGTACCACCTTCAAGTAATTCTTTAGAAAACATACATAGAAAGCAATTCGTATCTTCTAATGCCAAATATTGCTCTGTATTATAGTATGATGAGCGTTTTATCTTTGCTGAAATTTTACATGCTTATTTATAAGGAGTGACGGAATATTATAAAAAAAAAATTTAGTGAATAATAATAATTTATCATAATTCATCTTAAATGAAATATGATGTGAGGGTATTTGTTCTAGTGCTTATGTTTTGGTTAATTAAATATTTTATATAAGCTATATACATTTGTATAATATTTGCCTAACAGTATTAAAATTATATATAATGATATTACAACATGAAAACATTCTTGATTTGTTGCTAGTTAGCTTTCTTCAACTCTGAGTCATTTTTTTCTTTTAACTTCTGGTCTAGCTAAAACTGAACTTCTAACTCCAAAGCATGTCAGTCACTCCTCTCTAAATTTTTTTTGTTTGGAAGAATCGGCTAATTGTAATATAGTGTTATTTTGTAAATATATTATTATGTTTTTGAAAGCTTCTCGGTATTATAAATTTGCTAGGTTGATTTCTGAGGCTTTATTCAATGATAGGGTTAAAGACTTGATTATTACCTCGCTGGTTCATCTTCATTTATGCAATACTGCTACGAATGAACTTTTCCAACCGATTTTTCTAACAAAATTTAGATCACTTCGGCAATTAGAGTGGCTTTGGATTGAAAACCTCATTTTCACTCCGTTCTTCGTCAATGCAAATCGACGTAGCTCAATCGAAAGTCAAATTAGGAATTAATTCTAATTTAAAATGTTAATAGCAATTGGCAGAAGACGTGAAGTGTTTCTGAGAAGAGCTTCGTTGACAAAACTAAAAAGGTCTTCTGTGTTTTGAGCGTGGTGAAGGAAGTGACTGTTAATATCCATTGGCAAGTATGGACTTATGAATATTCCGCTCCTGATTTATAACGTTGGTGACCCGCGATGTCTTAGCGGAAATTAAAATGTCTCTATGCTCTCCAGAATATCAAGTATTTTAATAATGAGACGTGTTCTCATCAAAAATATTCAAAGATATTCCATTTATTTAAGAAATGAGAGGGTGGGGTTGATTTCTTGCAGAGAGTATGATGTAAAAATTTGGAATTCACCCTTCCTTATAGAAATCTTTTCAAAGAAAAGCGTCTAAATAAAGTGGGGTGGCTCCTAATTATTTTAGAATTCTTCAAATTTTTTTTTTGGGGGGGGTCATATGTCTTAGTTCATGCTGCCACTACTGTAACAAATGACAATTTCGAACTACTATTCGTAAATGTTCTTATCATTAATTTTCTAATATGTTGACGTGGTATGAATAAGGATTATCAAAGTAAGTCTAATATTAATGATTATTTATTACAATTTTTATTTCATTTGGCTGATTTTCGTAGACTTAGGTATGTTATTAACAGGAATCCAAGGTTATCATTAGATTATTCAAATTTTTAGTTAAAAATGTGATATGGAATACCTTTTTTTACAACGTCCTACCTCATTGGCACTTATTTGACTCATTAGGAACTCTTTATGATCGATAACCACATTGTTATTCCTCAATGCCCAAGATAATCTATAACCAGTGGTTTCGATATGCTTTTCAAAACTGGACTGGGAAGTTTATCTTTTCAGTAAAACTCAGGAAGGATATACCATTGTGTTTATTACAGTCCCTTAGTACCTATTGTCCGCTTTCTTGAGGTTTGATTGCGATCTCCCAGTTCTGAAGATTATTATTCATCTTCCACACCAGATGTAATATTTCACTGAGACATTCAGGGCTGATACTGCCATCCCCCGTGCCTAGTTTCATCTTCTTTAAGATCTCACTCATTCCTTTCTCAGTGTTTACTAACCTGGAAATGATTCTGTTTGCAATCCTCTACTTCTTCTCCGTTGTCTTGTGCGTCATTATTGAATAGCTCCTAGAAATCCTCACCAATAATTTAGCTTTGATTAGTAAGAATATTTCCTTCTTTTGTTTTCGCAAACATTAAATTACACCCTCCTCATTTTTTCTTGGTGTTTTGTTAATATTTTATAGAACTTAAATGTCTTCCATAAAATCTTCCTAAACTACGTCCTTTTAATTGTGTATGGTTGTGTACGTTGTACTATTGATCCCACCATTATGAGTAATAGTTACCCAAAAAATAATGTAAAAGCAGGACTCGGACCTGGGGCCTCTACAATATTAAGTCGGTGGCTCTACATACTCAGCAAGACTGTACAAATGCAGATTTTTACAATTTGAATTCTAATTCCCACATTCTAAGTCACATTGGATCCCCGCTGTGTAAACCTACGGTTTCCACCGTGGTACAGTCTCGACTCTATTTTTTCTTCCTCTAGTAATCCTCTATACATATCTTTGGGATATTTACATCTCGAAGTTTGGGGATTAAGGCTGGCTACTGGTGGTGCCTGGACTGTAATCTTCCTTCCAAGTTTACGAACACTTTTTCGTAATCTTTGAAGTACAACCTTAGGACATCTTAGTTGATGTAAATATCGCTACACTAATCTCACTGGGGAGCAAAGATGAGCCCAAACAGTGCACAGCCTATAATCCCTTACATTTCTTCTTGATACTATAGAACTTACGAGTCCAACTGTCACTGGTTAAGAAATTATAAAAAAAACATTGCCTCCATCCTTGCGGCTGTTAAGGTAACAACACAAACAAATCAAAATCTCGTTCTGAAAGGAAAACACTGTACTTACATCTAAAACATAAAATTCGTCCACTAACTTATTTTTAACACAACGTAAAAAAAACCACCTAAAATGTAACTACAAACTAGAAAATAAGCAATAAAATAATCTGACACTGGTGATAATTATATTAAACTAACTTGTCACAACAGACAATCACTGTTCTAATTTACAATATTCGTCGAGTGCAGAGGCAAGGGCACCCCGGCACCCTCCAGGTCTGCCCCCCCCCCCGCCCGGAAGTTTTAACTGTTCTATACGGACAGTTGTCCTTTTCTTCGGGGTCTTAGACTCTTAATCGTGACGACATTATGTCGGAGCACCACTACTTAGAAGGGACCCTCATATCTCACCGGCTCTTCGCTCCTGTTTGGCCCTAATTTTTGTTACACTACTGTCCCGATTTTTATATCCTCCATTTGATCCCGGACTTTGATGTTTTCCCGTTACACCCTTTTTGTCTTTTCCCTCTCTATTCTTCCTCAAACTTTGTCCCAAAGTTTGCCTAGCTCTATGTTATTTCTTGCCAATTCCTCTGCCATATCCGCGTCCGCCAAAGTCTCAGCCCTATTTTTCTGTCTTGCACGCAGCCGAAGAGGATTTCGAATGGCGAGAACCCCGTTGTGGTGTGAATGGAATGGCTATAGGCTCAATGTGCTGATAAGTCTTTTAATTCCTTCTCGGCTCTTGAGGTGCCCTGGGATGTTAATATGCCACGACACATTGAGAGTCTTTCGCCCGAATGCTGGCATTATCGAATTCGTGGCCCGGTCGGACGAGATCCGGCCGGGCACTCCGTAGAACTGGAACCACGTCCGTAGTGCCTGCGTGACTGCGTCTGATGACCGTTCGTTTACTAAATATGCCATGGCTACTTTACTAAACATCTCGATTGTTGTGACCCACTTATGACCCCTCCAAGTCAAGGTATCTACTGGGAGCTCGCCTAATAATGTCTCTGCTGTTGCCGATTCTTTTTGTTACCCCGGTGGAGGATGTCATTCGTATTTTGTAGTAAGACACACTTCTCACGCCCCTATCACGTCCTGGATACTCTTCTTCATTTCCCACCAAAAGTCGCTGTAACGCTTGTGACGTTTCCTGATCTCCGCAGGGTTAGTTTTTCCCTGGTGGTAGGCAAGCGTCAATTCCCACTGCGGTTCACGTCCCTAAGGGTCTGTACAACCGACGTAAAGCGAATGAACGACCTATCTACCCCGAGGCGTTCCGTACGCCAGAGGTTCTTGATCTTCTCTCAAGCGGTGCAGTTTCCTACAAATAAGTGGTGGGAACCAAAAAATTGGTCCGGTTTTTCTCCAATAGTGACTTCTCCATGGATAATTGGAGTCCGCCGTCTCCGAAATACACTTCTTAGATGCTCCTCATGCTTCACCTCCGTTCTACTAAAAACTAGCAGATCATTGATGTAGATCTGGCTCACTGACTCATCGATTAGTCTCTGAAATGTAGTCAGGGCGTTCTTTAGTCCGAACGGCATCCAAGGTGCCCCCTCTTGAATGCAAAGGCGGTTTTATGCTGGTCTCTGGCACTCATCTTAATTTGATGGTAGCCTGCCTTTAAATCTAGGGTGCTGAACACTGTTGATCCGTTTTCTGCGCTCTGCGTGACATGATGGTGTTGGTTCTGCCCGTGTCCACCAGGCACCTCTCTCCCCTCCTTTGACCCTAATTATTGGCAACTCGCACGCTTTCACTTTTACTGTATTAAACTTTAGGAAGCGGCCGCCACTCTGCTACCACCCTCCTCAGGCTTGCACACGCCACTCCCACCTTTTCGTTGTCACCTTCAGTCTCTCGGTCTTCCGGTAACTTCTGTGTTCTGGTTCTTCTCCCTCTGTCTCTGACGTTCTTGAGGCCACCGATGAGACATCTCTAGGTGGGATCCTCCTCTTTCCGCGCAACTCTTGCGTATTAATATCCATCGGTTCTGCTCTGTGTGGTTCCCTCCTCCGGTACATATAAGGACATTGTCTGGCGATATGTCCCTCCACTCCGCACTCAAAGCATTTGGTGCTAGGGCACTGTGCCGCTATATGCCCCGGCTTCCCGCACCCGTGACACCTACTTTCTTCTATGCAAGCCCCGTACCTGGGTCTTGCCACCCTGAACCTCCTCTCGCCTGTCCCTCCCTAACCTGTCCCTGCCATTGGCAGCTGGCTCTTTTCTCTTCCAGGTTGCTGATGGGACACTGGGTTGTCTATACGTTATCCGGCTCCATCCCACCTCGAGTTCTTAATGCTGTATCTATACATTCGGGATTTTTACATACTCGGCTTGTTTACATCCCGAAGTTTAGGGATTTCCACTGACTTAACTCTCCCCTGCTAGTTTACGCACTTGTAAACTAAAGTCCGATCTGAGTGTGATCAAAACGGGCATTATATGCCTTACTAACGCCAAAGGCCAGCGCAGCCAGTACGAAGCCTTTAATCCCTTATATGTGCTCTAGCCGGTCCTTGCGTACCGGAGCAAGGACATGCTATCTTACTCACAATCACTACCCCCCCCCCCCGTGGTGGGAGTTTTAGTTGTTTAATACGAGTGGTCCTCCGTTTCTGCGGAGGGTTCATAGTCTCTATGGTGACAAGATTGTGTTCCCTAATCACCACTACCCTAGAGAGACCTTCGTAGCGAACTGGTTCCTTACCTCTATTGGACCCTATTTTCCTATAGACGACGGTCCCGATCGTCAGCGCCCCTATTCTATTGAGTACTCAAAGATTTGCAGGTGCTACGCGCTTGGAATTTTCCCCCGTAATCCGGTCACGAACTTTCCGCCACACTGTTCCCAGATGTAGGTGGGTGTTTATTAGTTCCCCCACCTACTCTTCATCTGCCGCTGTCTCCTCCCAGTTTCTTGGTTTCGCACGCAGGCCCAAAAGGATTCCGAACGGGGCAAATCCCGTCGTGTTGTTTATAGAATGGTTTTATGTCACAACCGCCTTCGGTATTGCCTCATTCGCCAGCAATCCTTTGTCAGCCTGGAATACGCGCAGATGATCATTCAGGGTGCTATGTAATCGTTCGATGTTTCCTCTACTCTTGGGATTCCCAGGGGTGTTAAGATACCACACAACACCGTGGTTACTCCTTTCAGCTCGAACGTTCGCGTTGTCGAACTCTCTCTCCCCGTCCGGTATGCCATAAAACTCAAACCACTTATTTAATGCTTGAAGTATAGCAGCAGATGACTTCTCCTGCACAGCATGTGCCATAGCCACTTTGCTGAATGTATCTATGGTGGTGACCCATTTGAATCCCCTCCAAGTAAAAGTGTCTACCTAGAGATCACGCATTGGCACCTCCGCCGTGGGTGTCTCCTCATGACGGCCCTGTGGCGGATGTCAATCGTATTTCGCTTTAAGGCAAATATCGCAGGTACCTACAACCTCTTGGATCGTCTTTCTCATCCCCCACCAGAAGTATTGCCGCTGTAGCGCTAGCGACGTCTCTTGCACGCCCCGCTGATTGGTCTTCCCTTGGTGGTAAGCGAGAGTTACTTCCCGCTGCTGCTCCGCATCACGAAATGTTTGGACCATGGACAAACAGGGGATATAGTGGTGATCCATGCCCAGCTGCTCTCTTTGCCAGTAAGTCTTCCCTTATTTGGATGCCTCCTTCTGCCATTCCTCTCCTTCTGCCCACTGATGAAATAAGGCAAAAACGAAATTTCAACAATTGTCACTTTTCAGTTCTCTACCCGCTCCGGGACTCCCCGATTTCGGTACCAGTTAACGTTGGTTGGTTTTAGGTCTTGAAGAAAAAAGAGGAGGGTAATATCATAGATACGCATGGAAGTTAGTACAATACTGTTTATTCAGAGTTCTTAATGCTGTATCTATATATTCGGGATGTTTGCATGTTCGGCATGTTTACATCCCGAAGTTTAGGGATTGCCACTGCCGGTGCACGGACCTTAACTTATATGCCATTATGTACGGAATATAACATCGTGCCGCAGCTTCGCTGGTTAGCACGCATCCGAAATGTTTAATTTTCCATGACTCTGGCTGATAAATCAGGCTGAATTTGACCAATGGCATGGGTTATGTTGGCTTTGAGGGTCGCTGTGATTTGTGGCACATACACCTGCGACTTAAGAAAACCCCACAAGAAAAAGTCTAATGGGGTCAAATTGCACGATCTCGGTGGCCAGTTCACATCACCTCCAGATGAGATGAGCACACGTCGTTGTCTATGGTCATTTACCTTCTGCTCCTTGGTCAGTTGAATATTTCACGGGTGCAGGCCCAAATCACGACGCAAAACTCACCAAGTTGTAGTCTGCGAAAGACCGAGTTCTTGTGAGCGACGTGAAATCGACTGCCTCGAATTCTCCTTCACACTCTCACGGACATTAGCGATGTTTTGGTAGATCTTGCGTTTCGTCGACGTACGGGAGTTGATTGATTGTTTACTGAACCAGTGGACTCAAATTTATCCACCACACTGCGAATAGTCCTCTCGTTAGAATGGTTATGGGGACCGCGGAACGTTGTCTGAACAGAACACCCATAATGGTAAAACAATTTTATCATTGGCACGTGTTGTTGAACGCTATATCCATCCATGGTGATTTGGCAAAACAGACTAAATAAATGACAGCCAATTTGACAGATGCAGCTTCAACAACATGTCAAAGTTCGAACGTTTTATATATGAGTGGAGAAGATTATCATTACTAGAGGTAGGATCCTATCCCTAATAATATATTACAAACAATTTTTCTGAAGTATTGTACCCAGAACAATTAAATTAATTTAAGTTAAGCTTAACAAGAAATAACATTGACAGCATAATTTATGAAAATTTAAGTAATCATCTAAAATAAATAATTCTAACCTTTAAAACTTAATCCACTGCAATTTACGAAAGTAGAAACGTGCATGATAAACCTGATGATAGCTGTTTCGATTTGTGGACGTGCTGCAAATTAAAAAGTAAGTGAAGAGCTGTTGGCATTATTCCAATGCACAATACAACTGGGGTTGATATTTTTAACACAATGATGGATGTTATAATTAAATATTATTTAACAATACAAAGACTAGTTCCTCGTGCAAATGATGGTGTTCCCACTATGACTGGTGTTATTAAATGATTATTACACTATATATATATATATTTTTTTTTTCCTTTATTGTGCTATAATTACAATCTGCCTTTTATAAGGCAATAATAATACAGATAAATGATCTCATTAACTCTGGTCTCCTTTCAAAGCGAATAAATCTTTCGCCTTTTACTAAAGACTATATATATTACACAAATAAAAGAAAGACGCGCAGAACTAGGTAATAATCCTCATCAAATCTTCCATTGTATTATTTATTAATAAACATTATGATCCGAAGTTCTATATATTGGGTATGGTTTAAAAAATGTTCCTAAAATTTCAAATTATATTCGCGCTCGTGGACTTAATTACCGCCAATTTCTAGAAGATATAGGAATGCACAAATCAACCTTATTACGCGGAGATTCGATGGCTTTCGATAAGTTTTAAAGCGATTCTTTCAATTATTGTACGAAATTAGCATTTTTCTAGAATCCAAAAATTATAAATGTGAAATATTAAAATACGATCAATGGATAAAAGATCTGGCTTTTGCCGTTGACATCAACAGTCAACTTAATCTCAAACCACAAGGCAAATAGCATATTTGCATAATATAGCAGAATATCAACGTATTCAAACAGAAATTATTACTCAGGCAAAAACAAATTCAAAAGGAATATATATCTCACTTTTAATCTTGCTCATTTTTACAAAAATCACCATAATTGAAGTTTTCAGAGTATTCCAACCAAATTGAATTCGAAAGAAGATTTTTGGACTTCAATTAATGTGAAAATCAATTTCACCTACTTCTCCTTTGTCCATCGATGTTGAAACTGTTGACGAAAATTTACAACTGGAACTAATCGAAATTCAGTGCAATTCCGTATTGAAATAAAAAAAAATTTATATGTTTGGATTCTACATTCATTTATTACCTATTTATCACCGGACCGGTTTCCAAATGTGTTATTAGAAACCAAACGATTTAATCTACTTTGGGTAGCACATATTTGTACATACAATTATTTTCATTAACTTATTCATCACTTATTAATCAAATAAAACTTTGGAAAGATCAAGATTAACGGACAAGCAAATTTAAACACAACTCCAACTCAAAAAAATTTGAAGATATGGTTAATGAAAAACGTTGCCAAGTGTCTTTTTAATAAAAAAAAATAATATTTTTTTATTTAAATAATTTTAAATTGAAAAAAAAAATAAACTTTCCTTCCTACGTCAGTTTTTGCGCATGCGCTACATTGTGAAACACCTCTCAACTTAGCTCGTCCTTGAAATACATTATTCTACCGTTTTTCTGCCACAGTACATCAAAAAAAAATTGTTCTACCAGGCAACTTACGTGAGCAGGTCACGAGGGAGCCCTCAACACGTAAGTAAATCACTTACTACATTTGTGTAGAAGAAAAGTGAAATCGGACGAGAAGTCGCCATATTGAGAAGCATTTGTCACAGCGCCATTCGGATCGTTCACTAACGTCACTCAATATAATCTCTGAGCCGCTACGGTCTGGTGGCTCAGAGCCAAGACCCGTGACTCGCCATAGAGGTTGTGAGCTTGAATCCAACCGGCGGTACTTTTTTTCTTTACTAACAATAAAAAACGTTGTTATGATAAAATGAGATTTTATCAACGAGTAATTTCTCAAAATAAAAAAAAAAGATCTAGGTCATTAGGTCCAACCCCGACATCATCGCCAGTGAAGCGAAAACCAAGACGCTCAACCAGGAACGTACAAATGACCTCCTCTGCAGCTAGTTCCTTGGAGGAGATACCTCCACAAGCCAGCACATCCAAAAAAGAAACCGCCATAGAGTCGCCTTTCTTCACGCCAAACACCTTTGAGGCTTTGAAAAACATTCCAGCAGAAGAAATGGAAGTCAACAAAACTCCAACACAGCCCAACCCACCTGCTATATTTGTACGCAACATTAGAAACTTTAAATTACTATGCTCACAAATGAGCAAAGTAGTAGGTACCGGAAAATATACGTGCCTCAATCGCTCTCGGGATACAAAAATTTCCCCAGACACTCCCGATACTTATCGAGCGATCATCAAGTATTTGGAAGAAACCAATGCAGACTTCCATACATATCAGTTGAAACAAGAACGATCGCTTCGAGTAGTGATAAGAAATCTGCACCCGACCACACCAGCTGATGAAATTGAAGACGAACTATCAGCTCTGGGATTTAAAGTTCGGCAAATAACCAACGTTTTACGTGAGGACAGACAACAAAACGAATCCACCAAAACGGCCTTACCATTATTTTTTGTAGATCTCGAGCGGACACCAGGCGTGGAGAAAATTTATGACTTAACAACCCTATATTACACAAGAATACAGGTCGAAAAACCTTACCCCAAAAGAGACATCGTCCAGTGCCATAATTGCCAGGCATATGGGCACACGAAATCGTACTGCCACCACCCTCCTAGGTGTGTAAAGTGTAGTGGGCAGCACAAAAGCGAATTGTGCAAAAAGCCCCTAAAATCGCCTGCTGTATGCGTGCTCTGCCAGCAAGACCATCCAGCCAACTACAAGGGCTGTGAGGCCTATAGAATCCTCAAGTCCAGGAGCGAGCAACGTCGTTGGCCAGAAGAAGAGAGGCCAGAGACAGGTAGCTCAAGAAGCGTCCCCACCAGAAATTTGAGGCCTTCTGTCTCTTTTGCTGATGCCGTTCGGAGCAGAGAGCAGTCACAGGCACTGCCCACTTCTCCTCCGCAAGTATCTCTTCCCCAGCATTCCGCTCATCCCGCCAACCAGCAAACCCAATCCCATCCCCAACCACACATCTCGCATATTCCTTCACCTCCAAGCTCTTCAGATCTCACTAGCCTATTAACATCATTCCTTACAGAATTCAGAACCCTAATTACCCCTCTCATTTCCCTTCTTACAAATCTTGTCTCCTACCTTATCCCCGTTAAACAAAATCCATAAGTGGATCCTTCTGACTCCTTATCCATTCTCCTTTGGAATGCGAATGGTGTTCGCACCCACACTAACGAACTGACAGCACTACTCCACGACAAGGACATCGACGTAGCTCTCATTACTGAAACAAGACTTACTAGTAAACGACCATTTACGGTTCGACAGTACCATACTTACCAAACTGATCACCCAGATGGAACAGCTCATGCAGGTACCGCTGTCATTGTCCATAACTCTATATCCCACCACATAGTTCCTTTGGTAGCACATGATTTCCTTCAGTCCACTGCAGTGTCAATCAGCACCTTCCCTTTCCCCCTTACTCTAGCATCAGTGTACTGCCCTCCCAATAAATCCATTTCCGATTCCCAATTCATCTCCTTTCTAGACTCCATAGGACATTGTTTCCTTGTGGGTGGGGACTTTAATGCGAAGCACCAACACTGGGGGTCAAGATCCACGAATACACGTGGACGTGCTTTGCTGTCTGCACTCACACGGAAACATTGCTCCACGATCTCTCCTGACACAGCCACCTACTGGCCATCAGATCCCAACCGAAATCCAGATCTCCTAGACTTCTTCTTCTACAATAGTTTAGGAACACTAAACTATTCACTCAAGCGCCTCGATGACCTTTCCTCCGATCATAGCCCTTTATTATTAACCATTTCCCTAAGACCAATTCACAAACTACCTCCTCCTTCATTTATTAGGGGCCCAGTCGATTGGGACCACTTCCGCCAGCTTCTTACAGGCTCCATTGACCTCAAAGTGTCCCTGAAAACATCCCAAGACCTAGACGATGCAGTGCATTATTTCACTACCCTGGTCCAGAGGTCGGCTTGGGAGGCATCGTCACCCCATCCTCACCCAAAAATCCATAATCATAATCGTTTACCTCAGCATCTCAAAGACCTAATCCAATCCAAACGCCGCTCCAGAACAGTGTGGCAAAGATCCCGGCATCCTGCTGATCGCCGCTCGTACAATCAGTACTGCCGATTGGTAAGGCGACGATTGGCATCCTTCCGTTCCGATTCTTTCAATTCCTACCTCTCCTCTCTGTCTACCAGGGATAACTCCTTGTGGAATGTAACCAAAAAAATCCTAAAGTATCAACCTGTTTCACATCAACTCCGTCGTGATGATGGGTCCTGGGTGGCTTCGGATGGGGATAGGTCGGAGGAATTTGCTCTGCATCTTACCCATAGTTTCACACCTCACCTTTCTTATCAAAGCCATACTCACAGCACAACTGTGGAAGATTTCCTCACTTCACCTATTCCTCTCTCTCTTCCACCAAAAGCCGTTAATCCCTCTGAGGTCAAATATCTTCTGAAACACTTACCTTACCGAAAATCCCCTGGATATGATCTCCTTACTCCTCAAATTCTCAAACAACTTCCTCCTAAAGCCATAATCTTTTTAACCTATATATATAATTGCATAATCCGAACGACGCCCTTTCCTCTCCTCACATTCCATTATTGTCCTATTCGCCAAACCCGGTAAACCACCCAATGACGCCTCATCTTACCGTCCAATTAGCCTACTCCCTATCCTCTCAAAAATTTTTGAGAAACTCCTACTAAAACGTCTATTTCCAATTGTTGAATCCAAAAACCTTTTTCCCACACACCAGTTTGGTTTCCGCCAACGACATTCCACTACTCAACAAGGCCTTCGCGTTGTTGATCACATCTCCTCAGCCCTTGAAACCAAACAGTATTGCACTGCTGCCTTTCTCGATATAGCTCAAGCTTTTGACAGGGTTTGGCATGCAGGTTTGGTCTACAAGCTCAAAAGATATTTACCACAGACCCTTTTCCTAATCCTACAGTCCTACCTTTCAAACCGCTTCTTCCAAGTCCGCTGTGGTTTAGAATACTCTAACTACTATCCCATAAGTGCAGGAGTTCCACAGGGCAGTGTCCTGGGCCCCATCCTCTATAACCTATACACCGCTGATGTCCCCTCTACTCCCAATACCTTCTTGGCCACATTTGCAGATGACACTGCAGTCTTGTCATCCCACCCAGACCCCGACATAGCATCCCATAACCTTCAAAAACACCTTGACGAGATCGAGTATTGGTGCAATCAATGGCGGATCAAAGTTAATGAAGCAAAATGCTCCCACATTACCTTCACCCTTTGTCGCAAGTCTTGTCCACTAGTTTATTTTAATTCTATTCCTCTCCCTGTATCCGAGACAGTACGGTACTTAGGCTTCCATCTTGACAAACGACTGACCTGGAACCCACATACGAGACTAAAAAGACAAGAACTAAACAGACGCTTTGGGCAACTGTACAGACTACTTCAAAGGACATCCCATCTCTCAATAGAAAATAAACTACTAATTTACAAAGTTATACTTAAACCAATCTGGACATACGGAATAGAGCTATGGGGGACAGCAAAAAAGTCGAACATCAAGCGTATCCAATCCTTTCAATCAAAAGTCCTGAGAACAATAGTAAATGCCCCTTATTATGTCAGCAACAAAACCCTTCATAGCGACCTTAATATACCCTACATTCTAGAACTTATCCCTTCCAAGTTCACGAAATTCCACAGTAGCCTTTCCAACCACCCTAATCCTGTAGCACAGTCATTGCACTGCGCCACTCATCCCTATAATCCTCCTCGGAGACTGAAACGACAGTGGCCTCGTGACCTGCTATAAACGCGTGACAGCAGGAGTCCTGGCAATGGCCAGTTTCTCCAATCATGTCCTGAGCGTCTGTGAGCTCTCGCGCTCTTGGTCAGCCTCCACTGGCTAGTATCCGGTGACGCGGCTGACGGAGGAGCGTGGGGGACTTCCCAAGACTCCGCTTTCTCTTCGCGGTGGATTTGGGGGGTCTCTGGGCTGTCTGTAAATATTGTATGAATGAGCGAGTGAATGATGAACTGTAAATATTGTATGAATGAGATCATTTATCTTAATTACTTATTGCCTTATAAAAGGCAGATTGTAATTATAGCACAATAAAGGAATTTAATCTATCTATCCTATCCTTCCTACGTACAAATGTATTTTTGTGTATGTTTATATTCTGTGTATTATTGTGTTGTATATATTGATTTGTTTGTAATAAATGCTATCATCTTTATTTACATTAGTTTTTTTTGTTTTTTAGCCCGATATGATCTTATTATGGTTCACGGTGGTTAACGATTTGACGTGCCTGGCCTAAAAAGAATAGACCCCTTTCGATTTTAAATAGAAACTTAATATAATCGATAGATAAGCCGCAAAATTATTTTTAATATTACAGAATCCCCTTCTGGCATTTAAACAAGGAAGAACTGCTGCGAGTTAATCCTGGAGCTTAGAGCTGGGACCTAGTGATATGGTAGGGACGGCACTTTCATTAACACTAGCCACTGTGGGGGTGGGGTATTGTCTACCCGCTACACAACTCATTTGCTTACCCTTATCAGATTTAATTACTTACCACCAGTGGCCCCTTACCTCTGTATGTAAGGATTAACCGCAAATATTGGCCACGGCTACCCATTAGCCTGCACTAACATTAGTCTGTGAATGGCTATTACTGTTTCAACTTTTCAAACTAAAGCTATAATTGAGCCTAATACAAGGAATTATCCATTGAAGTTTGTGTATTAAACAAAGTTTTACTGTTGATCAAAATTTAATAAAACTAATTCCTAAAATATTTATTTGCAGGTAGGGTTTCTTCGTTAACTGCTGGTTTTGCCTCTTGATTTACTCTATTTAATAAACTACCAGTATTGGAATAATTTTCTTTGAATTAGGGGTTCCCTGGCAGTAGCGATAGATTAACTCCCGCCAGATTCTGTTGTAAACTCTGAGCCTTTAACAAGTTGCCAGAATATTTCAAGGGTTGAAATAATAATCTTTTCTCTATCCACATAAAATTATATATTTTTATATCCGAGCGCTTTCAACAATAAATTAGCTCTATCGTATTCTTATTGTAAAAATACTTACTACGTTTAACGACATTTTAGTTAATTTGGTATTAGGAGAACAGAAAATCATAGATCACCAATTTAGCAAAAATCCCACCCGTTATTTTGTAAAAATGCAACTTTAAGAAATAATTTTCACTAGTTTAGTATCAGAAGAACAGTAAGCTCCAGTGGGAGCTGATCATTTTACCAAAAATCACTTTCTTTTGTAAAAATGCAACTTTTATTTTATTTATTTATTACAATTACATATAAAAAAAAAGATAGATGGTAGAAATCTATTTTTTTTTATTAATGATAGCCATAATTATAGAATAATATGAAATATAAGCATTATAAGTTTGTTAACTTTGTAAAAATGGGAGGTGTTTTTATAAAGGATAAAAATAAAATTAGACAAAATAGGTATCAATTATGATGGTATAAGATAGGAACTTCTGATAATTATATATCAAAGAAAGTATTGATCTGTTCTTCTCGAAGTGTGGCCACTGGGCATGGCGACTGTATAGGATTGGACTGGTGTCACGTGGCTATTTATTGAAGTATTTTTGTTTTTAGGACATCATCTTGCCTGCTTGGATGTCTTGTTTTTGTTTTTATTACTTTCAGAGAGTAGTAGGCAATGCGGTGCGTTTTGGTGACTGTATGTTAACGTGTTTTTAAATTGTAAGATCTTTTCTAGAAACTATTTCTTATTTTATTCAGTTGCTCTATTGGTATTTATGTAAGGTGAAATTAAAGTAAAATTATACCTCAATAATCAATCAACAGTCTGGGACCATTTAAGTTTATTAATCATAAATTAATTTGTGATATTTAGGCCTACATAGAATCACTTTTGTTTTTTCAATATTTATTTTTAATTTCCATTGGTGAAATAACTCATTTGCTTTGGCTAAAGACTTTACAACCCTGCAAGATACTGTGTCGCATCGGCATGTAGATTTTCGTATAGTTGGCAAACATACAAATCGACTAAGCCAAATTCATTAATATAGACATTGAATATATGCGATGAGATAACTGATCCGTGTAGACCAGTTGTCCAGTAAACATTGGGGCGTTAGTACAGTTTATATGTTTAAATTTAAATGGAAGACCCTTCCTGACCCACAACAATGGAGATGTTGAATTGTGAAGCTGAGCCAACCTTCATGCCACACAGTATCAAAAGCTTTTTCAAAACCGATAGGTGCCATATCAATGAGTTTTCTTAAATTAAAATTATTGGCTATTATCTGACATGTGTACAAGCTGTCAAATGGTTGAATAAATCGAACGAAACCCCATATTTCGTTATAATTGCGTTATTTTCCTCTAACAAGTTATTTAACTTGTGAGGAATGATTTTATCAACTACTTTGCCAATACACTCAATAGACTAATAGGACGTAAGTTGATCACCCTGGAGTCACTGGGGTTATAATAAGTTTCCTCTTTTCCAGGGAGAAGATAAAACATTTTCTTATCTACTAATTATTCCATCTGTTATTTTTAACCGTTTTTGTGTTTTTTTGCCTTGTTTTTTTTAATATGATAAATTTTTCCTTTGTTTTTGTTATTACTATTGTTTATGTAGTTTGTATTACATTAAAATGAAACACTATTGGTATCGTATGTACTTTCATACATTTAATTATGGACAATGTTAACCATCATATGGACCATTATGACCAACGTTAAGGGTTCACTCCAACGTGGAAAATAATAATGAAATACGATTGAACTATTCTGAGAATAAATACTTTAATTTTTAAAAATTTCAAACTTTAACTAGTAGAACCCTTAACACGGGTAGTAAGTAGTTCTTTCTGCCTGATTGTTGGTACAAAAGAGTCATACCCAGTATTATCGAAAAGATAGCAAGATCTCTGATTCGAGTAAAACAAATTGAACACCTACTTTATCTCATTCTAATTAACCGTCAAGTTCTAATCACATAATTTAATCTTATATCTCAAGATTATCTGAAGATTACTTTACCGTTTTTTATGAGCTTTCGCCCATGAGAAGATCGACATTTGGTCCGTTGGCAGTACAAGGTCATTCTTTTAAGCACCGCTTCTCCGAACAAATGCATAATTCAAAACATATACAGAGCAAAATAAAAATTAGAACTAAGCAGTACAGCCAATATAAAAATGGAATTCCCAGTACTGACATAACGCTCACATATTTTGCTGATACATCAAAATGTATGATAGTTGAGGTCAAGCAAAGACTATCACATACTTATGATCTAAATGTGCCGGTTTCCTTATATTTTTCCCTACATAAGACCGTTATTTTATTCCTGTATGTTTTAATATAAGGCTCTAATATTTTCATCATCTTCGAACCTCCATTCAATACTTAAAACAACTTTATTGGCTGCTGAACTGGAAATCCCGCTAGAAACCCACACTAGAAAACAAAATTCTCAAATATAAAACCATCCTTGACTTGTGGACTTGAACTAAGAGGATCAGCACAACCCTCTAACATCAATCGGATCCAATTGTTTCAATCTAAAATCCAAAGAACATCACTTTTTCGTGTCACAAATAAAACACTGCATAAAGAGCTTAAAATTCGCACCATCGAAGATCACATTTCCTCAAAATTCTAAAAGTTCCATTAAGACAAAATTCACCCCAACAAATGGAACACCTAAACAATATACGCACCAAAGAAGTGCATACAACTAACCAGCGCAAAGACTATGATATGAAGATGTAAGTCCAAACCACGGTCTGGCGTACATTTTCTGAGACATTAAAATGTAATTAAGATTAAGGAAGGACGGAGAGGAGTAAGAGATGGTAGTGGGACCGTTGGAAACATCTGCTGTGGCCGCGCCTGCTGCTACCAACCCCTCATGTCGCCTTTATATACTTACTGTGCCAGGCCCGGCCTATACTTCTCCTCAGTCTAATATCCTCTAGTGCTTAGCTTCTAAGCTTTGCCGCGCTTGTGCTGTCTTTGGAGAATTCTACACCACGATGTTATAGCAACTTATTGGATCTAATCCTTTTAAGAACACTTAATTGCAATCCCAAAGATTGTAAGTAGAGGCTCCCTGTATAGTAGGCTATGAAGTTTTTCTTATTTGGGGATTACTTTCCTATTTCGCTTCTTCTTTCCGGATTGAGTAACCACAAAGATGGACATCCCTACCACTCATTTCTAATCTGTGTTTTTCTATTCATCTCTCCAATAGTCCTGCTGGTAATGCTACCCATTACACAAATTAAAATTACCTATTGTTTGGCATTTATATGAAACAATTGATTATGTTGTTTACTTACTTAAGTGTCTTCTCTGGTTCCTCACAGTTAGATGTTGGGAATAGTACCTACCAACATTATTTTTTCAAACTAGACAATGATCTTTTTTAGTTCCTTTGTTTTTTTAGAACCTGTAACCCCCTAAAATCGTCTGATATCGAAAATCATAAGTGAACATCACTTTTTGACTCGCCTTCCTTTCAATGTCACATACATAATTTTGGCATGTGTCAAAATTTATTTCGCAGTGACAGTGCTTAGTAGGGGGGGGGGGCATTTTCTATTATTTCTGTCTAAATTATACTAGAAACAAAATGTTTGATAATGAGGTATGCGTGCTGACCCCTGCAGCCCGACTCAAACTATAGGAAGAAGCGGGAAGAAAGATAGGATGAAGCTGTTTTAGTACACTCAACAATAAAACCTTAAGTGCCCGTTATATTTAGCATGTAAGCCCGAAAAAATACGTCCAACTATTGTCACTTTATTACGATTAGAAAAGCAAAACCATATAATTAAATGTTCTCTCTTATCTCGTCCTAACTATATAAATAAATAATATTATATAGACAAGGGGATGTTGTTGAAAAAAAAAAAAGATAAAAATAAAATAAGAAAGGAGAGCGGGGGGAGGGTAGTATTCTGTTTCTTGGTGTGTACAGTAGCCGGGGCTATTGACGTGCCCCCGGCTTTAATAAAACTCTTGTCTGCCGGGAGCTGATAGATGACTGGGCCGATATTAAAGGGGAGCAAGGTCGCTGTCGGATCTAAGGGATTAATTACTTACGCGTATAACTCTCAAAGCTTTATTTATTCATATCTCATCAATTGCTTTTCTTTATATACTTAAATCGGATTTCTTTCCGTCCGATGACGTTTCCGGTCTATCCAATACCTAAAATAGGCCACTATAACACACAAACAAAGGATATGTAGCAATTAGCTTTCCAAGTCATAGATCAGAAATTTGGAAAAAAAATCATCTAAATAAATTGCGTAACATCCACAAAATCTGCCAAACATAATCTAGTTGAAAATTCAAAACATTGATGTAATATATTCCAATTTTTAATTAAATTCTAATGTAGGCCTAAATATAGTGATATTAAAAAAAAATCATATTAACCAAGAGCAAGTTAAACAAACCAAGTATACACCCCTAATGATATGCTTTTAAAATTATTTAAATTTAATCCATAAAAGTCCTTGTTAGTTTGTAAGTTCGTTTTTTTAATTATAATATGAACTGAAACAATGAAATTTTAAACTCCTAAGAACTACAGGTTTGGCATATTTACTGTTACTGTTACTCTGTAAAACGATTAAATGTTCTTGAGAAATAAAAAACACAATATGTGAAGATCTACGAAGAGCAAGATTTTTTAATTATATAATTATTGAATTTCCTTCATAATTATATTCAAAATACCTGGAGTATTGAATTTAATTGTCTCTAATTTTTGGCATGGTATTCACATGAATTGGCAACGGGCTATGGTACATAAATAATTAAAAACTCATTGTGGTTTTCAATGGGCAGCGACAAAATTGCTCTCCTAGGCAGGGCTACAGGTCAGTTTCCACCATCAATTAGTTTCCACCCACCACAACAACCAGTTTCCGATGACATCCACATTCGTCCAAGAGGTGTTATCTCAACAGCGGGAAGCCAGTAAGTTGTGTTTCAGCTTAGGAAGAAGCTGTACAGGTGGGGGAAACATAGTGCCTATTTTTCGGCGTATACCAGCCTAAATTATACTTATAACTCAAAAATGAGCTTAAATTAATGCCTAATAATTACAAAAAGTGCTGCACATAGAAAAATCCAAATATTTGCTTCCTAATAGAATTATTTCGGCTTTCAGTTTATTATATTAATTTTTTTCAGTGACAAGGAACTATAAATATGAAGGAAACCCTCAATAATAAACTTGCTAAAGTCAATTAAAACCTTCACAGGCTATCATCAGGGCCGTTGTTGACAAGAGCTCTGTGTTCACAGTAGAAGAAATCCCCCCCCCCACACTAAACTCTCCCAGTGGCATTACACTCAGCGTAGCGCTCAACAGTACGTTGTTTCATTCGTTTTCAGTCTTGTTAAGGTGACTGAAAATGTTTAATATTAATTTAAAAATAATTAAAAGCTGAAATAATTCTATTAGGAAGGAATTTTTGTTTTTTCTAAGTGCGCCACTTTTTTTGTGGGGCAATATATATGTAGAAAAATTAGCGCCCGTATTTTCAGATTTTACGTATAGAGTTCTCTTTAATTGTTTAATTATAACATAAAGATATTCATCCCCGGAATGAGGGAAGCGAAGCCTTGACCATCTGACAGCTAATCCGTTTATCCCACGGAATAGCTATTATGTGTAAACACCGCCACATAAATGTAACAATACTATCAATAGATAGGAGTGGAATGATCGAATCCATTCATAGATCCATATTGGTCCAAACTATAGAGTCAGCATATGGCAGGTGCCCTTTTCTGACTGCCATACAATTGGCCACCTGGAGTAAGGGTTTAAAGCAAAGTCACGGGCTCGCCTAGATCTGAGAAGGTGTTAAAAAATACTTTTTAAGTGCAATTAAGAGAAAATCTAACGAACAGACGACCTACCTAAATAAAGGAGAGGATGGTGTCAGGATTGGGTTTAAATAGGAAATAAGTAGCAACTCCTTCTTACTGATTTCTGGTACGAGACAGAGGCTGAATTCTTCCCACTTATCTCTCAGAGATGACCCGAAGAACAGCTCACTATATTGGAGGAGACCTTGCACGGAGACTTGCTTGTGGAGACGCAGATATGATGGCCCTGACTTCTCATCTAGAAAAACATCCCTTATTGTTAGAATATATTCTTAATAGTTATCGTAGTCTTAATCTTTGATCATTTTCAATTTAGTGCTACTTCCCATTTCATTAGCTCTTTTCAAATATTTAAATAAAGCATATAATATTGAAAAGTTGATTTCTATTAAATATTGACCACCACGTCAATTTATTACCTCAGTCCGTTGTAATATCCTCCGTCCATTTAAAATAATTCTCTATAAATCAGTGACACTCCATACAGATGGTAACCTAAATGATGGAGGTCCCGTTACCTCGGGAAAACTCATCTCTCAAGCAGTGAGTGTATATATTCCTTAGTATATACTTACCCTTAGGCAGCGTAACCAAGAGCTTTCATGGATAGGTTTGGCAAGTCACTGAAGAATTTTTGTCAGGTCTGGGAAATAAAGACATGAAAAAGAGCTAAAAATTAATAGGAAACACATAATACAAATACAAATACGAGTAAAAATTAAGAATAGATTACGTCACAATGGAAGATTTTCGACGAAGAATAGGAGCATTGTAGAAAACGAAAGGGTGGTAAAATGATTGGCTAACAGGGAGTTTCATTCTTTGTAACTTTAATTGTGACTAACAATTAATATCTACTGTTGTAAGAATCGCAGGGCCCTTTAAATTTTGATAGCAATTCCCACAATAAAATTATTCACCCAGCTTAAAATTGAAACTATTTCATTGTTCCAGTACACAATTTACAAGATGATTAAGCCAAACTAAGAAATGCTCAAAGCACCGGAAGAAAGGTGGATTCTGCCGAGAGAGATTGGAATAATTATGGTGCTATCAAATGAGAAAGCCTTTGACTGGTGAAATGACTGGCAAGAAGCGAGAAATGATTTGCAGCGAACAGACTGCCGAAGATATTACACTAATAAGGAGTCCCGGTGCGGTCTCTTTGCCGCCTCCAAGGAAAGCAATTTCAGTGCCGGGTATAAATTTCTCCCTTGGAGCGTGAGCTCCGTTAAACCAAATGAAATTTCATGTTGCGGGATGCATACTACAGATCAAACGTATCCCTCTCCGCTCCCATGAACAGTACGATTAATTAATAACCCATTGTCATTGATCAAAGGTCGACTTCTACTGGAATTTTTCATAATTTCCCTTTGTCGGCAGCGATTTCATTTCCAGCTGAGGAAGCTACAAAGGAAAAGGCGGCCAATTGCAAACAAGAGCGAAGTGAAAAAAAAAATCTCAATTTTAAGGAAATCTGTTCTCTAATAAAAAAAATACATTTTATTCTTTTTGAGATAGCTATATCATGTCATGAGTTTAATAACAACGTTCAATGTTTGAAATGACATACAATAAAGGAATCTTGGAACTTCATACACAGAACTTATTTCAGAAATATCTCATATTTCATCAAAGTTAATAACTACTTATATTTAGCCATAATTACTACAGAAAGAGATAATTAGAATTTCACATCGGAAAACAGCTAAATACGTAAATCTAGTTTTTAGCAAATTTTTAACCGTTTAAAAATGTAAACATACTAAGTTATAAGAAGTTACCTTAACAAATGGATTTAAGTAATTAAAAAAAAAAAAGACTATAAATATATATAATAACGAAAACCTTATGTTCTTATGCGACTCTCCGACTTAACGTGGCTCTACCAAACTCCTGATGACGATGGAGTTACTGGAGACAAAAATCTATCCTATCGTTTATCAAGGCTAAGTCAGCAACCAGAAACAACTCCAAAGAAAAAAATATTAGATTTCGTTCCTTATCAAAATTGGCATACTTTAAGTTATTTTCTGGATTTGCGATATATTTCTTCCTTCTTTCGTATCTTTTCAATGTCGAAGTTATCGTTTAAATCATTTGTTCTATTCAGTGGACTATTCAATTTTTTTTGTCGATCTTCCTATACCTAAATTTAACTTGTTAATAGGTTTAATGTAAAGATCCAATAATAAGGACGGCCATTGTGCGTTATATATGTGTGCAATTTAGGTGACAGACGTATCTTTGATATAATTTGAAAAAAAATACAAGTCAAATGTGATGCATCACACAATTAAGGGTTTCCGTAGTGAGTTACGTTGCGAAAAAGATATTATTGACATTTTAATAATTTTTAGTATTAATAGTCCTCTAATGCTCCAAAACATAATATACCTAAATAATCCGGTCATTTTTAATTTTATACCCTGCTTAATATGTTTATACCATGCTTATTTATTTATTACAATTAGTTAAAGAACAATAAAATAATAGAACATTCTTATTTTTCACGTGGTTGTTTTTATTTTTAGCATCTCTTCAACTGCCTAATATACCTGAGGGCGTCACGCCAAACATCATCTCTCTACATGAAACTTGGATATTTCAAAAAAAGCTAGCATGCTTTTGTCAACAATTTTAATGATTTAACGTAGTTATAGTCCACTTTTGTGTCAACACGTAGCATTTTTTATAAATGAGGGCGTCAAAATCTTGAGTTTGACACTACCGTCAGCATGATAGAAAAATATTAAATTTTTGATTACTCATTATTTTATTTACGTCCCTTAACTAGTTTTTTGGACTGGTTTTTATTCTTAGGAGTATAGGGTCAGCAAATTTATTAAATCCTAACTGAATCATTGTGCCTATAAAAAAAAATACATTTTGCAATTGTGTCATTAAATCATGTCTCAGGGACATGTATATAACTTCCTAAGTTTACGGTAGCATGAACTGCATGAAATTAGGTAACCGTACCTACAGGTCTCTTTTGTTGTGGTTTATGTAGTGTAAAATCGGTTATGTTGTGTTCCGTTGCATGAGGAAGAAATTCCAATGTGAGGTTTAACGTAGCTTTATTTTGTATCTTTAACTTAATTAGCTTGATTTGTCCGATTCTCAAGTCAGTGATTGCGAGTTACCTGCCATTTCGTGACCGCATGGTGAGAATAAACGAGGTGTTTTTTATTTCATTTTACAATTATGGTTCGAAAAAACGAAATCCCCGTATTGTCAATCAGGGAAACGAGATCTTTAATTTGATACCTCAATTAAGCTAATATAATTATTTTTACTAAAAACCTATTACTCAATTAATGACTTTTACTCATATTTTATGAAGGTGGACATTGTTTCCGTGTCATACTGATATCAAATGAAACCTCCAAGTAAACTTTCGTGTATCTAGGCCTTTACAAGGGACAAAGACAACCAGAGGTAAGATAGACAGACACTCAGGTGAAAACATAAGAGCTTCGTCACACTTTTCGGTAATCTCTAAGCCAGCTCTATTATCTAAACCGTCAAGTTCAATGGTGTAATTTTCTAAACATGTATAGACAGTGAATGAATGAATGTATAATGTACATTATACTTTTGTAATAATCGCAAATCACAGCGTAAAATTGTACAAAATGTAGCCAAGCTACAGAGTATATAGTATTGGCCTATTGTAAAAAGTTTAATTTATATAGAATCTATATTAAATTCCATAATTTTTAATAACAAGGGGATATGCAGGGAAAAAAAATTATATCCAGTATATTATTGATTGTTGTATTCTTTCAACTATCCAAAATGTCCAAGATAAGTTTTCATATGCGAATTATAAGAGCTATATATTTGTAAAGCTTAGGTGATAGCTAGATGTATCTTAGATCTTTGAATCCTAGATACAATGCGGAAAATAAAACGGTCAGGCCATTAAAACAACTAGTTCACCTCCGATCCGTTTACTATTTTCCTCGCAAACGTCTTTAGCCAGAGTATTGTTTGATGTAGAATTGTGGAACTGCTAACTAGAGGATGCCTGGGCCAATGACTAAGACCCCTCGCCGATAAGCCGTCTATAGAGGGTTCGCCCTGGGGGACATGATACCGTCGCATATTAATAGCGGGTAATTGTTAAGTGAGAGCGTGGCCGGAGTGTGCCGGTGGGTCCGCAGTCTGCAGGCAGCAGTCTGTAATCCGGGATCACGGCCGCCCGTCCTAAAGTAGCTCCAATCGCCTATGAAATTTTCATACGCCACTGTGTTTAAGCTGTCCCAGTTCATTTGGAACCGTTTAACAGGCCCCAACAGTTACAGCATACCTGACAGGCTCCTTAATTCGATGAACACTGCAGGAGCTGGGTGCAAAAGCTCCCTTCGCAAATAATCCCAAACAGAATTTAATGATTTTAATATAGTTGTTGCTCTCTATAAAAATTGATGAATTTTATTTACTAATGAAAAATTTAATCATAATTATTACTCTCAACATGTAATACTCTTAAATATATATTTAGTTATTTTTAAGGACAGTTCAATCACTAGGGTTAATAAGGCCCTAATTAAAAATTATATAAAAAATTATTAACTCATAGATACAAGTATATAACATAATATTAATTAAGACTTCGAAATCTTCCAATTGATATTCAACTCCAAACAATAGGAAACTTTTTTTTTTTTTATGTGATGAACTGATTTTATTTTTGAGATCACAAACATAAAAAAAATTCATGACTCTACATATGCCTAACACGGTTTTATTATAATATTAAGTTCTTTGAATATTATATGATAATTTTATTTTTTATTCTTTTACTTTAAATTTATTTTATTTACTATTTATTATTAGGTTCTATTAACAAAAATAATTCTTTAAAAAAAAATAAACTTATATTAATTTTATAAATACTTGTCTATTAATTCGATTCCTTTTCTTCTTCAATGGTCTTCATTCTTTAAACAAAATTAATACTTCTTCTCTTCGTGCTATTTCTCTTCCGTTCTGCTTTAAGTCAATAACCACTAACCAACAAAGGTTTTAAGTTTTTCCTACTCACAATCTCAAGCTAATAACATGTATTACGGGCTGGTCCCAAAACTAGATGAGTATAATTCTCTGTGTGTTTTCATTATCACAACCACAACTATACTAATTATAACTGGCTAAAACTAGAGAGTAATTCTGTGTGTGTTTCTTATGGATACAACAACAACTACACTCCCTTTTGTTTTTTTCATACACTCTCACTTGTTTTTATTTTGCCTTCTTGATAAGTTGGATTAATATTATATAAAAACTCCACAATATCTAATATCACAACAATATATATCGAAAACTATATTAATTTCATTGATAGATCTATCAATTTGCCATTTGCCACACCTTCTGTGAATACTTTTATCTCATTAATTTAATCCCATCTTGTATTACACTTTTATTCTCATATCTATCCCGATTTCCTTTTCTTCATTTTCTAACAAGGTATATTCTCTTTGTAGATATCTCTTCAACTAACCAGTCGTAGAAACATTATTTGTTGGTATGTATAAATAATGCTCATAAAGATTTTAATAATAGTTTCAATGACTTTTTGTGGTCCGCACTGGTACGAATTAATAAAATACATATAACTACTTAAGGTGTCAGAATCAATAATCCTATACTTTATTTTAGTATAAATTAATTAATTAATTAATTATTAGTTATCTCGGAGTACATATAAACATTTTATCTTAAGCTTACTCGTTCATTACTTCTGTAAAACACTAATTTTCTCTAAACGACTTATTAGAACTACGAAAAATTACAAATAGGTTTTATAACCCCATTCATATGTTATTTTAGTACAACTCGGTAATTCGTAAATCCTACTTATTCATAATAAACTATGATAATACTAATCGCAATAATTCGTCAATAAACCATGCTGTCTCCTTGGTTCGTTGGTCCGTAACGATTTTCGTACCCAAGACCACTTATGATTCGTAAGTCTTTGTTGACAATCCCGTTTATTTGAAAAAAACGATGGACATTTTGACGCTCACAAAAGAAAATAATGAAAACAGCGATGATGGTGGATAGTACTTCCCGAAAGTGTCTTTTAAGTAGGGGAAACTTTATATCAATAGTTTGCGTCATTTTATGATGAAATGATGCAAAAAACTATGCTTTCTCTGCTATTGTAACTCTGGATAATGCAATTGATGAAGCGTGCCAACAATCCATCCTCCGCCAGAAAAAAAGTACATATATATTATTAAGTTCTTCAAATAAATTAGTTTTATTGTTAACTTTAAATTTATTTTAATTACTATTTACTATTAGGTTCTATTAACAAAAATAAATTTAAAGTTAACAATAAAACTAATTTATTTGGAGAACTTAATATATGGCGCCCAACGTAAGGACCGATAACGAAGTAATCTGGCTAAAGGATTGTTTAGATAGTGTCACGAAAATTGTGTTTAAATTTGATACAAAGATTAGGTTAAAAATTGTATTTGTGATTAAGATTCATATTGTTAGATTCGGTCATGGAAAAAGATAAGCATAGTGTCAATACTGATCCAAATGAGCAAAGTGTAATTGTACGTAATACGTAGATAAGGAGGAGAGTAAGATGAATAATATGTTAAAATTAATGATGGAAAAATTTAACGAAAATAATTTAAAACTTGAAACAAATTTATTATTACAATTAAAAGAAGAAAATAAACAAAATTTATTAGAATTTAATGAACAAAATAATTTAAAACTTGAAGAAATTTTTTTAAAACTTGAAACAAATTTATTAGAATTAAAACAAGAAAATAAACAAAATGTATTAAAATTATCTAATATAATCGATAAATTGGTGGATAAAAATATAAAATTTTTTTTAAAAATTGACGATAAATGTGAAAGAATTAAACAACAGTTACAAAATTCTTTCAATGATTTAAATGTAGAAATGGATGAAAAAATAAATATTTTAGAAACGGATTTAAAACCGGAACTGAAAAATCAGAAAAATGACTTTAAAGAAGTTAATTTGAAACCAAAAATAAACTCATAGATCATGAACAAAATTGAATTAAAAATGATTTAGATGCATATAAAAAAGAAAATAATGATAAAGGTAATAAAAAGGAGAAAGAAATGGAGGATATAAAAAGTATAAAGGAACAAAATAAAATTAAAATAACGAGTAACTCTAGTGAAATTAAATCGGTAATTAAACAGATTATTGTTGATGAATTGACATGTTACATTTTTTTTCGTACTTGTATTGTATCTAATACGGAAATTAAGTTATATATTCTCCTAAGGTCTAAAAATACAAACTGCCAATATCCTTTACGGTTTTTCATTAACTTAGGCTTAGAGGTACAGGATATTGGATATACGTGGACACTGTAGCATCAGTAATGGAAAGTGTCATATGACTATTGACGGAGTGCTTTAGTTAAACACTATTTGATTTCGTTATAGTTAGATACCAAATTAATCAAAACCCATACATGGTTGAATAAGAAATTTGAAAATCTGCTTACTGGTATTCATGAATACCAGCATTCTACTCTTCCAAAACCTGTATAACATTTGAGATCCATTATAGACCAGCTTCAATCTGTCACTAAGAACATTTTTTTGGGTTTATTCATTCACTCTCCAACGCTTCTGCGCTCATTACTGGCATATTTCCTTCCATTCTGTCCAATCTGTTTCAGTTTTCGGTTGGTCCTGATTTTCCATGATCTTGTTTCCTCGCCAATCTTTCTAAGTTATATTTATGTTATATGGATGTTTCATATCAAGTATCCAAGATGTACATTAAATTTGTCAGTGCGGGTAAGGGCTCTTATATATTACTTTAATGGAGACGTTGGTTGGCACTTCTTTTGTATTGTTTGAGTTGTAATTTTAGGATATAAATGATACCAATTCAACTACTAGTGTGAAATAATTAAAATATAAATCCATACAGAAGTTAAAAAACGACTATTGTAGATTGGTGTCAGTTGGTGGCTCAGGCAAATCTAAAGACCCAATTCAATCTACGATTAATGTTTGGATTATTTCAACTTATTAGCTAAGCGTGTGTGCGTAGAGAAGCTTCCTTTGCCAGGACTATGGGAAATAATCCCTCTCGACCTTAAGTCTGCCAATATTACTCCCCGGGTGGTGCGTTATTGACAGTTGTACCAGCTTATCCTAGCCGCGGGGTCCCTACTCCAGTGAGCCAGGCCCCAGCTCTCAACATCGATTTTTCAAAGTAAAGAGTTTTGTTTTTAATAAAATTTTCTATGTAATAATTTATCCATATTTATAATTTGTATAGGCTATAAATAGGATGACGACAGTGAATAAACAGTATTAAACACTAAATGAAATTACACTGCGGGCAAGGCAGTTGCTATCATTTATTTAATAAATACTCAAACTGCATCAGCTGTATACATAAAAATAAACAGTATTGAGAGGTAATCTATACTGTTTTAGTTAAACTAAACAAAGGTAAAAAACATACAAGGTATTTTGTTAAACCATCTTGGTCCCTATAAAACGACTTTAAATAACTTTTTTTTTTTTTTTTTTTTTTAAGTTAACAATATTTATTGTGCAATAATTACAATCTGCCTTTTATAAGGCAATAATAATACAGATAAATGATCTCATTCATACCATATTTACAGCATCATTCACTCGCTCATTCATACAATAGGACATGATTGGAGAAACTGGCCATTGCCAGGACTCCCACTGTCACGCGTTTATAGTAGGTCACGAGGCCACTGCCGTTTCAGTCTCCGAGGAGGATTATAGGGATGAGTGGTGCAGTGCAATGACTGTGCTACAGGATTAGGGTGGTTGGAAAGGCTACTGTGGAATTTCATAAACTTGGAAGGGATGAGTTCTAGAATGTATGGTATATTAAGATCGTTATGAAGGGTTTTGTTGCTGACATAATAAGGGGCATTTACTATTGTTCTTAGGACTTTGGATTGAAAGGATTGGATACGCTTGATGTTCGACTTTTTTGCTGTCCCCCATAGCTCTATTACGTATGTCCAGATTGGTTTAAGTATAACTTCGTAGATTAGTAGTTTATTTTCTATTGAGAGATGGGATGTCCTTTGAAGTAGTCTGTACAGTTGCCCAAAGCGTCTGTTTAGTTCTTGTCTTTTTAGTCTCGTATGTGGGTTCCAGGTCAGTCGTTTGTCAAGATGGAAGCCTAAGTACCGTACTGTCTCGGATTCAGGGAGAGGAATAGAATTAAAATAAACTAGTGGACAAGTCTTGCGACAAAGGGTGAAGGTAATGTGGGAGCATTTTGCTTCATTAACTTTGATCCGCCATTGATTGCACCAATACTCGATCTCGTCAAGGTGTTTTTGAAGGTTATGGGATGCTATGTCGGGGTCTGGATGGGATGACAAGACTGCAGTGTCATCTGCAAATGTGGCCAAGAAGGTATTGGAAGTAGAGGGGACATCAGCGGTGTATAGGTTATAGAGGATGGGACCCAGGACACTGCCCTGTGGAACTCCTGCATTTATGGGATAGTAGTTAGAGTATTCTAAACCACAGCGGACTTGGAAGAAGCGGTTTGAAAGGTAGGACTGTAGGATTAGGAAAAGATTCTGTGGTAAATATCTTTTGAGCTTGTAGAGCAAACCTGCGTGCCAAACCCTGTCAAAAGCTTGAGCTATATCAAGAAAGGCAGCAGTGCAATACTGTTTGGTTTCAAGGGCTGAGGAGATGTGATCAACAACGCGAAGACCTTGTTGAGCAGTGGAATGCCGTTGGCGGAAACCAAACTGGAACTTTAATCTAAATAATAAAATAAATTTAAGTAACAAAAACATTAATCTAAAAAAAAAAACCTACAATTATATTAGTATTGTTACATGTGTAACTCCCCTCATAAAATATATATAATTATAAAATAGTTCAATCACTATTTATTAAAATAAATATATTTTTTTCTTTTTGGTGCGTAGCTAATGTTATATGTGTAACTTTCCACATAAAATATAATTTATAATATAACAGAAATAATTTATATTTGACTATAGTGTCTTTGTTGGTGAACGAAGAGAAAAGAAGGGGCTCGGTGTACGGGATGGGGCATTATAAACCAATTTTGGCACCAGAGAGTGAGAGTGAGGAAAAACACAGTGTCGATCCTCTCTAGTAGAAACATTTAATAAAGGGGTTTAAAAATTTCAGTTAATAAAGATGGCCTAAGCTGTGTTTTTCACTTGAAGGTCCGAAGTCAGGTCGTAAAAGAGGTGTCTTGGAGGAGAAGGGATAGACTTGAGTCCATTTTTTTGGCAGGAGGACGAGATAGAGAGAGCGCACATTGAGGAAGAGGAGGGGAAGAGGCTGGCTCGAGGACAGCTGGCCAGAGATACTTCTTTCAATGAAGACACTGATGTTTTATGAGATAGTTTCACCAGCCAACAACCTAGTATATCTGGGAATTAAAATGGACAGACACCTCCATTTTAAAAACCATTTTACGAAAGAAGTTGAAGCAAACACGCACGAAGTCTTACTGGCTCACGCACTTATTGACTTCCCCTATCTATCACTGCGTCTGAAGCTACTGATCTACAAGAGTATACTCAGGCCTACTCTGCTGTATGGTGCACCGCTATTTCCTTATCTGACGTATTATACGACAGCTCGGCGACTCCAACAATTCCAAAACGGTATACTGATGAAAGTGGTCAGAGGTACTTCATTCGAGCAGTGGAGCAACAGTGAGCTTCACGAGATCTTTAAGCTGCCTACGGTGGATGAATTCATCCAAAATAGACATGTCAAACTTTTCGACTCCCTGCAATACTTGGCAAACCCGGTGTTTAACACGATAATCCCGCTCCGTTCCCCCATCGATGGCAGGACGCTGTCGCAGCTGGAACAATTTAGTCTTAGGTTCTAAGTTTAGGTTTTAGTGTTCGTGTTTTCCATGGTTGTGAGCTGAAGGTTAGCCTCATCACCTAGTGCGTGTATGTGTATTGGACTTCTTAACAACAATCTGAACGTATTATATTTTATGCACTCCTTCAAATGCATCTGCGAATAAAGCATGAGGAGACAGCTGTAATTCCAAATTTATTTATTAATTTTGTCATTGTATATATATTATCAATAAAGAGGTTTTGAAAGAAAAAAAAAACAAAATATGAGATAGTCAATATTTATATTTAGTCTATAAGTTTAATGTAACATCCATCATTTCATTCATTCAATTTTTATATCATTTAATTTTTCATTCGTGTAAATACAAAACCCATCTTATTGTAAACATTATTTTACGTAATAAATATATTCCATTGGTCAAAACGAGATTTATCATTGAATTAGAATTAACAGGTTTAAAATCAAATGAAATCAATATTAATCAGATTTATTATAATATATATTTACGCGAATGTAGTACTCTCAGAGTTTGATATAGCAATAAAAGCTAAATATATATATATATATATATATATATATATATATATATGTGTAAGACAATTATTGAAGATGGGGTGAATAAACTGAAATCAGTTTCTCTGTAAACAAAGAAACGACAATTACAGTTTATAACTATCACTTCTCTATTCGCCAATTTTGTTACTTTTGAAACCTTCTCTATATCATCTCACTTTTTAGAATATTGCTGAAGGCTCCATCTAGTGGAGGCCAGTATTCAAGTTCAAATTAGTAGGCCAGCATGGCAAATTCAAATTAAATAGAGTATACTTTCTTTACATCTCCCCTCTCTGAGGTGAAAATTGTCAAAAAATTGAAACTTTTCAGTATGGTAATACCCGAAGTAGTTTTGTTATGTGAAAGAATCCAGTTTCTTGCTTTCCTCTTCCGTTTTTTATTTTATATTTTGAATTTGATCTTCTCTGTTATTTCAAAGGGACCAATTTTTTCCGGTTTAATTTGTTACCATTAACTATATATACTGTATCTCCTGTGTTAAATTTCCAATGTTTTCTTGTTTTATCAAATGTTTTCTTGTTATATTCATGAGACTTTTTTGTTCTTTCTAACAAGGCTAATTTATTGTCATTCATCCAGTTTTTTTCATTGTTTCCTTTTTTTAATTCTTCAGGTAAAATGCTTGTATCTGTGCCATCTAATAAATACTTGGGTGGAAAACCAGTTACTCTATGTTCTGTTTCATTATATTTATCCACACATTCTTTAGCAACTGTTGCCCAGGCTTATAGACTGTTCTTCCCTTTTTCATTCATTTTACATCTTATTTTGTTGACTAGAGTTTGATTTAGTCTCTCATTTAAACCATTGGAAAAGGGTGCATTAACTGCTGTAAATATCAATCGAACATCATTTTCCCTTAGAAACTCTTTGAATTCTCTTGAGTTGATTCCTGGGTATTGATCTGTAAGTATTATTTTGTCTGTTTCCAGTACATTATTTACTAACTTGACCAAGTCGGTGGTACTCTGAGTTTTTGATATTGATATAAATGTATATTTTGTGAAGTGGTCAATAAGCAGGTGGAGGTATCTTTTTGTTGATCGTTGTCCTTCAAAACCTCCAATAGTGTCAATTGACATTGTTTAGAGTGGTTTTGTTGCCGGCCCTAGTTGTGACATTAGCCCATACTTTTCTTGCCCTCTGGATTTGCTTTTTAATACATATTTCACAGTTTTTATATACTTTTTTTATATTTGCAGTTATATTTTTTGCTGGATAATAAGGGTATACCCTATTCATCATTTGTTTAATTCCTATATGGCACCATTCAGAATGTATTTCTTTAATTAATTCTAAACTTAAGTTTTCAGATAAAATTATCTTTTCTTTATTTCTTACTTTTTTATAGAACACTCCATCTTTTTCTATTTATTAATTTTGTTTTGGTGTTTTGTAATATTCTATTTTCCTCTTGATCTGTTTTAATTTCTTGTATTTTTGTCAAAAGAACTATTTTTAGCATTTCTTCTTAATTTTCAATTGGTTCTACTACCGGGTTTCTGCTCAAACTATCTGCTTCAGTTGTTATCCTTTCCCGGAATGTATTGTGACAAATAGTAAGTTATTTTCTTCCAATTAACCAGTGTTGCCAATATTTTAACGCCTCTTGGATTGCCATAAATTCTAAATAAATTGCTTTTTTTCTTTTTTGTGATTCAATGATGTCATCTATGTAATTTTCTGAAAAGTCTTTTAAATTGTGTTTCCTTAAGATGCTGGATAAAATCATTTTTGTTTACTAGACACTCACATTTTCTAATTTCATAAAATAATCTAGTTGAATTCTCACATTTTTAATGGAGGTAAACCTGCAGCTATAGCCATCGCTAAAGTCTTAGTGACTTTATGACTTTAAAAACTAATATTGTTATCCGTATCTAACAATAATTTCTCTTTCTTCATGGCGTATTCTATCAGTAGACCTTCTTTATACCTTCTTCATCAAAATACATTGTTTTAATTTTCTCATTTAATGTAATCCACACTCTCTTCTCTTGACCTCTCTGAGTAAAACTATTTCTCAATCTTTTATAAATAACTGTTTTAGACAATTCTTTACAATTGTTACAAAAACAAAGACACATTTTACAAACGGTTATAACAATTAAGACCCAATTACTATCTAACTGAGGCCATACAGCAATACAATACATAAATATATGGAAAGGGCGAATTAGAGTTCTGAAATTTGAACCTAAATTGTCTTGAAATGAAGCATTGACCTACAGTTATTCTTCAAAAAACATCAAGCCTACTCCTTTGCGTGTTAAACAGTAAATATATATCACACTCATCTCACCTAGATGCTTATTTCTTGAATAACTTATGAACTTTAAAACAATTTTTTTCCATGAGGGTATGAACGCATTAGTAAGGGAATGGAAAAGGGTGCGGGAATAATAATTCACATACATGAATTATTAAGCTATCAATTTTTTTTATATTTTAATAAAACAAAAACAATAAATGAATAATTAGATTTTAATGTAAAAAACAATTTTCTTGACGAGGTACTTTGAAGCATATTTTTTAAATATCACCGTGGATTTTTTTATCATGGATGGGTTTTTATCAATTTAATGGCCGCATGTTGGTGAAGTATGTTCCTTTAATGGAAAAGGAGAGGTTAGGGATTGAAAAATCAGGGAATGAAAAACCTGCAGTTATTTAAAAATAACTTTATAACTTATACACGAATCAGAAATTATAAGGTACAATTCTTTACCTGTCACCAGCATGAATGGGTATGTGGCGTAGGAAAAAAAGTGACTTAACTTGTTTAATTAAAGTGAGGGAGTGAACGAAAATAAAACTACGGAGCCGGAAAATAGAAAAGCAGCACTGAAGATGTTTGAACAAGCGTGCCCCCACCTTACTTTGGATGTACCGATACCAAAAGTCATATTTAAGACCTCATTTGATATTTAAGTCCTTCTTAGAACTAAAGCTACTACCTGTGAAATTACTACCAAGTTACTAAATGAAACCGACTGGAGCACGTTAAGACGCTGCCTACCGTTTCACGATATCATTAATACTAGATTATGAATTTTGGAATCTTCTAACCTTACTTTATCAGCCCTCTAAATGCTGAAACAAAAAAATATCCATTGTGTCATAGTATTTTATTTTTTTTTTTAATTTTCAAAACGTGGGTTAGGATAGAGTGAGGGAATGATAAAATTGATATTTTCTGAAGCCTTTAAATGGCATCACTTTTTCTTGTTAACAATTTCTCTATTGCTCACAAATTCATTCATAAAAAAATTTCTCACGCATTCCAAATAAATGACAATATAAATAAAACCAGCCGAGGAGTCACAAATATTATAAATAGTATGTATACTATAATATTATAGAAACTATAAAACCATTAAAATATATCATAATTAAAAAATAAATATATTATTGACGACTTCTTAAAATATTTCTACGTTCAATTTTAAAATGTTATGATTAAAATAATGACTTAAATGATCCAAAGATACACTGGGTCTCAAATAAAAAGTAAAACTCGGTGAAACTACATTACCTTTTGACTAGATGGAAAATGGTAGATTCTCGTCCTCACAGCCACGACAATTGCGGACAAAATAGATAAATAATAAAATATAACGTAATATGGTAATATGAATGGTACCTTACCTGGATGGTAACTTGCGGGGTTGGCTATCAAACGCCTGACCCACTGCATACCATCAATAGCGTTGTTAGGAAAAGTATTTCTACTCTTTAGGTCATCTTTATAATATTTTATTTATATACATATATATAAGTTAACGTTTGCTGACTTAAAGACTTTAAAAAAAAATAGTAAGGTAACGTGAAAGAACAACTACGAATGTCAAAGCAAGACTCCTTTATTCGGCCAAGTAATACTCAACATATATCTTCGGGATGTTTACATCTCAAAGTTTGGGGATTAATACTGGTGGACTTAACTCCCCCCTGCCAGTTTACGAACACCTTTTTGTAAACTTTGAAGTTCAACCTCAGGACGTCTTAGTTGATGAAACCATCGCTCCACTAATCTCACTGGGGAGCTAAAGTGAGCCCAAACAGTACACAGCCAATAATCCCTTACATTTACTCTTAATACCATAGAACTTACGAGTCCGACTGTCACTTGTTAAGAAATGATAAAAAAAACATTGCCTCTATCCTTGCAGCTGCTAAGGTAACAACACAAACATAAAAAAAAACAAATAAAAATCTCGTTCTGAAACAAAACCATTGTACTTACATCTAAAACATAAAATTTACCTTATCCACTAGCTTATTTTTTTAAAAAACACCTAAAATGTAATGACAAACTAGGAAAAAAAAACATAAAATCAACTGACACTCGTGATAACTATACTAAATTATCTTGTGACATCAGACAATCACTATTCTGATTTACAATATTCGTTGAGTGCAGAGGTGAGGGCACCACAGCTCCCTCCAGGTCTGCCACCCCCCCCCCTGGTGGAAGTTTTAACTGTTCTATACGGACAGTTCTCCTTTTCTTCGGGGTCTTAGACTCTCAATCGTAACGACATTATGTTCTTGCAGCACCTCCGACTTTAAAGGGACCCTCATATCTCACCGGCTCTTTGTTCCTGTTCGACACTAATTTTTGATACACTACTGTCCCGTTTTTGATATCCCTTATTCTATCCCAGACTTTGATGTTTTCCCGTTCCACCCTTTTCGCCATCCCCTTTCTATCCTTCCTCGAACTTTATTTTTTTATTTATTTTTGTTAGTTTGCCTAACTCTATGTTATTGCTCGCCAATTATTCTGCCATATCCGCGTTCGCCACCGTCTCTGCCCGATTTCTCCGTCTTGCGCGCACCCCGAAGAGGATTTCGAATGGCGAGAACCCCGTCGTTGTGTGAATGGTTGTAGGCGGCCACCCACCGCCTTCGACATCACCTCGTTCCACTTCGATTCCTCCTCTACTTTTCGGGTGCCCTGGGTGGATAGTATGCCACGACACATCACGTGTGTCAGTTTATTTTATTGTTTTTTTTTCCTAGTTTGTCGTTACATTTGAGGTGTTTTTGTTTTCTCTATTTTATTTATGTTAAAAATAAGTCAGTGGATAAGGTAAATTTTATGTTTTAAATGTAGGTACAGTGTTTTCCTTTCAGAACGAGGTTTTTATTTATTTATTTATTTTTTTTTTTGTTGTGTTTGCACTCTTGAACATTCAATATAATTAACATCACAAGTCGCAGTTGTGTACAGTCCCGATACTAGGGGATGTATAAAATTTTCGCAGCAACTCGGGTAAACAGGACCTTTTAAATCTCGTTATTAAACATTAAGGTGAATGGTATTAATTAATATCTATTGATTGCATATATTTAATACACAGAATAAAATAATCACCTTTCGCTAGTGTATCTAGAGTATTATTAATTATTAATACAAATTAATTATCTACTGATGGTCACTTCTTTAGTAAAGTACATTTGACCCAAGCGTGTAAAATGTTGAAAGGAGATTTAGCGTGTGCCTAATTAAAGGAGCACAAATTGTTTCGGTGTAATAAGCGTTTCAATTTTTTTTTTAACTTTTGAGATATCTTAAAATCTGTGCACTCCTGCCTGCATACTTCAGAAAAGAAGAAGTTCTTGGTAAACCAATAAAAATAAAATAAAACAGAATATTTAACTTTAATCCTGTTTGATTACACTCAACCACTACCACTCCATCTCGGATTCAGTAGGAGGATTCAATAACATAGTTTTCAATTAAAATTCTTGTTGGGTAAGGATAAAAAAAAGCAGTATCAATTAAAATTTAAAAAAATTGACACAATTTTTCTTGGGGTGGTACTGGTATTATTGAAGTGCTTTCCTTGAAGTATAACTATGGTTTTTCTAAAATTTCGGATCCCCAGTAGCTATAGCCCAATACAAACAGACAAACAATGTGTTCTGTTGCTGGCCCTAGCCCGGAGCAGCAGTAAACCTACCGAGGGAGGGTCAGGCCGGATATTGGTCTCACTCCCACTAGGTGTATAAACAGAGTCGAAATAGCCTTGAAAGGGTCTGTAGTTCCTTCTTCAACAATAGAAAATGCCTCCAAGTGACCATCAAGATTTTATAACTTGGTCGAACTTGCCGAAGAGATCAAAATTTAGCCAAACCCGAAGGGAGAGTCACGACTTTCAACCACGTACATTTAAGATTGTCTTTCGTCTTTCTGCCTGGGTACTTGTTACATACTCTTCTACGATCCAGCTATAGGACAGATCTACATCAAGGACTAATTAACTGTTGGCAGCTCAGGATGTTTTCCAAATCCTACACCGGGAGATATGACGACCTAATCTTAATCCTATTCACACCCTGATTCAATCCTTCGTGCCCTTGCCTTTGTAGAAGCACAGCGATGGTATGACACCAGGGTCTCAGGAGGAGTAGTAAATTACGGCAGCTAAATCAGTGAAGTACCTAGGGACAAATCGTTTCAAGGAAACGAGCCCAAGAAAATTTAGTCTCATTCAGAGATCTACTGATAAGAGTGGTGTACGGAGTATTCTGGGTTTCATAGACACTTATTTGAGATAAATAGAAAATAAGAACATAAGATGATTAGAATGAGAATGAGAAATGTAAATGGTCTAAAACAATGTGAACAATCGAGTAAGCAAACATTATCAAGTAAGTAAAGAAACGCTTAATGATATGATATATCATACTTAATTTTTTTCCAAAGTTTTGAGAGATATATAGTACACCATTGACGTCTACTAAAATGCCCACATTTGACATTCCCTTAGCAAATAATCGTGAACTAGAATCCCCAGAAGATAGAAGAAATTTATATTAAATTGTTACGTCGGCTCTTGTTTGCCGTGGAGAAGGAGATCAAAAGAAGCCTGAAGTGAGAACTAGATAAGAGACGGCTTATTAAAGCGTGGAGGCCACGTGGCCAAGGGTGAGTCTCTCCCTGCCAAGAATTAGCAAGGTAATGGACCGTGAACAGATAGACTTGCTGTCAGTTGGTTATCTTTCAGGCAGTTATTTATTCATGTAGTCTTCCTATGTATTATTTATAGCGGTGAGGGTAAGTTAGGAACCTGTCGGTAGATTGAGGGGATATTAATTACGATGGATTTTTGGTGTTGACATGAGACTGAAGGAAACGTCTTTACTTCCATTCAGATACTTAGTGACTCCGAAATTTTACATCTGTATACCACAACTCCTCCAAATTTGAGATTAGACTGGTTAAAATAAATAATGGGACGCAAGGACACATAAATTAAAACACAGCAAACAATTTAATACGTAGAATAGTCTTTATGTCATATTATTTATCAAAATGACTCACTAATATTGGTTCAATCTGATTGCAAAAGGGGTTATCATTGACACTTTTAGTGGCTTTTCGTAATAATATTTACTAAAGCCTACAAAGACAGATCCCTAACATATTTATAACTTTAAAACAATTAAAGCCCCCTAAAGGGTTAAGTCAAACTTAAAAGTTAGAATCAGCCTTGCAACCAATTACTATTTATGGAACGTAATTTTGGCTTCTGTTTTGATTTTCGATATGTGAGAGATCACAACAACCAAACAAAAATAATTCACTTGTTTCAATAATGTAAATTATTTTTCAACCCCATTGATATTTTGTCAACATATCAGCTCTCAGGAATATAAACAATACGCAATGAAGTAGCTTTAGCTATAAAAAAAGAAAAAAATGATCCTAACAGCCCCCCACTTGCAAATTGTATAACCTAGTGTTTTCAATTGGCTAACATGAGAGGTACCCACCGCACAGGATATGGACAATGGTAACTGCAAGTCAGGTGTTTCATTAAGGCGTGTGTTGAAGCGAGACCCTTCTTTCCGTTAGTGGGACGATACCTTTATTCTTTCCAGATGTACTTCTGACAACCTCTTTTTCATACAGGAGGCTTCACTCTCCTGTATGAAATTATCCGCCAACAGATGGAAGGGGAAAATGATGTACAGGGACTTTAAATTGAGTTGGTCTACACCCAGCTTGAAGACGGGTGTTGCCACTCCCCGGTTGTCCTTCTGACTGAAAACAAGTCCCTTTCTGCTGTTCCGCAATTAGACGATTGAAGGTGGACCGTTGAGGACTTGTTTTTGGTGCTCTTAGACAGCTTCCAGAATTTTTTGTGATTGCCTTCAGTGCCGAGAATTCACCAGCGAGTGTGTGACTGCTTGGGGCACTTTGCTGGTTTCTAAATTCGTACCAAAAATTGGATTGTTGTTTAAAATGTTCGCAACAACGCTGCCTTGACGGGCCCTTGTCTGATTCCACTCATTCTTCTGATTATTGCGGAAGGCAATACAATTCAAAATATGATCTGGCAGTGATCACGGTGTGAGTGGAAGGGGGATAAGCTTAGGGAAAATGGTGACGGCAGCGTCGAGAATCACTTCCCTAATGAAGGTTAGTTGACGACCCACTTCTTCCTTGCTGCGGAGAACTGGCAATACATGCCGGTTATGGTAAATTTCCCACCAAAACAGCTCCAAGTCAGCCCGACCAAAGTCTTAATTTGTGGGACGAGAGGTCACCACTTTGACAACCAATGCTAACAGGACTGGCCAGTCGTGTGATTGGACAAAGTCCAGGGTGGTGCTTTTCGTAATACGCATTGGCTTACTTACTGTAGGGCAGGAGATCGAGATTAAACGTGAACAGTGGGTTGGCTCTGTGGTGAAAGGTGAAGGTGGAGGACGAGAGTGAAAGACGATTTCATCAAGAGTCTCCTGGCCTGAATACTTCATTAGTTGTGCCATATCGTTTGTCATACATTCAGGTCTGCTGCAATGGTCGTACCTCGAGCAGAGCTGAATACTCTAACCGATCTGGATGTCAAAGTGGTGACCTCTCGTCCCACAAATTAATACTACGGTCGGGCTGACTTGGAGCTGTTTTGACGGGAAATTTACCATCACCGGTAAGATACCCATTGGTTTCCGCATATTTAGCTTTAGCTTCAAGTGAAGAAGGTTGGAGTCGCTTGTACTCAGCTGTGGAGCCACTGCGTTCCAAGTGATGTCATTCAATTTGGCCATCATTGGCTTTTTGGGCGTTTTTTATACAAAATACCTGCCCTTTGGCTGTTGCAACCATAAATGCCTAAGTGTTTCTATATTTTATTATTTGGTTGTGCCTAGAATTATCATATATATTACATACTTGTTCTAATTTAAATAATTCAAATCTATTTCAGGATTCAATTAAACAAATCTGTAATTTTGCAGATATGAACGAAAGATTTTCATCATGAGCTGATGGCCTATGGTTATGCCTACTGCCGAGACTCCAGAAGATGACATACGGAGCGATATCTCTGGGCGGATCCTACTCTCGTTGAAGGACCCCCCACGGATCCGCCGTGGGAGCGGGCCGTGGGAACACCCCGAGGACGTTTTATTCAACTAATGCCCTCCTCTCGTAGGCGTATGAGGAAAGAGAACTGGAGGGCACCTGTTGCCACCAATCAGCCGTCCATGCTAACTATCTTCTAGCAGATTATATCTCTAAAGCCCATTGTCCGCCATATCGGAGCACGATGGCAGCCGGCTTAGCAGGTCCAGTCAATAAAGGGGAGCTAGTCAGTATAGTTCTTCATCGCTGCTCCCTTCTTGTTTACAAATTGCAGTCAGTGATCCTATCATATGCTTAACACTTCATTTCGATACCCATCAGTAAGCTTTGCTCTCATTCCATCGGCCTTCATGGTATTCTCAATCATAAAGTAAATTAAAATTAATAATTTATGTATTAGAAAGGTACATACATCAGACAATCACTGCTGCTGATATAATAGAAGCTGCTATTTGCTGTTGTATAATTCTTGGTTATAGTTTCTGTGAGAAACGTCGTCTATTGGGCTTATATACAGTTTTATTACTTCAATTAATCAACTAAAAGGCATTTTATGACTAAACCAAATATGTTTCAATTAAATCAATAATAATTAATCTATCTGATGACTACATTAAGTTTTTAAAAAAATTCAAATAAATGTATGTAAAAGAGGTTAATATCTCTAAGATTTTCAAACTATTACTGAATCTATTTAGGAGTTGATCTATAACATCATTTGTTCTGACGGAGGTTTTTTTTTTTTTTTAAACCATCAGATTCATCGATAATTTCACATTTGTGAGGAGCATCGTGATGTTCTACTGTGTTTTTGATAAAAAAAAAATATAATTTAGTTTTACTATAGTTATTTAATCATTTTGAAGTGTTGCTATATTTTAAAAAATGCAAATATCTCTTGATTTTTTTCTTTCCTTTCAACGCCCATATTTCATTTATATAATTTTTTGTTATCAACAATATATCATATTGGTTATAATCTATAACTATAAAATGTATCAATACAACAAACTACAGGAGGATTGAACAGTGAAAATAAGGAACACAATAATAAATCAAACATTTACCATTAACTTCAAGTCCTGAGACCTTGAAATATTCAAACAGTCTCTTCGACTGAAGAGATAGTTTCCTTCCAGCACTTCCCCGACGTCATTCAAGGCATTCAGTAAGGATGTATGCAATGTGACAAACCACTTCCTCTGTTCTGAGATAGTTGTAATTTATCCATTTTCGAGTAACCAGAGATTCAATCATTCTGAGCTTCTTATTCCTTGGTTTGTTCCATTGTATTTGTTAATTTGACCTTTGCTTTTAACTGATGACAATGTGTTGGCACCAACACACTATGCAATATGTGACCGGCGGCTTTATTGGACATCATGTCTTCCATTACATTACCGTCGATAGCAGGCTGTTCTGGAAGTCACAAGAATAGCATCCGCATGTTTCGCATTGAGTTTAAAGCGGACGTCAAACAAATAACATAATTTTCTTTACACACACCCGACTACGCGATAGCCACTAAACGGTTCAGGAGTAGGCATGGTATGTTTGATAGAGAGAACGTCTGTTGAGCGAGACACAATCGCAAAGCATACTCCATCAGGATTTTGGGAACCGTTGATGAAGATATACTCTCAATTTGTGTGTTCGGTGTGAAATATTTTCCTCTTGTTCTTTTTCACAGTGCTCGTCCTAAAGCTACTGACATCCCTTATTATACCCTAATGTGAATTTTCGGGGTAGTAAGGGTCATTACTCGGGCTATGAGGCTTGGGGCTATGTGTGGTTTGCTATTTCATAGTTATTATTTCATAGTTTGCTATTCATAGGGTCAGTTGAATCTGAACAGTCCAGCTAGTACCCCCAAACAGTCAGCGTACGCGCGAATCCTCCTGTAAGCCCTCTTCCCTAATCTCATAATAAATATGGTGATATGTGTATTATTACTTTTATATTACATAATATCAAAAGGTATGATAAAGAAACTCTTCTGAGGTTTTTACGGTGATGAAAAAAAATTCCTCTGATTTGGCCTGAACTCAATATTCTCACTTTCAGAATTTATTCTAAGGGTTGAATAACTTCTTATGGACTCCACAGGACAATCAGGCATTATTCATGTTATACATATATGATAATAAAACATGAAAAATTTAGCCATCTTTGTTCTTTTTCATTTTTTTTTAATTGATTTTTGGGGCTAAAATGCCTTATATATTTCATTAAAGTAAGAAATTAGAAATCCATATCACTGATATAACATAGTAAATATATTTAAGAATGATCTCTTGTATGTTAGAAATGACATATAGTTATAGTGATTTTTGTCCATTTTTTATAATATTTATAGTAAATAGATATTAACAATAATGGTTATTATATGTAATTAAAAATTGTATGAACAGATCTAGTGTTTTATATTGTAGTTTTTATACTTAGTGTCATTATTGTTAACTTATATCTACATAGTAAAATTAGTGTAAGATAAGTAAATTTATTAAAATAGCCTCTATTATTATAGTACATATTTGAAGAAATATATTTAAATTGTTACACATGGTAATGTAATTTGTAACATATATCACTGATTGTTCTACAATTGTTTAAATAATAATATGTATTATTATTATTTTGTTCCGGCATTTGTGCACTGCGGCCTCAGTGAGACCTATTGTGCGCCGTCCATGTCCCTGTCCTATATATGTGACAGGCCCACGGCCTTTGCAAATCTGAGGATACTGAGTGGATCGATCAGTTCACATAGTTTGGGGTCTACAATGCGATCACTACCAAAGTGAAGGTATCGCCTTCTAGCTAGGTTATCACAGTCACATATTATGTGACGTGCCGTTTCTCCCTCTTTCTTGCAGAATCTGCAGATTGGTGATCCCACTATCCCCAAATTAAAGAGGTGTTTGTTTAACCGACAGTGACCTGTATAGAGTCCTGTCACACTTTTGAGTGTCCACCTGTCCATTGATAGAAGTACTGAGCTTCTTTTCTTACAGGGTCCATCAAGAAACAGTTTCGAGTGTTCCTGTTTCTTAGCTTCTCTCCAAGAGAGTCTTGCCCTGTCCTCTAAAGCTAATTTTATACGCCTTTTAGCGTAGCTGAGGCTGATACCACATATGGGTTCAGGTGCAAGAGGTGTCTGTTCTGAGCCCACCCTTGCAAGGCCATCTGCCTTTTCATTGCCTGTGATGCCTGTGTGTCCTGGCACCCAGTCGATTCTAACCTTATTGGCTAGCGAGAGTGTGTTAAGGTTGTTTTTACACTCCTCAACCAAATAAGATCTGGTCGTATAGCTTCTCAGGGCGCCAATGGCTGCCTGGCTATCCGTGAAAATTGTGATCAGTCTGTTTCTTACACCCTCCCCAATTAAGGTTTGGGTACAGACATTGATCGCCATCACTTCGGCCTGAAAGACCGAGGTGTGTCTACCTAAAGGAATAGAAATCCCAGATTCTGGTTTATCTTTCCTCCATATGCCGGCCCCTGATCCGTTTTCTGTTAGTGAGCCGTCTGTATAGCAATTAATCCCATTACACAGTTTATGTGGTTTGGTCTTTGTGTTTACCATTTTATCATTTACATAGTTTGTCATTTTATCTGGTAAAATAATAGGTTTATTTTTTTGTGTGTATGCTGAAAACAGTAGCTCTGAAAGACCAAACATAAAAAAAAAAATTGAGATTTCTTGTTTCATATTAAGCTTTGATATGTTTTATCATGAAAACCTGATAATACTTACCATAATTTGAGCAAGTATAAGAACAATGATATTTGAAGATTTACTGCTGGATATAGCATAAAAGAACTAAAACAGAAACAATAAAACATTAACTGTAAATTAGTTAAAACAAGAAGATAATAAGATATTGGTTATTGGTACACTTGGTACACAAGAAGTTGGTGTACAAAAATAACAAAAGTATTGACGTTACATGAATGAGTTAGTTCTAGGATAATGGTCAACCAAATTATTCAACCGATCCGAAATTTTAGAGTTATAACTCTAAATACTGGTATATATTCCATAATACCTCATTGGTTGGTTAAAATAAATTATCAAGGAGAATGAAAACAAAATTGTGGAAAAGGAAACTGGTCAGAAGCTATTTATGACAAAATTCTTATCCCCTCCCTCTTTAGGTACATTGTAACATAACTCACTTCCTAGTTTTTCTTTGGTCTTTGGTATGTCCAATGATTCTACAGCTACAGTATTATTTCTTGAAGTGGCCCCCACCACTATATTAATAGTGGAAATTTTCTTTATTTTGTAGTAAAATTCTTCTTCAATAATTTTAAAATAACCCATTACTTTGAATGGGAGTACATCCTTCACTCAAGGATAGGCATGAACTAACTTTTACCTCTTCCACGCCACCTGGCTCACTCTTATTGGCCAAAGGAGAGGTCATGTGTTCGGAATTTCAAAATTAAAATGACAGGTGGTAAATTTTGGAACATCAAAAATCCAGGACATATTACAGATTAGATAAAATAAAGATAAAATGTGTGTTTTAAAAGATAATACTTTAAAGGTTTTTGTAGTAAGTAAGTATGCCCGAACAAGAAAAAAAGTGATAACTTACCAAGAAATCATTCCAAAGAAGAAAATTATAAGAAATTGATGTAATTTTTAATTCTGACTTTTTTTCAGAAAATACATGGTAAGTAAAATATGTAATAATACCTTCTTATTGTATTAATACTTCAGCACTAATGTAAAAAATAATTTAATTAGCAAAAAAATAAACTTTGTACTATTAACTATTACAAATTTGAAATGAAAATTCTTCTTAAAATTTTCATTGAATTGATGGCAATTCAAAATGTATCACGGTGTGAAATACTGGACAGATTATTAAAATAAATTCTCAATGATAAACTATAGACCAACTAGTGATATATGACTTCTTTTGGTATCTGTGCTGCGCAGTACCAAGCGCTGGTCCTAATCCTAGTGCATAATGACTTAGCAGAGATACTGCTAAAAGCGTGAGAACAACCGGTTATATCAATTAATGCCAAGTTTCATCGAGGTATTAACTACGGGACTAGATAAATGAAACGGACAGAGGGGAAAACATTATCACTGTATTAAACGATCGAGAGTAAACGATATAATCTTTATCGTATCGCGCGATGACAGGTAGAGTGGAGTTGATGAACGGACAGATAGCTATGAAGGGGGCTGGGGCATCCCAATTTGAGTAGTCACGTGCGGGCGTCACCTGGCCACCGTTCCCACGTACAAGGGCGGCAATTGACTCCGACATCAAGTCTGCTGTGCATAAGCCAACTCAGTGGCAGTCTCTCGGAAATTTAAGCCTTCTCCTGTCCTCGTGTCCTCTCTTCGGTAAAGTGTGGGAACGTCAGGTCGACTGGAAACTTACGCGATGGATATCATCAAAGGCTCTGGTCCCATTTTCCTCTCCACTTCTTTTCATGATTTACCCACCCAAGCCAGAATGGAAAGGGTTTCAATTGTATTTCGTCTGTTTTCTTTATGTGAGTCTATCTGCATTTGTGTTATACAACTGTGACTAAATAATTTATATAACTTCTTTATTGTACTAAAATTACAATCTGTCTTATTAGGCAATAAGTAATTGAGATAAATGTTCTCATTCATACCATATATACAATTCATCATTCACTTGCTCATTCATACATATCTACAAACAGCCCAGGTGCCTCCCAAGTCCACATGGTTGTCACCTCCCTCGCATGCGAAAGGGGAAGCGGAGTCTTGGGAAGTCCCCCACGCTCCTCCGTCAGCCGCGTCAGCGAATGCCAGTGAATGCTGACAAAGAGCCACATACGCTCAGGACACGATTGGAAAAACTGGCCATTGCCAGGACTCCCACTGTCACGCATTTATAGCAGGTCACGAGGCCACTGCCGTTTCAGTCTCCCAGGAGCATTATAGGGATGAGTGGTGAGATGCAATGCCAGTGCTACGGGATTAGGGTGGTTGGATAGGTTACTATGGAATTTCATGAACTTGGAAGGGATGAGTTCGAGAATGTAGGGTAAATTAAGATCGTTATGAAGGGTTTTGTTGTTGACGTAATAAGGGGCATTTACTATTGTTCTCAGAACTTTTGATTGAAAGGATTGGATACGCTTGATGTTCGACTATTTTGCTGTCCCCCATAGCTCTATTCGGTATGTCTAGATTGGTTTAAGTATAACTTTGTAAATTAGTAATTTATTTTCTATTGAATACTTATTCTTTGAATTAGTCTGTACAGTTGTCTGATTGGGATCCATATACAGTAAATACGTTTAGGGATTATAATGGTAATTCAAAGTAAGATCAGTGTTTTGTTTAAACTTAATTTTTGTTTGCGAGGATCAATATTTTTTTATTATTTTTTTTTATGGTAGTGAGATGAGTGGAAAATTTTAAAATTGAAAATTTCTTTTTTTCTTTATCTTCTGATTGTTTCGGCTAGAAAAAAATAGGAAAATCGTATGTAAATATTGTATACACAAACATACATTTAAGATTAAAAAACAAAATAAAGTGTAGGTTATGAAGTGTGTTTTGTTTTTCTCTTTAATATTGGGCTACGTGGGTGTTTTGATAACTTCCATGTCATCAGGGTGGGTATTTCTCAGAACTTCGAAGCTGTTAGGCGTGAAGAACGGAGTTTTCGTCAACTGTTTCTTCTTTTGAAGGGCTGGCCTGTGATGGTAGATCTTCCATCGAGCTGTTGGTTCACGCTTCCGAGAAAGTAGCCAAAACAATTTACATATTGATCGGGATATTGTATGTTTAATTTGATACCATAATCAATATAATAGAAAATATTTGATTCGCATCAAGTGGAACTACCATGCAAAATTTCATGCATCTATATCAAACCCTGGTTTAGTGGAAGTTGTCTAGACAATTGTCATTTTAGAATACATAATATTGAATATTTTATTATTCTAAAAATCTAGGATGTTTTGGATGGCTTACTTTGAAGGAAAAAGAAAAAAGTCAGTTTTTCCGATTGTCGTACCACCAACTTCCATTTCTCTTCCTTTAAACTCCATTCAGCTCCTAGCATTATTTACCTTACTGCTCAAACACACTAGATTAACATAAACACTCACATTACACATCCCATTCCTTACTTCCCCTTTGGATAATGTTGGGGAAAAGAGAGTGAACGTGTATGGCAAACTTTTTCTTGTTCCACCAATGCAAAGTCATTGGGGCATGACACTTGCACCCCTCCCCGACAAACAAAAACAAAAACGCGAGACCCAACCTTCACGGAGAATTAACCGAACAGGTTTTAAGGATATAAAAAGGATTTGCTTCTAGGATTACAACAGTGACAATGTTCAGCCTTCTATGGCACCTAGCAGTTCTATACAACTATTATTTTCGGAGCACAGAACATGTCCAGATCGACAAAGCTACGACATCTAGAAAATGACAGAAACATTAGAGAGGGTTATGCTTCACCAAATGCAACAAGATTTAAATCAGTAAGTCTGGCACTACGTATAATTAATTACTCTGGTGATCCTGTTCTTGTATAATGTTTAGTCCAAGAGAGCATTCAGAGAGTCACTCACCGAAAAAGGGCGTTATAGCAAATGGTAAAGTAAAAAAAAGTCAGAGATACGTTCACGATATATTTCTGTTTGCTTCCAGCCTAGAAGACTTACGAAGCTTACCGCATTGCCTAAATATTAAATGTTATGAAAGCTAAGATGTTTTTTTTTTTTGGTAATCAAGGTACTGGAATGATTAAGCATCTACTGCTTTAAGAAACAGGAAATAAACCGAAATATGTATATTAATTTTAGACAGTGTGGGTTGTAGTTAAACCGAAGTTAGGGCCTACAATAAGAAATGCTCACATTTATGATACTGGGGAAGGACCTAAGAAGCAAATATCGTAGTCTGGCCATATAGTACGCTATTTTGTATTCTCTATTCTGCTTAGGTGAGAACACAATCGAAACTAAATCGATTTTCAAAAACTTCAGATACAGGAGGATGATAAGCAAAAGATCCTGAGATATTAAACACACAATGAATACAAAGAAGGAAATTTGAATATTTTTAAGTTTAATTTAATGCAGGATAGAATATAAGCAGAGTAGTTAACCACTACAAAACAACGATAATAATGAATATAAATAGCATTAAAAAGTTTATAAGTGAGATTTAGGTCATTGGAAATTATCTGGGTTAAAAAGCTTGTGTTTGGTTTTTGGCGTTATGAATTTCGCTTTTTATGCTTGTCGTCAACAAAGAGCCAATAGAAAAATAACATATAGTTTTTGTGTACTTTATAAAGAATAAAGAAAGTTAGTAGATACGAAACTTTACACTCTTTGTCCTCACTTACGCACAATATGTCATAATATATTGTATATATTATTTTTTTAGGAGGGGATTATTCACAACAAGGTTTTCCTTAGTCAATAACTGCACTTATCCTTCCATTCGATCCTGTTGTAAACATTTTCACACCTTAACTTGTATCCTCGTATGAATTTTCTTATCTTCTTCTTTTTATTCTTCCCTCTGACTTCCATTTCATAATGGTTTAGGTATTTGGCTATCCTAGACTCTGAGTATGTGGACATAATATTCATGTCAAGCGCCATTTGGAAGAGAATGAATAAACATATTATTACTTTTTTATACTAAGATCTGTTTCGTGATAAGCATCGTCAATTGAAGTAACTAAATTAAATAACAATTATAACAAAAGAATTAAAGCATAAGAAAAAAAACAATTTCAAGTTAATACAACTCACCTAATTACAATTCAAGGAAGTTTATAAGTACATGGTGTATTTTCATAATTTATACAGTAAATTAAAATACGAGGCAATCTTCAGCTGACAAAAGGTCACCTGGGTATTTACTGGCATAGTATCAGTGGGCATAAAAGTTTTATGTTCACCATAATCTATATATGTTAGAATAGCAATAATTAGTCTGTTTGTCTATGTGGTAACATGTTACTGGCTGTGCTGTGCCTCTTGGTCTTGCAGCTTGCCAATGGAGAGGCTGCCTGTCAACCTTATCAGTCCTCTGTAAGTCCAGTTATAGTAAAAATCTTGTTTATTTTTATTCTTCCGTTCAAGATTTAATCTGTTTGCAAACATATGTCTGTCAGTTTTCATGTATGTGTGACAAGAAATTTAGATTGCATGTTTATGCGTAAAGAAGTTGAATTGCCAATTCCCTCGAGGAAGGTATACTATGGTGTTCAACAATAGTGAAAAGTCGTAAATTTGGATTATTTTGGTTAAAATGTAATAATGCAATAAACAAAAAAAAATTAATGTAAATAATGCTGGTGTCTAATCTATTAATCGACCCAATGCCAAAGATAAGTCAGATATATACTATTTTCCTGTGCTTAAGGGCAAAATGAAGACAAGGAGGACAAATAAAATCCAAAAGTTAAAGTTTTGAGAGCCAACAATAGAAATCGCTTGAGTGGAATTAAATTTGAAATATTTACAATTTTTACTAATTAACACTACTTTCAATGTCCAATATGTTTCAATCAATAAATGAAATATTATTGGTCAAAGATATGGAATAAATTATTCACAATCATTCAATGCAGGATTTTTTTTTATAGTTTATCAACTCAACAAATAATAGACCCACAAATCTTTGTTTTGGTAAACTAGCAGAAAAATTAGCAAGTGCCGGTAAGTGCTAAAGGGGTGGGGTGGTTTGATAACAAAGGGAATCGCTCTTCTTGATCTCTCGGTGAATATGGTCCAGGTAGTGAAAAAGAAAGGATATTTTCTTAAGATCAACTGGCAAGAGCGTTCCCCACTTTTCAGAATTCCAGTGTCTCCGGCCCTCCTTTTTTGATCAATTTCTTTAAGTCTTCTCCTTTTACTACCTAGTGAAATGAGCAAGCAGAAATACGAAAAGGACAATGAAACGAGAGTTTTCAACAGCGATCGAGATGAATGGTTTCTATTTACGAATCCAAACGTATCCAAACCAAGTGTGTTTGATCTGTGGTGGAAATGTTCCAGTGCCTAAAAAATGCAATTTGGGGAACCACTTCACTAAGAATCATTCTGATTTTGATTCTAAGTATCGTGTTGGTTCAGTCTTGAGATCGGATTTTATTGAAAAAAAAGAACAAATTGTCGCGGCAGCAATTATATTTAAAAAACATTCTGAGTAATGAACATTCTTCATTAGTAACAGCTTCTTATGAAATCTCTTTTCTACTGGCACAAAAAATGAAAACAAGCAACAGACGGATAAGAAGTTATCCCAGCTCAAAAATCTTCGCAAAAGAAACGATCGGAAAATGTCTAAGCTAAAAGACCAAAATACTGTAATGCGAAGGATTGGCGAAATGGCAGAAGTCGTGAGGTCGCAGGAAGTTTCTAAGATTTTGAAATGCAAATATTTTTCTGTGGCTTTGGACGAATGTTGCGTCAACAAATTAACTCCAAAGGTATGGTTGACGAAAATCTTGAAATATCTGAAGAACTCCTTTACCTCCATCAACTACCAACAACGCTTACAGGAAAAAGTGTTTAAAGAGCTAAAAATCGCTCTAGAAGGGAAAATTTGGATTGGCAATAATTAGACAGCCCAGATGGGGTCCTTGCTATGGTCGGTGAAATCAAGGGCTGTATTGTACTATTGAAAAATTATTTTGCCTTCTTTAGGAAGCGTGTGTTTGTTGGCTAAGCCGAGTCTTATTAAATCACGAATTTAGCCCGCGACTAAAAATGATTAGCCGCTCCTGATTTAATAAGTAGCTAACAAATACATGTCAAGTATCCACCCCACACTAGGATCATTTGTTGAGCTTAAATTTTTATGTCCCTTTTAAATCTATATAAATCCCAGAAAATAAAATTTAGTTTTATAAATAATTAACAAAAAAATGTTAATTGGTAAAAAAACTTTAATAATATTAGATCGTGAACACCTGCAGTGATGCCAGCGGGTCACCTACTCCCCGTGCACGGGCGCTGAGACAAGATCACGTATATCTTTCTCGTTCATTTGAATTCTCCCCTTTTTTTCTCGTTCAATTTCTTAAGAGTTTTGACAACTTCTCTCTCTCGTTATCTCTGTATAAACCAGTATAATCCGTTATGATGTTCTGTTAAACCCGTTTCTTATGCTTTCGCTTATGCTTATGCTTTTCGAAGAAGAAGAAGAAGAAGAAAAAAAAAAAAACCGTTTCTTCGATCATAGTGAAATGTACTATACTAGTGATGCAATCCAAAATGATTTTCCTTTATTTTTCCCACATCCTATTTTTTATAAGTTTGAGAGCTAAGAAAAAAAAAAAAACATAGCAAAATCACACTGCCTGTCTCGTTTGCCTTTGGCTTTATCGAAACTATCGCCCTTAACGGGCTGTAGAAACCAAAGAATTGGTTCTGTGGTGGAAGAAATGGCAGCATTAGCTGTATGCATTTTTCAGGCACCACAAGGCTTCGTTCGACTGACAAGGAGCACCTTATAATTTTTCTTTCTCAACCTTTTCTCCTATTTACTTCCTTTTTAGTCGCCGAATTCAGAGCTTCTCTTCTCTTGGTAAGTACCCATTACGATTTTTAGGCATGCCAACATTTTTTCTCTTGTGTAACAGTATCTAGTAATATGCACATAAACACTCCATTCGTAAATATTTAATTATTTTTTCGCAAGAATTATGTTTTCTTCGAGCTTAATTTATTTATAGCGGGAATTCAAATATTCTGTAAGAAAGCAGATACATAGATCTCCAATCTTGGGTTAACTATTTGGTTGTCATTAATGTACAAGTGCAAATTTGGTGCTCTTCATAGAAGTAATCATAATAATTGTATGTATCACCTTTTCGTAAATGTGTATTGACCATATAAAATTATAGATCTAGGTATTTCTGATGTTATATACCATGTATCACACATTATCATAACTTCAATGGTTTACTATATGAATAGCTACAGACAGGCTAAATAACTGTACCATATGATTTCAGTGCACGTTCCTGACTGCTGAAATGTGTTGCGGGTTCCCTTTGACAACTCTCTGCCTGCCTGACAGCCGGGGTGGATTTTCCTGCTTGTCACCGTTCGACATCCCGAACCTGTCGACAGCCTTCACCTCGCTGAACCCGTTCGCCCCAGCTTTGGGACAAGCAGAGACCTCCATCAGGCAGGCATTCAACCCAGCTACCGACCCACTTGCCAATCCACTCTTGGACCCACTGGCCAACCCGATCCTAGACCCTCTGGCCAACCCGATGATAGACCCTCTAGCAAATCCGATGGTCAACCCACTTCTCAGTCAACCACCAGCTTCCTGATGATGGCATTTCATTTTTGTAAATCCTAATAATTGTACAGTTAATGAATCTATCAAATAAACATATTATTTTTTAGCTGCAGTGCAGCATTCTACAGCCCGAATCTGAAAAGTGAAGGATTATTTTTGTGTTTATATAGTTATTTATTTTGTCTTTTTTTTTTAAATAATTTTAGAAAAATATGTTTTCAACGAAAAAAAAATATCTTTACCTTTCCTTTGGATTCCTGTAAAAACTCAATAAGGGCTTCATATCAGAGAAGTATAATAGGAATATGGTGAGGAACTATACATGATTATTCCCTACCACTCTGATAAGCTATGAAAGGTAAAAGCCTCGAAGAAAGCAAGATATCGAAGATAATTGATCTATCAGCAAGAACAGGCAAAAATGTTTATCTTGCTACTTCCAGTGGTATATAAGATGTCAAAGGTGGAAAAAACATACCATGAACTGAAGGAGGCAGTTCAAATCTCAAGATCATTCGTGAATACTTGTTTCTTCGATTGCAAGGACAAATCTCCATAATGGCCGTTAATGAAGCTTATGGGCGGAAAATAATAACTGAGATTTATGGTGGATTCTTTGAATCGAAAATGAGTTCTGGTTGGTCCATGTTAATGGTCCATGTATACATACCTTTTTTTTTCATTTTAATATTCATAATACTTTAATTTAATTTAATATTATAATAACCTCATAATTTATTATGTAATATTAGTGTTTATAAACCTCAAAGTTATAATAGCAACTAATTCCCGCAATATTTACAATGTGCTTGGTACAGGTGAATAAGGATTTATATATATATATATGTATTTATATTAATATGTATAGTGGGAGGGGTAATATAAGTTTCAGTGTAAATTGGTAGTTGCTGGACAGATTCATTCTGTGGAGGATATCCAGAAGGAATCAATTGGTTACAAAAGCTAGAATAGGGATAAACGGTAACTAAAGAAAAAGAAATATTCATACCAATGAAATCCCACAATTGAGAAACAGAAGAAAAGGCAGTGATTCGTTGTTAATTGGTTTGATGATAAAGACAATATAATATACCAGAACGGAATACATCTGTTACGGCCTCATAGTCAGGCATTTGCTATGCTATTGGGATATGTTTTGTGCCAAGTATTCTTTAACGATTCTCTAAAATGAGCTCCAGTGATATGACTGATTAATTATTTTTCATTTTCTATTGATTTAAATTAATAACTTGGGAAAAAATCTTACAATTTTGAGATTATTGTTGTATTCTAGTCCATTAGTAGTATTATAGAAAAACATTCATATCAAGCCTAAGGGTTCATCAATAAATCGTAAGTTAAACTAAAATAAGCGATAGGATAAAGATTGTTCTTAAGTATAAGCAACGACAAGAAATAACACCCATCCTAATAAATTACTATTTCTGCTCAGTTTAAGTGTATTAACTAAATAAAACAAAGTCATTGTTTAAATATATATTTTATTGAAGATAAAGTGATTGAAATTGGATATAAGTTCTACATTAAATTTGTATAAGATCTTTCTAAACACTCTAAGAGAAATAATTGAAATGCACTAAGAAACAAAATACACATTGAGATTAAAACATTAGCTAACTAAGTTATGATGGAGAGAGTGATGTGCGTGATCGTTTGTGTATGTACTCAGGTTATGGACGTTCACCTTATACTGCTGTTACAAGAAATCTGTCCTGGGTATTATAGATTAACTGTACGTTAATAAAAAAAATGTATGGGACGCCCATTAAGAATAAATTCTAACAGCCTGAGCTTGATTATACATTGCAATACATAATTATACTTAGATAAAAAAAAAATTCTATTCAACATATCAAATTACCAATACATACTCGTCTATGGTAGAGAACTGGGATTGTCCCTGATCTAAAAGCCATTTTGATTTAAAATAATTAATAATATATTATATACCTGGAGGGTTGCCTGGTTACATAATATGCACTAAGCCGTTCGTTTGTATATAATGGAATGATTCATTAATATATAAAATAAATGTTAATGAAATTACAAATACAATAGGTTACTGCAGTGTGCATTAATATATATACCTCAACCTAATTACCCCTTTGACATGGAATATGGACTGAAGATATGAATGAACTCTGAACAGGCTGAGAGAAATAGGGGAAGACTTCTATCTCAAAACCTCTGTCCCTACCATATTCATTTCTAGGTGATCCTTGTAAAACTCTGCCTGGGACTAATGAGGTAGCAATAGGTGTATTTTGCTATAGGCCCGAGATGAGAGTTTGAACACCTCAATATGTATCTTCTTAAATTAACGTAGTGATTTTAAGACAAAATGTTTTATTAAAAATGGTTGAAATGTTTTAATGAACAATGATTCAATTTACTATGTATAAACAATGAACAAATTGGATAGATCTTACTATCTACCAATAAACTTAAATCTTACTAATGTACATCGATGGCTTCCCCAAACATGAGGAATATGGCCCAGGTGCTCAGTCAAAAAGCTCTGGAGACGGGAGAATGCCACTGAAAAGTTGTCAGCCAGTGGCCTAAGCTCCGAGCCACGAAGTCTCTGTGCTGTCTCGTTCTTAAGTATACGTACTCCTCTCTCTCTCATTTCTCTCTCTCTCTCTCTCTCTCTCTCTCTCTCTCTCTCTCTCTCTCTCTCTCTCTCTCTCTCTCTCTCTCTCTCTCTCTCTCTCTCTCTCTCTCTCTCTCTCTCTCTCTCTCTCTCTCTCTCTCTCTCTCTCTCTCTCTCTCTCTCAAGCAAGTTTTTTTCTTCATGACCTTTTGTCCTCTTGGATGCATTTTCGCACCCCCTTGCGAATGGGTTAGTATGTGACTGCACACACTATTCTCGGGCCACACTGGCTGCTAAGTCCTATATCTCTTCTGGCACATACTTCTCTTAAATCCAGAATCTCTGTCTCTTAACATTACTTACCATGTTGCACTTCATTCCCCATGTCAGAAGGTTGAACATATAACACACAGGTTTTCTCCCACAAGGGAATTTCGCGTTAATCGGTGGAAGATTATCTGGATGTTGAATAGTAACAATAAGCAATAATTGGGATGCAATGAAAGACCAACTAATTATATTCAAAGATAATGAATTGAATAGAAATGCAATTGCTACTTAATAAATAAGTCTATGTAATCAAAATTAATGATTAATGATTTTACGATCTCGATATGTCTTTTAACTAAAAAAAGCAAAGGATTGACGCTTTCTACGCCCTTGAAGAAGACATCAGACAATCTTCGACGATTTTTCGGTTACTACAGCCGATAGCCCATGAACCACGATCTAGGTGAGACCTGCACAAACGATGAATGTGACTAAAGTAAGATCTCGGCATTCGCTAAAATTATATTCTGCAAATGACAATTGAGGCAATGCCGTTGAATGAAATTTTACTGGTGGAACGAAAAGCCTTTAGGCTTGGCACTAGAACTTGGCATACCGGTATATTTTGGCGACGATCAGAACTAAACAAAACTAGCTTCTAGGCACCTACCTTCTTTTCTACGCTATTGGCCTTGGAACAAACCATTGTATCAGTGAAAAAAATACCTTTCGGATATTTTGGCACTTGCCTCCTTTTTAACGGCAACGCCTCGGTTGGTGCTAAGATATGTTCTATCTTAATCAAGTGGTACTTGAGCAATGTGGCACGTAAGTGACAATTTAGTAAATCAATAACAAATTATGACTACGCTCTGGGTTTGTATATACAATAACAGCTACAAGGCCAATTTTCCCAACGTCCTTTGTCACCAAAGGTCCATTGACGTCACTCAAACCAATTATGTTTTTGGGTGCCCTGACTTCAACTGTAGGCCGTTTTTCCTATGCGTCTATCAAATTTGGAGCAATGTTATACTATTATACTTAATAGGCAATAAGCAATTAAGATAAATGTTCTCATTCATACCATATTTACAATTTATCATTCACTCGCTCATTCATACAATATTTAAAAACATCCCAGGGCCCTCCCAAGTCCACATGGTTGTCACCTCCCTCGCATGCGAAAGAGGAAGCGGAGTCTTGGGAAGTTTCCCACGCTCCTCCGTTTGTTTGTTTTTTTCAAAACCTCAAAAAAAATACAATGTACAACAGAAAAATAACAAAATAATCGAACTTTACAAATTTCTCCTCTTCCTGCATTTAAATGCATTTGGAGGAGTGCATAATACAATAAATTTTTGATGTTGTTAAAAGTACTCAGTCTTATATTTACACTAGGTGATGAGGCTCACCTCCTATTTGTCACCGACACCAAACACTAAACACTAGGAACAAAACAAACTAAATCTCTACCTAGAACCTAGGACTAGAGTGTTCCAGCCGCGACAGCGTCCTGCAATCGATGGGGGAACGGTGCGGGGGTTATAGTGTTAAACACCGGGTTTGTTAGATATTGTAATGAGTCGAAAAATTTGATATGTCTACGCTGGATGAATTCATCCACCGTATGCAGCTCAAATATCTTATGCTGCTCACTGTTTCTTAAGACGGCGCCTTGGGGTACTCCACAGGTCAATGGCACAGCTTCGGAGAAGCTATCACACACCCCTACCCGCAACGATCTGTTTTTCAGGAAGCTAGCCAGAATTGAATACAGTTGTTCCGGGCATTCCCGGTCGCAGAGCATTGGACACAGTGTCCCGTGAGACACCGAGTCGAATGCTTGGGGGCAATCAATGGAAATCATAGCCGTGGCTATGTTTCTATTCATGTTATGGCTAACTTCTGACTGCACCTTCAGAAGGGGGTGCTCTGCGCTCATACTGGATTGGAATCCAGTCTGCTCTGGCGGAATGATGTCATTTTCCGAGCAGTAATCTTTGAGATAATTCAAAAGAGTTTTCTCAAAGATTTTCCCCATCTGTGGTAGCAGACTGATCGGGCAGTAGTGGGCTGGGTGATCTCCACTCTTGGCTGGCTTTAGTAATGGAAACAAGATGGCTTGTTTCCATGTGTCAGGAAAGTACCGCAATCTTATACAAGAGCTGTATAAGTTTGCTAGTTGTACTATCCCTCTCCTCGGCATTTGTTTGAGCAGCACTGTTTGTATCCCGTCGTGCCCTGGTGCTCGGTTTCCCTGACACCGGCGAAGAATCACCTTGAGCTGCTTCGGTGATACAAACATGTGGTTCTGTTCAGCATCTACCGGAGGAGGCATGTGGTAGTATCCCGTCCTAGCCGTAATATCTCTAGCGTAATGGTCGGCCAGTTTTGTTGCCTGTTGCTCAGCAGTCAGAACATTGTCGCCTTCGTTAAGACGGACAGTGGCTGTCTTGCCTTTTGTAGTCTTCAACAACTTCCAAAACTTTCTGTGATCTCCGTGAGTGCTACGAAGTTTCTCATGCCACTGCGCTGTTTTCCAGAGCTTCATCAAGCCCCGGATTTGCGTTGTGAGAGAATTCACAACGACCTTGGCTTGCTGAACTCTCGTCCCTGTACCATCTATTCTTCCAAGTATGGCGCAAGGCAATAATTTTAAAAATGTGGTCTGGAGGTGGTCGCAGAGACGGTGGCATGGGAGTGTACTTCGGGATCGCAGTGTTTGCTGCGTCTATGATCACATCAGTTATGAAAGTTCGTTGAAGATCTACTTCCTCTTTCGTGCGGAGAATTGGCACTGTATGCAGGTTATGGTAAATTTGCGACCGGTACAGATCCCAGTCGGCACGACGGTAGTCAAATCTCGTGGGGCGAGGGGTCGCCACTTTACCATCCACTGCATACAGTACTGGCCTGTGGTCAGAGGTAATAAAGGGCGGTGCAACTAGTGATACGGTGGGGTTGTTTTGTCAGTAGTAAGTCAATCGTCGAGTTAGCTTGTGGGTTACCTCTATGTCGAAAAGTAAAAGTCTGGGGGTGAACGACCGTAAACAGCGTTCTCAACAGGAGTCTCCCAGCCTTGTTTGTTACGGTGTTATACCACATGGTATGTTTTGCGTTGAGATCTCTCACCACCCAGTGGTTAGATCTCTGCGCACATGCGTGTAGCAAGGCTGAGTACTGCTGCAGAGACGCGTACGGTCTTCTGTATAGGGTGGTAAGGTAAATGGGTCTCCCCAAATTTACCTTAACTGTCAAGTGGTGAATAAAAAAATTATGAAATATAATGTATCTTTTGTTAAGAATTTTCGTGCATTAGAGTACATAGTAAATATGTAAAATGGCAATGCTGAATAATTTGTTATTATATTTAAATCAAATCTTGATCAAAGTTATACTTATCTTATGCCGATAGTCCATAGCAGGTGGATATATAGATCAGATGATATTGAAGTGTTGTGTGTGATTTGAACTAGAAACAAACAACGGATCGGAGTTGAGAGCAGCAATAAGGGAGGCTAAGAGGGCACTCTTGGAACAGAGACAGCTCTTACATTGTCCGTCCAAGAGCGATTTGTAAATAAATTAGCCCCGTGTACAGAGACAAAGAAGGAGAATGAAAGAGCACCCTCCGTCCATTATACGCAAGTTAAAAGGGCATAGCTTTAATATAGCAGGGGGGAGGGGGTGGAGGAGCAATGAAATGCAAACGATACCGGCGGATCAACAACTGATTAAATCCTCTACCCACCCCTGCCCCCCCTCCTGCTCTTTTTACGCAAATCTAATCCTTTATATGTGCCTTGTGCGTGTCTGAGTCAGCTGCCTGTTTCTCTTTGTCTCTCTCTCTCTCTCTCTCTCTCTCTCTAAGCGCTGAGGCTCGCCTTTCAGCCTTGTAAACATTTCACAAAAGCTTTACAGGTGAAACTGTTTTCAAAGCACAAAAACGTTTCCAAAACGTAACTAAGAGAAGTAACGCACTTACACGACTTTTGGTAATGTTTTTTATAATAATTTTTACCTCCAATCTCTTGTCAGTCCTTGCATCCTTTCCACTAGACGAATTAAATCCGACGTAGTCTTGGCCCCGGTTGGCCTTCGGAGTACATGTATTTTCCTTGTGCTTTCTTGAGCAATTTGCGTACCTAGAGGAGGGCGATGTGGGCGGCACATTTTTCGAAGTAGCATTTCTTATATTTTTAAATTATATATAAATAAAAATTATGATAATGTTAAGAACAGAATCAATTATTATAATAAATATGCAATTTAACAAAAAACTCTCTGGTGCCCCACAACAACAAAAACTTCCTGGTGTAAAATCAGTCTGGTGCCCCGACCCGACGCTGACATTTTAAAGCTTATTGAAAAAAGTTATAATGTGCCCCGTATATTTGTAATTTGCGATGATAAGTGACATAACGATTCGTCGACTGGCGGAAAAATCAAAATCTAGTGGTACAGAATACGAAAAACAACTGAAGATGTTCTGATTCTGTCATTCAAGACATTTCTAATAATATAGGAAAAAAATATATCTATAAACATAGTTTAATTTTATCATTATGCTTACAATCTGTTTAAACAAAATAATAGCAAAGAAATAAATTTATTTATTTATATTAAGTGATTTTTTATAACCACTCTTGATTTTTATTGACGGAGAGAGCGAATTGGGCCCTAAGTGGCTAAAACTCTAGTTTTGCCACTGTCTTGAACACACATAATTATAAATAATTTGTATAATAAAGAATAATTTATGTAGGTCCAAAGATCAGTTTCGTCAATTTTTTTCGCCATTAGTTTAAAATGAAATTAAGGACGAGCAGAGGGGCATGACCTAGATATGTCCAAATTCGGGTGGAGCCTCCGTCAGTATTTTATTAAACTCACAAAAATCAGTAACAATAGTTTAAAAATAGTTTAGGTATTTTGAACATGATCCTGGGTCACAGAAACAAATTAAAATTAAGTAACCCATTTCTATAATTAGCTCACAAAACGTTATTTTTCAAGATCCTATTGGAATTCTATTTGATTTACCGTATTTGCATTCTTAAATAAAGCTCAAATAATTCATGAGCAGGGGACTTAAGAAACTATTAAAATAAGCGTAAGGCAAGATTTTTTCTCGTTTTTTTCAATGTACTTTCTTATTGTTATTGTATTCACCAAAACGTATTCAGTAATTTTTTAACATCTCTAAAAAGAGTATCAAGTAAAACTTTCATGCGAAATATCACCCCTCTACATGAATTTAGACCAAAAACAAAACTGGTTAAATTATTTGCTTCTTGCTCATTTATTATTTATTTTCTCGTTTATACTTCTTCATCTTAATCAATACATATAGAGAGTAGCCTATATTATTGTTGAATATACTATATATTCATAGTATTTTATGTTATGTATTCATAGTATCATAAAATCATAGAATATTATTTTATGGAAATGGCTATAACAATATTTCTCAATAGCAAACTGTACCTCTATTTAAAACTTCATAAATCTAGCTTAAACAGAAGACTCACAAAGTTCTCCAGAAAACCTAAGACTCAAGGATAAAAACAGGAGTTGTTATTTTTGAAAAAGCCATCCTTGAAATGTCCAATATAAGCGATGCTTTTCATATTCAAATCATGATATCGTCGATGCACAAGTGGGTGTATGTGACACACATACAAAAAAAAAAAATAAATACTTTATAACTATAGTGCATTGACTAGATACAAGCGAGAAAGCGCCGTAAGGCACTTGATGTTTAGGAGAATCCCTGACAGATGTGCAAACCCTGACCTCACGCCCACATACAAAGGAGGGACTGTTTACACCGCTAGCATTAAAGGCTAGTTACCCGGCACTTCCCACGGCCTCCCAGGTCTCTCTCACAGTCTGACTGTTTGCCCAGTGCCAATGGTCCTAGCTGTTTATTTAAACTGGGATCTAGCTAATTTCGTCCTCAATGGGCAGTCGCGTGGCGATGGCTGCTCAGCCGAAAGGATAACAGGGCTGTCCTCTCACGCCTGTACGGCTGCAGCCAGAACAAAGTATACTGTCGCGGCACTATAGTTTGTGGCTGAATTAGGGCAAAAATTGATCCGAGGATCTAAACTTTCGTTTTTTTTTATAAACTCACAGAACTGTATTTAAATATATATATACAAGATTTTAGCTTTCCTAGGCCACATTGGAAGAAGACGTGTTTTTTTTTTTGGGTATCATATAAATAGGTAATGCTTATAATGACTGTTATACAACTGTATATAAACTCCTTTTTCAGGTATTCTGAAGTTTTATTGCCACCATCAATTACTTAAGCATTGATGAATGTTAATATATTTTACCCTTTATATGACCCTTTATAAGGGATACTTTGATGTGAAATAATAACAATAAGCAATAAATTTTATTTTAGTACAATAATTCATCAGTTTTTTTGTATAACTGAAATTTATTATAAAATAATTGAACAACAAATGATAAATAATGCTAAAAACATTGTAATACAAGAGCTAATTCATACTTTTTTTTATATGATATTCTTTTTGTGCTAAAATTACAATCTGCCTTATTAGGCAATAAATAATTGTGATAAATGTTCTCATTCATACCATATTTACAACCTGCATTCACTCGCTCATTCATATAGGATTTACAAACAGCCCAGAGGCCTCCCAAATCAACATGGTTGTTACCTCCCTTGCATGTAAAAGAGGAAGTGGAGTCTTGGGAAGTCCCGCAGGCTCCACGTCAGCCGCGTCACCAGATACGAGAGCGCGAGAGCCACAGACGCTCAGGACATGATTGGAGAAACTGGCCATTGCCAAGACTCCCACTGTCACGCACTTATTGCAGGTCACGAGGCCAATGCTATTTCAGTCTCCAAGGAGGTTATAGGGATGAGTGGTGCAGTGCAATGACTGTGCTACGGGATTAAGATGGTTGGATTGGTTACTATGGAATTTCATAAACTTAGAATGCAGGGTATATTATGATCGTTATGAAGGGTTTGGTTCCTGACGTAATAAGGGGCATTTACTATTGTTCTCTGGACTTTTGATTGAAAGGATTGGATGCGCTCGATGTTCGACTTTTTTGCTGTCCTCCATAGCTCTATTCCGTATGTCCAGATTGGCTTAAGTATAACTTTGTAGATTAGTAATTTATTTTATATTGAGAGTTGGGGTGTTCTTTGAAGTAGTCTGTATAGTTGTCCAAAGCGTCTGTTTAGTTTTTGTCTTTTTAGTCTCGTATGTGGGTTCCAGGTCAGTCGTTTGTCGAGATGGAATCCTAAGTACCGTACTATCTCGGATACAGCGAGAGGAATAGAATTAAAATAAACTAGTGGACGAGACTTGCGGCAGAGGGTAAAGGTAATGTGGGAACATTTTGCTTCATTAACTATGATCCACCATTGGTTGCACCAATACTCAATCTCATCAAGGTGTTTTTTAAGGTTATGGGATGCTATAACGGGGTCTGGGTGGGATGACAAGACTGCAGTGTCATCTGCAAATGTGGCAAAGAAGGTACTGGGGACTTCAGCGGTGTATAGGTTATAAAGGATGGGACCCAGGACACTGCCCTGTGGAGCTCCTGCATTAATGGGATAGTAGTTAGAATATTCTAAACCACAGCGGACATGGAAGAAGCTTTTTGAAAGGTAGGACTGTAGGATTAGGAAAAGGGTCTGTGGTAAATATGTTTTGAGCTTGTAGAGCAAACCTCCGTGCCAAACCCTGTCAAAAGCTTGAGCTATATCAAAAAGGGCAGCAGTGCAATACTTTTTGGTTTCAAGGGCTGAGGAGATGTGATCAACAACGCGAAGGCGTTATTGAGCAGTGGAATGTCGTTCACGGAAACCCAACTGGTGTGTAGGAAAAAGGTTTTTGGATTGAAGTAGTAGAACAATTGGAAGTAGACGTTTTAATAGGAGTTTTTCAAACATTTTTGAGAGGGTAGGGAGTAGGCGAATTGGATGGTAAGATGAGGCGTCATTGGGTGGTTTACCGGGATTGGCGAATAGGACAATAATGGAATGTTTCTAGAGGAGTGAAAAGTGTGTCGTTCGGAAAATGCAATTATATATGTAAGATAGGAAGATTATGGCTTTAGGAGGCAGTTGTTCAAGAATTTGAGGAGTGAGGAGATCATTTCCAGGGGATGTTTGGCAAGGTAGGTTTTTTAGAAGGTATTTGACCTCAGAGGGATTAACGGCTTTTGGTGGAAGTGAGAGAGGTGTTGGTAAAGTGAGAAAACCTTCAACAGTTGTGCTGTGAGTATGGTTTTGATGAGAAGCAAATTCCTCTGACCTATCCCCATCCAAAGCCGCCCAGGACCCATCATCACGAGGTGGGAGTTGAAGGAATTGGAACGAAAAGATGCCATAGCCGCTTTACCAATCTGCAGTACTGATTGTAAGAGCAGGCAATCAGCAGGATGCCGGGATCTTTGCCACACTGTTCTGGAGCGGCGTTTGGATTGGATTAGATCTTCGAGATGCTGAGGTAAACGATTATGATTGTGAATTTTTGGATGACGATGGGGCGACGATGCCTCCCAAGACGACCTCTGGACCAGAGTAGTGAAAGAATACACTACATCGTCTAGGTCTTGGAATGTTTTCAGGGGTTTTGAGGTCTACGGTATCTGTAAGAAGCTGAAGTGGTCCCAGTCAATTGGGTCCTTAATAAATGAAGGAGGAGGCAGTTTGTGAATTCGTCTTAGGGATATGGTTAATAATAAAGGACTATGATGGGAGGAGAGGTCATCGAGGTGCGTGAGTGAATAGGTTAGTGTTCCTAAACTATTGTAGAAGAAAAAGTCATCAGTTTTTAAATACAATGTTTGATAGACGAAATTGAAATATAATTCACAACAAATGTACTGGCGTTATATTATTTTATAACGGCTAATATAATTTTAATGAGCTAAAGCTTATTTACTGGTGATGTCTCGTGTATACTAGGTGTTGATCTGCTTGTTACATCTTCAGGGAGAGGTAGTGCTCTAATGCTCTAGAGGTAGTCCTCCTCGGCAGGGTAGGCCGGGGCCACTAGAGACCAACGTAGATTCCATAAGAAATAAGAAAGTCAGATTGCACCGCAGAAACAGACTAATCGAACCTACAGATAGCCACTCGATTCCTATCTGGAGGGTTTTATATCAAAGTTATCCCGACTCTTATTTTGGGAATGACGCTGTGTTTCGTCAAATTATTCTGCCTTTCTCCAAGCCAACTACTTGTAGGTCCAGTCAATGAGAAGTTCTACTTCTAGATATTCTACGAGCCGTGGCATGTGGTACTATGTCCCATTGATTTGTTCACATGTATACTTCATAGTTTAGGTGACAAGGCCTAATTATTGTTATTGCCCCATCCGCTTCCTTTCTGGACCTTTCTACTGGTAAACCAGTCGCTTGCCTTCAATAAATTTAAGTCTGTTTACAGTAAGTCGTCCTGCCTTGTTGGCTTTGATATACCACTACGTATCCCTTTGTTTAGGATTTTGTAATCCTTCTATTTTATTCCATCATTCGTTTAATATCTCGTTGTGTGATAGCCTGCTCCAATATATATATACATATAAGTCCCAATTATAATCCAATACCTTCCATCAATGTTAGATATGAGATATATATAATATATTGTATAGGCAAATTTTTAATAAACGTGATCGCGACCGGGACAAAAATCATTATTATGCGATAAGTATCACTAAGCAATAAATTACTTGTAATTAAAAAATGGTTATTTTTCTTTTAGGTCATATAAGAGCTAAGTGATTAATCAAACTTAATTTGTGTCAGCAAACTATACTAACAAATAGTTATTAAAATAGTTTTGAGATTGTAACGCAACCCTATCATCACTATGTGATCCATCACTCATGACTTGAATTTTTCTTTCTCACTGATCGTTCTTAAGCGCAGTTACGTTAGTCGGAGGGACATTATCAGTGAAAGAGTGACAATCGGAAGTAAAGAATTTTTTTGACAGTTTTCAATGAATTACTGAACTGTTTAATGTAATAATTGTGAACCAAAACAGCCGAAATGCATCGCTCCGTTGAACACAAATCTGGCATGAAAATCTTATGAACGGGAAAAAATGAAGGTAATTTGATTTTAAAAAACTGTGAAGGGAGTAGTGATGCTGTTTTTATAGTGTTATGGTTATGGGTCGTCAGGGTAAAGGTAGGGTGGAACAGAGAAGGGTAGGTAGGGAGGGGCAGGGGTGTGATGTAAGCTTGTGAGCCAGGCGTTGCACCCCACTTGTGCAGACTCACTGATCTGTATTTGTGCCGTGTTTGTACCTAGCATTGTTATTACAATTGTCTTTATACATTTTCACGTGAACGTCAGGAATGTTCACTAATAAATGGAACTGCAGTCTTGTCATCCCACTCATATAGCATCCCCTAACCCACAAAAAGCGGATCCAATCCTTTCAATCAAACGTCCTGAGAACAATAGTAAATGTTTCTTATTACGTACCCAACAAAACCCTTCATAACGATCTTAATATACTTCACATTCTAGAATTCATCCCTTCCTAGTTCATGAAATTCCATAGTAACCGATCCAACCACCCTAATCCCGTAGCACAGTCATTACACTGCAGCAATCATGCCTATAATCCTCCTCGGAGACTGAAACGTCAGTGGCCTCGTGGTTTGCTAAAATGCGTGACATGGGAGTCCTGGCTATAGCCAGTTTCACCAATCAAGTCCTGAGCGTATAGGCTCTCGCGCTCTTAGTCAGCCTTGACTGGCTAGTATCCGGTGACGTGGCTGACGGAGGAGCGTGGGACTTTATCTTTCAAACGCGAGGAAGGTGACAACCATGTGGACTTGGGAGGCCTCTGGGCTGTTTGTATATATTGTATTAATGAGTGAATGATGAATTGTAAATATGGTATGAATTAGAACATTTATCACAATTACTTATTGCCTAACAAGGCAGGTTTTAATTTTAGCACAGTAAAGAAGTTTCAAAAAAAATAAATAAATAAAAGGAAAGTTTCAAAACTTATTTTGAGTCCTAAAAATCATGAATTTAAAGGAAGCAGTTAAAAGAAGCACTGATTTCAGACAAAAAGGGAATAAGACTGCTGACATAGAAGCTAAAATGTCCCGAAACTTTGCCAACTGACTGCGTTCCTTAATTCCTCACTATCTCCGCAATCCCGGGTTTCGACACCAGTTGACGTTCGTGAGAATCAAAACTAAAAAAAGATCGAGAAAGACTCTTTATTCATAGCTCTTAATCCTCTATACACATACAATCGGAATGTTTACATCCCGATGATTTGGTATTAAGACTGTGTACCGACAGTGCCAAGGCCTTAACTTTTATATATATATTTCAAAAATATTGTCATTTTCAAGACTCGGTTCAATGTTAGTGTGCCTATCACTTTAGGGACTAAATATGATAATAGCTACAAATACGTAAAAATAATATCTAATAGCATATAAAGACGATAAAGTTTAAAGAAAATCAATGAACTACAGTGATAAAATATAAGGAAATTAAAGGAAAGGAAAATTGTATAATAAAATTGTAATAGTAAGTCTCATAAAGATTAAATTAGAGTGAAATATTTAAAGGATTCTTAATTTACAGTTTCACCCCCCCCCTCCAAGGACAGACTCATCATCACAGTGGCAAACAAGATAGGCTATGATAAATACAGGGCGATACAAATTCTAACACAAATGGTTAGTGGCACAAAGACAGCAATTGAAAAAGTTTGGACGAAAGTTAATTGTTGCATGCAATGCGACATGGACTGACTGACAGTAATTTATTTAGATTTGAAATAATTAATAACGTTGCCTGCATACATAATATATTGACGCTTGTATCCAATATCTGTGCAACTAAGTGCTCACTGATATAAAAACCAGAAACCAGTTACCCGTGTGACAGACTGAGGAGGCTGGGTAGGGAACCATGTACATCATGTTTGTTAGAAATGAATTTGAAATATGAATAAAAATGCAAAAGATTATGGTGAGTGATGTTTCTTAACCAGAATTGAAGAGAAAAGAGGAGAACAATTTGTCAATTTCACCTGTTGAAGTCAGGAAAAGCTGGCCTCCTTGCCTTTAAATCAGCCTCAGAAAGTGTTGTTTACCTTACTAAATGCAAGGTTACATTTACTTCTTTTACCTGTTGCAATCTTTGCCTTACTTCGTCATCGCGAACCTGGCCCTCCTGAGTATTTATTAACAGATAGCATAAGACCGTTCTAACAGCAGTTACTCGAGGACGAAATAGGCTTCGATTTCTGCATATTTCGACTACGCGACTATTTTCGCTACATAAGTACAACTTAATATTTTATTTCTCAAGAAACAGATAAATCGTACTAATCTGAAAGTAAGTCTGAAAAAATATTATTGAGATCTTATAATGTTCATAAAATCTCTAGAATCTCAAAATCACTCAGAAGATCAACGATAGAAGTTGATTATTTACGGCGTTCCCACTGGCTTCATTGGACTTTATTACATTGATCTTTTAGGTACCCACAATGTTCTTAATTTATTTAAAAGGTGATTTATTTATTTATCTTTTTAACTCAAGTGGGGTGGGGTCCCCAGGTACCTCTAGATGTTGTACCTTCACTTTATGGCTCCTTTATTTTATAAAAAACTACCTGACAATAATATGTAATAAATAAATGTAAGTAGAGTGTGTGTAGGTGTGTGTGTATTCTAGTCTAACTCTTGAATGCCTGGAAAAATTTACACCAAACTTGGTACACATACTAACAATCTGGAAACAATACAGAGGCAGTAAGACACCCTTATCAACCCTAGGTGGGTGGTTGGAGGGGGGGCACGTAAAAATTACCAAAATAATCGACAGTAGCGCGAAACACATAGCTTTTGGAGTCACTGAACCCCCGAATCAGTGAAACCCCCGATGCCGTTTTAGTCGTCCATCATCACGGGACAATGAAATGAGTGAATAATAAAATGGCTGGCGGAACTAGCGTTGATTCCATAGTTTTCGGGGTCACCTAGAAGAATGATGACAATCCTGATGCTGTTACAGCTGCTCATCCTGCCCTCCTCCTCAAAACTTCGAAGTGACCAAGGCCCTGAAATCCTGGATGAAGAAAAAAGATGCTCCGAAGTTCTATTCCGGATTGACCAGCGATGGCATGTTGGATACATCCGACGAACCACGCTTCGTTGGAACATTCACCAAAGAGGGCCTTCTACCTCTTTGGTTCCTCGTATACTCTTCTCCGGAGAAGATGTGGAAGCTCCTCAATACACCATCTCTTCACCTTCGTTCTGACCCACGACTCCAGGAGGACCAAGTCTGTGGGAGCCACCGCCATCAATATCATGACCGCTTCAAAGGAGACAGCTATATAGGCCATGGTTACCCGAATTATTGAGATTCTCTGTATCTGCATATCTTGTACGTCTAGTCCGTGAACGCCCCCCCCCCTCAATCACTCTACGTTAATTAAGGTAGCTGCCTACCACAGGGCCAACACACGCTGGCTGTCAAAAGTCGAGGATATGTCAAAAGCATAACGGAATTGGAGCGAGTCCTAGTCACGTTGCCCCTTATCCTATCCAGGTTGTCAGCTATGTTCCTGCCCTTATAGGAGTCGTAGTGCATCAAGTGGGCCGCTCTTTCAAAAACCTGCTTTAGCGCCGTGCATAAAACTTTCCGGGACTTTAATTAGTACTGGGAGAAGGATGAAGAACCTGTAGCTCTTGGTTGCTGGCAGCTCCTGATCTATTCCGTTTGGAATTATACTCAGCTCAGATCTCTTCCAGTTCCTTTGGAAAGTAGCCACGGTCGATGCACTCGTTAACGATGTCAAGTTCATTCAATTTGGGGCCACGAGCCCTTAAAGATCGCGGCGTTGATCTCATCTAGTATTGGAGCACTTCCATCCTTCTGTTTCTTCATGGTGAGACGAAAGGTCTTGCCGGTCACCGCTCTTTAATGCAGCGAGGGTCTTGGTCTAGCCAGCTTTCGCCATGGCTTCGCGGCATGGATTCTCTACACTGAGGGTCTGGCCGCAAGCTCTCACACATTGGTCTTCACCGATCTCTAGCTTAGAACCTTCTTCTTACTTCTTCTCTTTCTTTTACCCTCTTGTCGGAAGCCCTCTTTACCTAAATAGTCACAAAATTTTCTGCTGCTGCTGGAATAGTTACAGGAGTCATGCTAGATGGGGTGACAACCGAGGCAGCAGCCACAGTGGCCCAAGTATTCAGTGGTTGTGCCGACTTCGGCTCTTTACCTTCAATTTGTGTTTCCCGCTTGGGCAGCGGTTTATCATTCGAGTCCATCAGGAGTGCCGAGGTATTAAGGGTACCTACCCACCGTTCCTGCCGTTCAATGACGCCCCCCTTCCTTTGAAGACTTCGAAGTCCTTGGCCACAAGTGACCGGACCTGGTACGTCACCACGGACATTACCTTTTCAACGACCCTCTTCGCGATGGTCTGGACTACAATCTCGTACTCAATGATGGCCAGGGTGGTCTCCCTGACAGTAGTGGCAAGGGGTTGCTGGACTTGGTCCTTCATGTCCCTGTAGCTCTTTTTGCATTCCAGGAGCATAGCGGATAATTTTTCATTATCGTTGACGATTTTCCTCAAGTCATCAAGAACTGCAACAGCCTCCTTGCAGTCCACCATGCTCCTGTTTTTTTCTTTCCTTTCTTGTAGATATCAGCATTGGGAGGTGAAAAATAGAATTCCCAAGTGACGGGCATTATTGTCTTCAGCTTTCGTGACCACTACGGTGTTTGGTGACAGTCCCGATGATAATTAAGCTCGAATAGAACTCTGTCGAAATTTCTGAAAATTTTAATTTACGAATTTTCATCTGTCAAATGATGAAAAAATTATCTGATTACCAACACGTCGTATTTTACTGAAAGTGAGTTCTCCAATTTAATTTAAAACTTCAAAACATTGGTCCAGCACAAGCCTGTTTCTTAAGAATTAGGTGGTTAGGTGTTAAGAATTGAAGCAACTATTTTAAGAAGAAAAGGAGAGAATGGTTTTCATCCCACGAAAACCACTTATTCTGATTAATCTCCCTTAACATTAAAGGATTTTTTCCAATGAGTCTTAGATTCTCGATCTTGATCAACAAGTAACAGAGGTAGTAAGTATATTAAGTAATATAAGAGGATCTGAGTTCACCATGTTTCTTCTACGGACATATTCTTTATGTTATTGGACTCAAGGTGGCGTTCACCCTAGAACTTTTTTATTCTTTCTCCTGGAGGTGAAACTAAAAATGTAGTTTACCTAGTACAGTTTAGTAGGTTATTTTTTGAGTTAAATTAATATAATAGTGAATTTAAAAATATTTTACTTTATGATTATAAAACTGTGATTCTACTCTTAATTCATTGCTAATAAAATTATTACTAAAGACTATAGACGTAATTTATTCCATCCCCTATAGTAAAAAAATAAATCCCCGGGAACGTCAGATAAGGAACATTTGTTTGTTTGTATGTCATGAACTCAGTAACTGCTCTGTAACGCATTTTGAAAATTGGGTAGTTAACTTAAACATGAAATGATCGCATTGAATCTTATCTTATTGCGTTAAGATTTGTATGAATGTGAAGCCGCTAAAGCTAGTATATAAGAATTTTAAAAACAAATAATTTAGTTTTTAATCAATGTAAAAAAATTGGATCAATTAGATAAAAACAATATTTTTACGTAGGTTGGCCACTTTTTTCCTCCTAAGTGAAAAAAGTAAACCCCTTTGTATGAAAATGATGATGTGGTCTAAAATATAATATGACACAAACATCCTCATGCAATTACTGATGAACGAAAAAAAAAGTTTGCAAGTTATCATAAACATTTAGCATAACCAATACAAATCAGTTACACAGATAATTATACTCAGGCACTAATACAGTAATGAGCATTAGCAAGTGGAAGCTGCCACTGTGCACTTAACACTAACGAACGGAACACTCAATGAGGTGGACACGAGAGCGGGTCTACCGCACGGTCCAGTTAATGATGATTGGGTCCAGCAAACATAGTAGCCACTCCAGAAGCCCCGTCCAGTATGTATTTGTATTTATTTATCTGGGCAAGTACCTTGTTTTAGTTACGTACAGCTGTAAATAAAAAGTATTTGTTTAGCCTTACAGGTGAGGCTCCACTTTCAAGCGGAAACTGACTAAGTATTTTCTATTATCCGTCTTCAACATTATAGGATTTTCTTCTGTGATAGCGGTAGTGAAAATTATTCAAACAACCTGACATTTTAGTAAATGACGTCCTTAAATCTGTTTCACAAGCTCATTCAGCAGCCCACACAGACATTATTATCACTCTATCGGAATGTTACTCTACTCAATGAGCGGCAAGTCAGAAGAGTACTGCAGTAAATGGTAACATTCTCAGCAATATATACGCAGAAGCACGCTAGGTCAGAAGGGAGCGGCAAACTTCATTTAAAGAGAATAATAATTATCGCGAAAGGATTTTTAATATTAACTAATACAAATTTGTTCGTTTATTATACTTTATTATTACACTGTACTTTTATTTATTTTTGTGATAAAATCATTTCCATAAATATGCTAAAAAGAGCTAAAAAACTATATTATGATGAAATTACATTCTGCCTTAATACTTAATAGGCAATAAATAATTGAGATAAATGTTTACATTCATACCATATTTACAATTCATCATTCACTCGCACATTCATAGAATATTTACAAACAGCCCAGGGGCCCCCCAAGTCCACATGGTTGTTGCCTCCCTCGCATGCGAAAGAGGAAACGGAGTCTTGGGAAGTCCCCCACGCACCTCCGTCAGCCGCGTCACCAGATGCGAGTGAGGCCGACGAAGAGCGCGAGAGCCACATATGCTCAGGACATGGTTGGAGAAACTGGCCATTGCCAGGACTCCAACTGTCGCACATTTATAGCTGGTCACGAGGCCACTGCCGTTCCAGTCTCCGAGGAGGATTATAGGAATGAGTGGAGCAGTGCAATGGCTACGGGATTGGGGTGGTTGGATAGGTTACTATGTAATTTCATGAATTTATGAATCATTATGAAGGGTTTTGTTGCTGACGTAATAAGGGGCATTTACTATTGTTCTCAGGACTTTTGATTGAAAGGATTGGATGCGCTCGATGTTCGACTTTTTTGCTGTCCCCCATAGTTCTATTCCGTATGTCCAGATTGGTTTGAGTATAACTTTATAAATAAGTAGTTTATTTTCTATTGAGAGATGGGATGTCCTTCGAAGTAGTCTGTACAGTTGTCCAAAGCGTCCGTTTAGTTTTGTCTTTTTAGCCTCGTGTTTGGGTTCCATGTCATTCTTTTGTCGGGATGGAAGCCTAAGTACCGTACTGTCTTGGATACAGGGAGAGGAATAGAATTAAAATAAACTAGCGGACAGGACTTGCGGCAGAGGGTAAAGATAATGTGGGAACATATTGCTTCATTAACTTTGATCCACCATTGGTTGCACCAATACTCAATCTCATCAAGGTGTTTTTGAAGGTTATGGGATGCTATAACGGGGTCTGGGTCGGATGACAAGACTGCAGTGTCATCTGCAAATGTGGCAAAGAAGGTACTGGGGACTTCAGCGGTGTATAGGTTATAAAGGATGGGACCCAGGACACTACCCTGTGGAACTCCTGCTTTTATGGGATAGTAATTAGAATATTCTAAACCACAGCGGACTTAGAAGAAGCTTTTTAAAAGGTAGGACTGTAGGATTAGGAAAAGGGTCTGTGGTAAATATCTTTTGAGCTTGTAGAGCAAACCTGCGTGCCAAACCCTGTCAAAAGCTTGAGTTATATCAAGAAAGGCAGGAGTGCAATACTGTGTGGTTTCTAGGGCTGAGGAGATGTGATCACCAACGCGAAGGCCTTATTGACCAGTGGAATGTCGTTCACGGAAACCCAACTGGTGTGTAGGAAAAAGGTTTTTGGATTGAAGTAGTAGAACAATTGGAAGTAGACGTTTTAATAGGAGTTTCTCAAACATTTTTGAGAGGGTAGGGAGTAGGCGAATTGGATGGTAAGATGAGGCTTCATTGGGTGGTTTACCGGGTTTGGTGAATAGGACAATAATGGAATGTTTCCAGAGGAGAGGAAAGTGCGTCGTTCGGAAAATGCAATTATATATGTAAGATAGGAAGATTATGGCTTTAGGAGGAAGTTGTTTGAGAATTTGAGGAGTAAGGAGATCATATCCAGGGGATTTTCGGTAAGGTAAGTTTTTCAGAAGGTATTTGACCTCAGAGGGGTTAATGGCTTTTGGTGGAAGTGAGAGAGGTATAGGTGAAGTGAGGAAATCTTCACAGTTGTGCTATGAGTATGGTTTTGATGAGAAAGGTGAGGTGTGAAAGTATGGGTAAGACGCAGAGCAAATTCCTCCGACCTATCCCCATCCGAAGCCGCCCAGGACCCATCATCACGACGGAGTGGGTGTGAAACAGGATGATACTTTAGGATTTTTTTAGTTACATTTCACTGGCAGTTATCCCTGGTAGAAAGAGAGGAGATATGGGAATTGAAAGAATCGGAACGGAAGGACGCCAATTGCCGCTTTACCAATCTGCAGTACTGATTGTATGAGCGGCGATCAGCGATCAGTTCTGGAATGGCGTTTTGATTGGATTAGGTCTTTGAGATGCTGAGGTAAACGATTTTGATTGTGAGTTTTCGGATGACGGTGGGGTGACAATGCCTCCCAAGCTGACCTCTGAACCAGAGTAGTGAAAGAATGCACTGCATCGTCAAGGTCTTGGGATGTTTTCAGGGACACGTTGAGGTCAACAGAGCCTGTAAGAAGCTGGCGGAAGTGGTCCCAATCGACTGGGCCCCTAATAAATAAAGGAGGAGGCAGTTTGTGAATTCGTCTTAGGGAAATGGTACAAGACTGACTGCGTAAGCTTCTCCCTCCAAAAGGCGTGAATAGGAGTAGAATCCTATACTATAGGAGGGCAAGAGAACACACCGGCTTTTGCAATGTACTATCTGGCTAGAAAAATGGATAGGCATCTCCATTTCTCTACTCATTTTAGTAACAAAATAGAAAAAGTACGTCACAGGTCTTACCGGCTTCACCACTTTCTAACTTCACCAAACAAGCCGCTGCGTCTCAAACTAATGATATATAAATGTGTCCTCCGGCCAGCTCTGATGTATGGTGCCCCGATATATACTCGCTTGGCTGACAATACAGCTAAAAGACCCCAACAATGCCAGAATGGGATCATGAGAAAAGTGATGACCATTGCTTGGTGTGCCATCGGTGGATGAGTTCATCCACCGGAGACGCATCAAGTTTTTGGACTCGTTGCAGCACCTAACCAACCCTATGACCCCACCACCCTTCCCACATCGATGACAACAGACCTTCAGGGAAAATTAAGTTAAGATTTAGTTTAAGTTTTTATTGTTAGATGGAAGTTAGTTTTAATTCTATGATAAATAAGGTGAGCTCCATCACTTTTAATAAATTCAGTCCATTAATGTGCAATGTACATCATTATACTTTTGTACAATGCAGATCACTATTAGTAGGAAACAGAATTTGTATAAAATGTAGCCTAGCTACAGGAAATATAATGAAGCAATTGTAAATGAATTCCTTTGTAGAATCTATATTTTGTAACATATATTAATTTTAATTATATATATTGTAATTAACAAGGAGATATGAAACAAAAAAAATTGTAATTATAATATCAAAAGTGTGAAAAAAGTTAATAATAAAAAAAATAAACCTATTAAGGCTGAAAGAGCTTGTGAAATAGAAATAAGGTCTTGTGGGAAGACAGAATTAGACGTTATTTATTTAATCCAAACCAGTAATGAAACCATACCATAAACCTTTAGTGGTGTGTTTCACATAACCAAATAAGCTGAATAGTTTTTTGGTTAAAATACAGCAGTATGGAAAAAAATAAAACATGAAAAACAATGGTACCGTTTCCCTAATTATCAAGATTTCTTGGTCCAGCACAGATCGTATTTTTCTTCTCCTCCAGACTCACCTCATACCTCTTCTACGTTTTGGTTCGAGTTTTGATTAATATATCAATAGCCGTAAAAGGTGGCGAAGGCGCATATATGATAATAAATGTACTTATTTGAAGGAACAAGGCCTATACGAGCTGATGAATAATATTCGACGTTACCCAAGAACTTCCTGTTACTTTCCGCGTCTAAAAATGCAGCGGTTGCGCCGTACCATTCTTTAATGCAGCACCGAAGCGTCTTGTTGGTTTAGTCTAGCCGAAACAACTCTCTTTTTTGAAAAAATAATTCCAGTTCAAAATAATGAGCACTAACTAACGGTTTTCTCTGGGTGGATTTTTCTGATGAGGGAGGCGGATTATCAGGTTTTTTTAGATATGTGTTAATTATCTTTTATCATTAAAACATCTATCCATTTTTCAATTTTTAAAATCCGTACTTACATATTTTTTAACACGTATCTGCAAAGAAAGGAACATTATTAAAAAAAAATTAGGTTTATCTATTAGACACATATTTACATATTGTAAACTTTTTCGAATTGTTAGAGATAATGGTGGAAGAGATAATAGAAAACAAGTAAACTTTTCGTCAAATATAACACCTACTGATGGAGTCGTAGTTTACCGGTAATTAGGTCCCTTGCGAATCAATTGATTTCTTCAGCAGAATCAAATACTTCTCATTTTTTGCAAGGGGGGGGGATAATTCAGTTCTAATTCAGCATACATATTATTGTGTATACTTTTTTAATATTTTTTTTTTTAAATGTAGTTAATTTCTTTCCAACTGATTAATCAGGGTAAGCTTCTCCTTTAGTTAGCCTGGATAGTCTTTGCTATACTATATTTAGTAACCCTGTGATATAATTCATGTATTCCATAATTGGATCAGACTGCCTCCTTTAACTTAGTGATTTAACTGGAATTATTTTATTTTTTATTTTTAGTAACAGGATGATCGTTTGTAATGTGTTTATCTACGCAAGTCTATTGGTATTTGTTTCTAGCATGTCTATGTATCATATCTAATACATTCTATTTTAAGTCCAATACACTACATGGAATACCTAATAGTTTTATGAAAATTGTTTAATTTTATTTTTATGAATGTGTATTTTATACTTTCCTTTTTAGGATTTCTAAATTCAGGAACAACCTCTCTGAGTAAATATATAATCTATGTAAGGACATTAAACATATGTTCGCTGCTCTTGTTGGAAGTGGATTTTTATATATTTTACTCACCACATACATAATTTGTAGCAATGTAGATTTGGGATAAGTAAATTAATTGTATGAAAAAACCAATTCACGCATTGGTTTCAAGGTTGGCAGGATAGGATGGAGCATCATAACAATCAGAATGTGCAGATCACATAAAACCTCTGGTAGGATCACGTACGTAATGGGGGTGAAAAGGTACTTTTTGTTTTTGACATTTGGTGGTCCATAAATACCATTTTTACTCGAGCTAGAAAACAAGTCAAGGTAGAGTGCTCGGAGAGGGGGGCAGAAGATATAGAGGCAGATGAGTTTACAGCAGAGTTTTAGAGCAGAGTCTTTTGAAGAAAGGAGTGGTTGAGGAATAGGCATAAAGTTGAGATCGGTTTTTGGAGAAGAGGAAAACGGAACAGAATTCATAGTTAAGAAGAGATGAGAGGTTTGAGGAAACTCTGACGAGGCATCAGGTTTGACTGGATGGCTTGCTTCGAGAGAGATTGTCTTCAAGACACCTACCATGTGTAGAATTAATTAAGAGACAATTTATATAAATATTTGCCACATAAGTATAATATAATCATATCAAGCATTTCATTTGATTTTATTTCCTTTAATTTTCATTTATCTGAATATATCACAATTATGCTGTACTTTTATTCAATTTTAATTTCCAAATTGATCAACAGGAAACTTAACTTTGGTAACGAACCAATTTGGACAAAAAATCAAATCAGTTCAATATTAAGAAATTTTATTTTATCATAACTTTACGACAATGCACTACGCTCAGAGTTTGGTATAGTAGTCAAATCAAGTAGTCCGAATAATTAAATGACATCCCAATTCTATTCAAAACATTATTTTAACTATCCAACTTGAGCATGCTACTCCGTATAAGGTAGGTGAAAATATATATGTATCGATTGATAAATAGATATTTGTCATGTATTTAAACTGTATTTTCCCCGCGGGTCGAACGTTGATGACAAGATGCAGGGTAATTAGCATGGAGGTTCCAGCTTGGCAAAGTGCAGATGATACTAAAAATATTAGTAACCTTTTGACCTAAAAAAAGGGGGTAAATCTTGACCAACGCTTCAATAATCAGTCCGCCAACTCGAAATTACGAAAAGTTGTCTGAATTTGCGCCGGGTAAAAAGATATTAACACTTTCCTATCTTCTTAAATGCCGCGATATCGAAAAAGACGTATCCTTTTCAGTTCATCAGTTTTTCAATCCTTTTCTTGAAGCTGTGGTACCTGCGTGTGTCAAGGAGCAGGACATTCCGGACCATTCCGGCTATATTTACTACTGAATAGTTAAACCCCTCTGACTACGTAAACTAAACGCTAAGTCTTCAAGTTGAGTTCTTATCCATGCAGACCCAATTATCCCATTCTAACAGCTTCCAGACCTAACCTTCCTGAACAGTCAGATCCTTCTATTTCATAATTGCCTGATTGGAGGGTTGCATTTGTTTTTATGGGAATCAGCGTGAAATGGAAATGTTACTAGATCACCGGCTTTCCCATGGACAATCCTTTGAACAAACAAGACGCTTCTGGATGCATATATCTTTAATTAGTCATACTTTATGGCATTCTCACAATAGACGTTACACTACTCTGAATAAGAATTTATAAGAATAGTTTTTAAGAGTATCATTATTCGCTAAAATTTAGAAATCTATAACAAATCCACCCTAGGGGTTGGATATAATTGTACTTATAAATTCAGTTTCATAAATAGCATTTAAATTAACTGAATTGAAATTGTTCCCAGAATATAAAATATGAGATGCATCGATGCGATGCATTTGCGCGATGATGGGGCCAGCAGTGAAAAATGGCCGAAGGAAGCCGGAGAACGGGATTGTGTGCTGCGAGTGCATTGTAAATTAGGGCTATTTGTCGGGAGGAAGGCGACTCTTTGCGCAGACAAACGAGGGCTGAGACCTCCGGCAAGAATTCTCCCGTCTAATTTTACTTTTAATTAAGTCCCGTCATTAATCAGGCGTTCTATAGGAGGGGGAGGCAGGGAGGGGGGGAGAGAAAAATGTTGGATGGTGGGGAGGGCCAATATGGCGCACGTACAATGCGGCCGTACTGCCAAGAATGCCGCACATAACACTTGGCCCCCCCGACATCTTAGCCTCTTATTAAAACTATTTCGGCCTCCTTCCGACCCCGCATGTTGGCCCTTCTATCTCTGCCTACTATATGGCTATAACTAGCGACCACCGCCACAATGTTCAACTTCTCTTAGCGCCCTCGGGGATATTGTTTAACGAAGGGTAAAAGCCCTGGGTTCCGTCGGCTTTTAATAACTTTAAAAGAACAGTTGACCTTCACCAAGGCATTCAATGTACTGTAATACATCTGCGGTATGCATTGTTCATTGATCGATGGTTTATTGCTACATTTCATATTGTTCTTACTCCATTCTCATGCACCATATTCTGTATTACTCAAACAAAAATACGCTAAATATATAAAATCTATCAGGGGAGCCCCATCACTTTTAAAAAATTCATTCCATTAATTTATAATGTACATCATTATACTTTTGTACAATGTAGAAAACATAATTTGTATAAAATGTAGCCAAGCTACAGAAAATATAATGAAGCAATTGTAAATAGATTCGTTTGTAGATCTATATTTTGTAACATATATTAATTTTGTAACAGGGGATACGAAACAAAAAAAAATAAATCCGTCATTAAAATAATATTTTTAAAAATATTTACAAGCCAGGAAATCGTCATGTTATAATAAATAAGTTTTGTTACTTAGTCTGCACTTCAATGGGAATTCGTTATAGCGGGAAAAGAACCGATCACACAAAGGTAAATCTACTCCCATTGTAACTAACTCGCAATGAAGTACGGACTATATAATAAAAATTGTTTTCAATTAACATGACGATTTCCTGGCCAGCAAATATTTTCAAAACATATTGTTTAAGGACTTATTAAATGTTTTTTTGCGATTAAAGTTTAAAAGATTAAAGTCACAGTCATTTTGATACTGAAACAGGCAAGGCATTGACTACTAAATGAGATATCGTCAATAAAAGAATATTTTTGACAGACTGAAACTTTTGAACAGCCTGAAGTGCAAATATACGTCTCTTTTTAACTATCAATGCAAATTATATTATTCAAATGGAAGGGCTAAACTTTGTGCATGAAGGAAGATCATGGACAAATTATACACAGATTTTATTTAGGAATTAAAGTTAGTAATAGTTTTGATGAAGCCTCAATAGGCGAAACCTTGACTGTTAAATGGTATATCGCCAAAAAAATAATATTTTGAAGAGACTAAAGCTTGAACAATCCAAATTACAGTTAAGTCTGATTTCATTTATTTTCCTTTTTTTTTCTTTATTTGAATGACCAACAACATATGTTGCCTGAGAATGAATTGAAATCTATCCAAAACGTTGCAACGAACTACTGTTTAATAAAAATGTGAGAAGGATATAATGCCCGTGTTTTTGCCATGATCAACTTTCGCATAAATATATTCCCATTGAAGTAAGGACTAAATAATAAAAATAGTTTTCAATTAACACGACAATTTACTAGCCAGCAAATATTTCCAAAACATGTTGTTTTAATGACTTATTAAAACAATATGATAAAATATCATGTATTAGGAAAATTGTGTGTATTGTTTATTACTTATAAAAGTACAATTTGTTAGTGCTTTCATATTATGTTATGTTTCTTGACTTATTATACCAAGCTTTTCTACTCAATTCCGTTATATATGAAAAGGAAATGAAAAAAAAATAATACATATCTATAATATCTAGTAAAATAATTTGTTAATGGCACTAAGCAATGGGATTTACTAATGACTAAAAACAAAAAGTGGGTATTTAATCCAATCATTCCTACTGCAAAATTCACACTGCTAAATAGTTTAGATTTTTGCACTAGTTTTATTTTAGATGATTGCAGGCTTACGTATATTGGTTGATTGAAGAATCGGTCTTGTTTAGATTCGTCTTACAGTTCTTTAAATTTGGCACAACTCATTGCTCTTTCAAGTCCACCAAAACTTTTCTCAGAATAACTAGGTCCAAGTCCACTGGCAACGTAGGCCAAAATATGAAAAGATGATAATTAGATTTTAAAAAATCCTTGTTCTTTCCTTGTTTCTTCCTCCTTGCTGCCTACTTACAAGAATTGCTAAAGGTGACAGATGGATGGTGGACGAACAGGTTTTTTTATCAACCTTTCTGAGAAAAAAATGGAATTTCGTAAGAATTACTTAATAATTTAAGAAAATGGAAAATAAAAGCTTTTTAAAATTAAGAAGCAGATATTCAACCAGGTACATAGGTAAATACGAAGTCTAATAAAGAATTTACTGATTTTGTCAAATGAGATAACTAACTACCAGGCTATAGAGGTACGAGCATTGATAACTGACCCTTCGTTGATATTAAGGGATAAGTTTACAATATACTCATTGGACCTGTCCATGCAACGAAGAAAAATAGAAAAATAAATCTAAGGCGGTTTAATGGTCATTTTTTGGGTTTTCTCAAATATCTCACAAACTAGTGATTTGGGCAAAAAGTGCTTTAAAATATAAAATTAAAGAACATAAAATTTTCTATAAAAGTTATTTTGTGCATTTTTTCGTTTGAGCTAATGGTTTAGGAGATAGCGAGGGTTAAAAAAACAGAAATTTTCAAATTTTGTGTCAAATTGGTCTATTAATGAAAATGCCTGTTTTTTTGCCATTATTATCTCCTTAACCGTTGACTCAAACAAAAAAAATGCATAAAACTAATTTTATAGGTATGTTTTTATAGAAGCTTTGCGAGAAATTTGAGAAAACAAGAAAAAACGACCTTTAAACTCCCTAACCTCGGAAATGTTTAGTATGTAGTACTGGAAACCCAACAGCTGTACCGAAAATCAGAACTACATAATTTTTTTTTTCCTTCGTTGCCTTTCTTGTTTTTTTTCTTTCATAGCCCCTTTAAATTTACAGATAATTATAGATCCTCAGGCGAATCTATTTTCAATTATTTTTGTATTTCCTGTAGCAATCGCTACATTATATACAGGTTTTGTTATTTTATAAAAATTATATAATGAATAAACAAGTATAATGATGCACATTATACGTGGCTGGACTAAACTGACTAATAAAGGTGATGGGGCTCACCTTTTTGATCTAACTTAACGAACTTACACACTAATTCTTAACCTAATTTTTCCCCGACACTCTGTTGCCATCGATGCGGGAGGGGTGGTGGGGCCATAGTGTTAAACACTGGGTTGGTTAGGTGCTGCAACGAGTCAAAAAACTTGATGTGTCTCCGGCGGATGAACTCCCCCACCGAAGGCTTGTGCCTGGTGCAGGGTGCAGGCTTGTGCCCGAAGCAACGGGTGCAGGTCAGCGTCCTTTAACCTCTCGAGAGAGGTATGTCGGACCACTTTTCGCATTATCCCATTCTGGAAATGTTGGAGACGTTTTGCAGTATTGTCAGTCAAGTGGGTAAATATCGGGGCACCGTACAGCAGAGCTGGCCGGAGGACACATTTATAGATCATCAGTTTGAGACGAAGCGACAGGTTGGGTGAAGTTAGCAAGTGCGATAGCCGGTAAGACCTTTGTCGTACTTTTACTATTTTATTACTAAATGAGTAGAGAAATGGAGATGCCTATCCATTTTATACCCAAATACTGCATTGAGAAAGCTGGTGAGTTCTCTTGCCCTCCTATGGTATACGATTTTGGCAAGCATTTTTTCCCCTTTTGGAGGGAGAAGATTACGCAGTCGGTCTTCCCGGCGTTTACACTGATGTTTAACATGCCCAGTCTGTCACTGATAACGTTACAAACTAACTCGGCCTGTGTAAGAGCTCTTTGTGCACTCATGCTTCGTTGCCTGACCAGGTCAAATGAGTGTATTTTATGCTTGTCACTTAATATCAACGAGAGTGCAGTTATCAATGCTCGTACCTCTATAGTCTGGTAGTTAGTTATCTCGTTTAACAAAGTCAGTAAATTCTTTATTAGACTTCACATTTTCCCATATACCTGGTTAAAATGTGAAAAGCTTCTGTTATACTTTTTATTTTAATTATTAAGCAATTCTAATAAAATTCCTTTTTAAAAACCCCTTCGTCCACCCTCCATCTTTCACCCTTAGCAATTCTTGTACAGCTAAGCAGTAAACAAGGACGGGGGAGCTACCCCATTTATCGATAACAAATATATTTTGCTATGAAACATAATAACCAGAATAATATAAAACATTTGTAGCAGCGCATAGTAACTCAAAATGGCAGCATCTATGTTGTACAAAGTTTTATTATGCCATCAGGAGGTTTACAAAAGATGATATTTAAGGTATTATGATTTACGGAAATCATAACTTGCGATATGTAGCATCGATGCTTAGGCTCTACTGCCGTAAAGCTGCCAAGAGCATCATATTGCCGTCTGATCATTACTTAGCCACCAGCATTATGATGCATTTAGCCCTTACTAAAAATTACTAATAGATTAGAAGTTAATTCAAAAGGAAATATTTATGGAGTTGATAATTTAACCAAATGTAATTCGTGTCAGATAGATCAAATAGTATTTATTAATTCAACTTATGTTTGACAAATAACTACTACACTATACTACAAATAACATTTAAAAAAAAAACCCTTATCTTCAATAGTTTGCCAGGAATGGAAATACCGTGTGAAGTTAATGTACAATAGAAGTGGTGTTGATTCCATTGACTTGTTTGTTATTTTTTAAGCATACATATTCAAACTAATAAAGCCTAAAAGGTAAGATTAAAGTTTTGATTCCTAATAGTGGATATTTAACAAATACTTTTTTATATAACTGACGCGAATTTCTTTTGGTATATATACCTATAGGTATAGGTACCTTTACGACAGTAGAGCCTAGGCCCCGAAGTTCATATCGCAGGTTCAAAAGCAGAATGGGTATTGAAACACTGCTTTCTGTTTTCAAATATTAATTTCGACTTCTACACGTGATTATTTTAATTTCTAACTTTAATTTTCTCTCTCTCTCTCATTAGAGAAACTTTAAATTATTAATAGCTTCTGAGCAGTAACTACAGAATGCTTTAAAATGGCAAAAAAGAATTCAGGGCTGGCCCATTGATTTTCTTTTTTGATTATATTTGCATCTCTTCTGCTAAATTTTCTTGTTCCATTACTAACTGGTCTTTACATTGTAAAGCACCTCTCCTTCTGGGCACGACCTTAATTTGAAAAAGAAAATTATGACATGAGCTATTCTTGCTAAATCTAAACCAAGTACTGGTAAACTTCAAAATATATATAAACTGCCTTCCTCAATAAGAACTTTTCACATTTCGACAACGAATAAATCGGGCACTATACCTGCATACATAGACCATACAAACGATTAATTCAACTGTGGTACCAATATATGATTGAAATAATTATTGGGTAGACAAATTATTTTAATATTCTATACAGAGACAATGGTCGACAAGAGACACTAAGGTTTGCGAGAGGACAGTCATTATCAGAACTTTATCACTTACCACATCGTTATCGGGGCCCGTACGCGTACACTGTACACACTAATCTGCTGTTATTGATGACAGTGTCAGGTCCCCTCTCGTGTTGGTTTTTCTTATTTACACCAGCTGATACCTAGTGTGGGACCTATTCTTATCTCATTTTTAATGGATATTATAATTGTATAAAATACTTTCTATTTTTGCCTGCATTTTTTCACCAAAATATTCATATTTTATAAAGTTATATTATTTAGTATAGGTTACATTATTTAGTGCGTTACCAGAAACGTAGTGGTGTGTGTCCCTATGGTGTACTGCCGACTCATTCTAAGCGCTTCTCCCCTCTAGTATTCTAAATGATTCGTTGGTCTTCCATACGCCCTAATGTCTCTGTACTATTAATACAGAAACATGAAATGTTACATATAAGTTTCATTTGATCTCACGACGTCTTGAAAAATCTGATGTAACAGATTAATTGTCCATGACGAATTATCTAATAATAGTTACAAAAACAATACCTGACATATTAAAAGCGGGTTTAAATCAGACCTCGACTTGATGATTGATGATATGTAATGTATGTTGGTACATACGTGGACTATAATTACAAAACCGTCAGTGAAATAACATTCAAATCTGTGTACTCCTCATGAAGAAGTAAGGGCCGTCCAAAGGTTGTCTTCGTATTGGTAGGCAGGCAGCATTGAGGTCTAGAGTGGTTAAGGTTAGTTAGCAGGAGATGTTAACCTCTCAATCTTTACTTCTTACCTCCTGACTTATCCTCACTAGGCTCCGATCAGACACATTCCCAAAAGAAAACAACCACAGGAAAGCCGTGTATCGAAGAGATGCTAACCACTAAGCTACGGAGACGATCAGATATGTATATTTATTTAGTAGGGCACCAAATAAAAGCTCTAGACATCCTCCATGATAATATAAATAGGTGTCATTAAAATTGTGAGAACTATGTTCGCTATGATGCCAGAAATAATGCAATATACTTTCACTTGAATCACTGAAACTACTTTTCTATACGATGATAGCAATAATTTCCTACTTCATTACATATAATCTTCAAAAAATTATTAATGGGGATTTTAAAAAATGACTGTTAAGATTGGCCAAATGAGCCCACACTTACCAATGTGACATGGCATTAACCAAAACTTATAACACATTTAATTGTTCATACTTGTCATTACTGTATATTAATAAAAACAAAATCAGCATATTTCAAAGTAACGCTGAGCACTCCTTTAAAATTAATTTAATTATTTTTTACGACCACTACGTGTCTACATTAAGATAATGAAAGACGTACCTGTTTAGAATTAGTGACTTCACTCGCGTTCAGGAAATAATAAATAAATAAAATGTTGGTGCATATTCGAAAACAATAAAAGAATGGCAGACCTATGTTTAATGAAACGAAGTAGATTATGTACACAGTGGTACAAACAATCAGAGCGACTGGAGAAGGCTGAATGGTTACCCCCACCCTTTGCCATATGCCCCCTAACATCCGTGGCATCGGCCCCCTCGCGGCTTTGTCCGCGATGGCACGGCTCCTGCCACGTGCCCCATTCTGATGCTAACTAGCAGGCACAGCTGAACAGGTCCTGCGTAAGGTGTTAGTCTCGGATAAGCAGGCGAGAAATTCCCGATAACTGCCGGCCTCCCTCCCACGGCCTCCCCACCAAATATTTCTCTCTCTGCGGTCGGAGGCAGATCAGGTGCTACTATCTGCATTGTGCGGTCAGAGCCCGCTTAACACCGCTCTGAGCCAATACCAGGTGGAAACTAACATTCTTCTTCAAAAACAGGGCAATTAAACTATCCAAAAACATTTTTTTCAATACATGTTTCAACGATTAATTTAATTGATTTTCATACTCAAAGTAGCTAATTCCATTCATAGAATAATTTAAAACTGGTATTAAATTACTGGATACATCATTAAAACCGTCTTAATATACTGACCCATAAGTTACTTTTGAGACAATATCTAATTTATGTCCGCACTATAAAATCGTTTTTCATGTCTTTACGAGTTCTTAACTTGTACACAACCAGTAGTAATATTCCGCGAATGTTCCTCAAGGCGTTAGATTTAGCCATGTTTAATCTATTATGTTACGATGATTTGCATCGTACATACATGATCTGTACATACAACACCAACCCATTCGATGTTTTAAAGAGATACACTAGTTCTGTTACAAAATGAGGGCATTTAATTTTTCGTGTCAACTTGGTACCGCTCTTTCAAAGTTACATGCCCAACTTATACCTGTATAAGGTGGTTTTATTTTTGTTTACAGTTAAAGACTACAAGTTTTTTAACATTTTCGTTCAGGGTCATTAACGCTTTTCTTAATGCTTGCTCTAATCTGACTGGAATATCAAGTGAGTTAACCAAAGTGGCAGTGATCTTTGCAAACAAAAGATGACTATCTAAATCAAACATCTTAAAAAGGTCCGATCCAAAGCCCATTTTGTTTTATTCATCGTAATTCTTACCTGGCCAATGGTGATCTCTTTCAAAGATTGGTATAATTCCAATCCGTTCACGCTGCTATAGAAACACTGGTACAACTTGCGCCAGTGATGGGGATAACCACCAAGATAAATAATATTAATAGATCTTTGATCCTTTTTGTTTACAAGATAGGTGGTGGCTTTAGACCACTTTTCTGACATCCCCTATGGTTCCCAGATTAAAAGCCCATCATAGAGCACCCTCTCCTTATTTTTCCCACAATACTTGAGCACCTTGTCGAAAATCTTTGGGGATCGCTTCATGAAAATGCACAAATCCTTTGCACTTCATACATCATTAGGGCCAATAGAGCCCCCAGCTCATACTTACAAGACATGTGACTTAAACGATTTCTCTACTTGTTAGAAAAAAAATCGGCTTTCTTTGAGTTTCTATGTTCTCTGTTTCTTTCATCATCTCTCTCTTTCGCCTATTTTCTCTTTTTATTCTACGGCGAACCACTTTTGTTTCTTTCTTCTCATATTCTTTATTCTCTCGGTATACTTCGAAAGTGTTTTGGGTAGATTTATAATTATTCCAGGTTGTGGGTACAGGCATCAGGTAGCCATAACATATTTTGGTTAGAAGGCCATTGCCTATATGTAAAAGATATGGGGCCTAGGCTATACCATTGTATAAGTACCTACGCTCCTAAGGGCATTATTAGGCCGGCTGACTACTCCCTAGCCACTACCGCCATAATACATTCACCCCTTTATAAATCTTGATAATACTTTAGAAATATTAGCAGATAGATAAAAAATTAATTGTTCGATGTCCTCGATTAGAAATCAAAAACTCTTACCTCTTTTTACACCTACCTACTGGGGTGATAGAACGTTAATATGAATAAATGTGCTAAATAAATATTTATTGATATATGCCGGGTCGTCACGAGGAGGGTGCCTAGTTACCCCAGCCTTGGTGACGAACTGAGGGTTGATTAGGCTATAACCTGGACAATCGTTTCATGACGGTCTTACTATCTTACTCCATGTTTGATGGGCATGTCCCCCGACAATGCACTATGTTCAGGAGAAGAGGATAGGTAGTATAGGTAGTTTGTGTGGTCTTGGAATGACCACGAATTCACACTCGGTATCTGAAGGTAGGCGAAATCCGTCCGGATCCCAAAAGAGAGTGTGAACCGGAGAGAGGTAGACTGGATTGCCGTGGGAGGCAATACTTGGTAAATTTGCAGGGCCACGACAACCGTTGTCCGCGAGGGAGAGGTCTCTCTCCAGGAGCTACTAGTTTTAGCGAGGTTAAGACAGAGAATCCCACTAGGAGAGTGTAGGGTCTAACAAGGCCGGACTAAAACATAGCGAGGTTAGGAAGAGAGAGGTCCAAAGGTTTTCATAAATGAGAAGGCCAAGTTCTTGAACATCAGTGCAGCCGCAAGTCATCTAGTCGTTGGGAGAATGAATTACAGGCCGAGATCTGCCCCTATTTATAGTTAATGGGGGGTTATTAGGCCCAATCATCTGCCTCGTTATTGTATCCAATGAGACCCCAGTATGCGGTGGGGGTTTGTTCTCGGCAGCCGAAGCCCTGGCCTGGTTTGGGTCGTTTTACTACTTGATGTGGGTAGCGGGTTCCCAGCTCCTATTACTAATTGACTTGCAGCTGCGCTTTTTATTGTTCACAATATTTACAATGACTTATTTATGTAATTTACATTTGTTTAAATTTTTTTTTTTTTTTTAAATTTGTTTAAATTAATTTACCATATATATATATATATATATATATATATATATTGTAACATTCATGATATTTGAGAATAAAGACCAGGAACCCTCACATCTGGTGAGCATTTTCCCTTATGCTCCTGGGAGTGGGGATGAGATAAACCAGCAGTCTTAGCACAACCGTCGAGAAGAACGCAGTTAGCAAGCTCCCGAATTTCCGGTTACCATACAGGAAGAGAGGAGAAGAACCAACAGCAGAAAGTAACGTTGATTGGATTACAGGAGGATCATCGATTGGGTGATATTAATATTGTTTTTATTATGGATCCATTAAAAGAAATTGAGCTCAAATTCATGTTTGTAATTAGTAGTAATTATCCTAATTTAAAAGGAATTGAATATTTGTTTATACTTTTGTCAGTAATCTATGTTAATTATAATTATTTGTTATAACCATTTTATTTGAATATATTTCACAATTCCTAGTTTCTCAATTTATTAATAACTACAACATTAGCCTTGAGATCGGGCGATTCAATCGGGATAAATTCCTATGTCAAAGACATAAAACAATTTGAATTAAAGATCTCATGACGGACCTGCCAAATTAGTTAAGTTAAATTGATCAAATAAAGTAGAAAGAGAATTGGTAAAAAATGAGATAGGTTTCAATATATATATATTGAAACCTACCTCATTTTCTACCATTTTATTTTCTAATTTATTATATCAATTGGCCTTAACTAATTTGGTAGGTCCGTCATGAGATCTTTAATTCAACTTGTTTTTATGTCTTTGACATAGGAAATTATCCCGATTGAATCGCCCGATCTCAAGGCTAATGTTATAGTTATTAATAAATTGAGAAACTGGGAATTGTGAAATATATACAAGTAAAATGGTTATAACAAATAATTATAATTATAAATAGTGCTGACATTAATTATATAAAAAAATATTCAATTCCTTTTGAACAAGGATAGTTACTACTAATTAGTTATATAAAAAAAATGATAATTGAGCTCAATCTCTTTTTACTGGATCCATAATAATAAAAAACAATATCTATATCACCCAATCGATGATATCCGTGTAATCTTCTTCTTCTTCTTCTTCTTCTTCTTCTTCTTCTTCTTCTCCTCTGCTTGTGTTGATGACCGTCAACGGAACGGGAGCTTGCTCTGCTTTGCTCTCTGGCTCTTAGCTAAGACTGACCCTTTTATCCCATCCCCACTCCTAAGAGCATAAGGGCAGATGCTGGACAAAGTGGGAGGGTGGCTGGTCATGATATTCTCAAATATCATGAATGTTACAATATATATATATACAATAGAGGTGATTTATCCTATATAGTTAGCGGTCACTACAATATAAAAATATGGAAACATAGGTGGGAGTTTTTTGGTCCGGGAAGAGGTTAACTTCTGTTTGTCCGTGGTGAAGAAGTTGGCACTACAGAACATTCTTAGTTCGGCGAACGGAGGGTTCTTTTCATTATATATTTTATTTATTTATGGATACCTCTGTGTGTACCAATTTACTAATCTATCTGATACATAACTGTATCCGAATAAATAACACTCTAATGCAATAAATAAAGGATTTATCTTTTCTAAGGATACATATATCCATTTATCTATTTACCTGACTTACCCACAAACACCACGCTGTTACACTCTTATTGAGTAATTAGAATATTTAATTTTATGGATACCGTCTAGCTATTCAATTACTGACTTAAATATTTAATTCTCTTACTGTTGGTCCCAATTCTAATCTAAACCAAAAGTAATTACCTTAATAAATTAACGTGGTGATCAAATGGAAGGAATTCAATTGTAAAATAGAATTTACTAGACAAAATGTTTTATTCACCAAAAACAACAAAATGTTAAAATGTTTTATGGAGGAATGACTGATTTTACAATTAAATCAAAATGACGAAAGATTACATCTATTGTACTAGCTACAAATAAATCTTACTAATGTACATCGATATATTCAATCTTATGTAGAAGCAACCTCAAAGCCAAGAGCTGGCGAGGCAGGTAGCCACCTCACTTCAGCGAGTCTCCACGTCTCAAGCAAGCCTCCTTCCACGCCTTTTCCGTACTTCGGACCAACCCTATCCCTACTGATGGGGTTCGATACATCCGTCGGCCTACATCAAAAGAGTGGTTTATGGCTTGCCGACACTCGGCCTTCGACCTTCTGGCTTCAGTCCCTTAACTTTATTTAACAATTGTACACTACCTTCCCCATGTCGGGGGTTGAGCATATGACTAGCATAAATACTTGTATAGACCTGATGGAAATATAATTATTATGTCAGACCATTCATTAATTAATTAAATAATTCTATAAAATTAATAAAAAATAGTTTTTTTCTACCCTAGAATCTTAAAATCGGTGAATTAAATACCTGTAATTCCCAGTCCCATTCAGATAATTCGGAATGTATGATTTGTAAAGTTCAGTTTTGCTTTTATTTCACATTCCTTTTATATTGTATGTGATGATACATTATGGTTCCATGAAAATGGTTGATTTCAGGATTCGGACTAGTGAACTTACGATTCTCAAGATAGTTCTGTACAATGATACTGCTGGCACAAATGAGCCTGCTATAGGAAGCAGCTATGAGATATAAATACCCCGCATGTCTCTATAAATCGTGCTGTTAAAAATGAGCTAATCGACGACAACCCTATCCGGCTGATTAGTACGTGTCATTGGAGCCGGGGCAGCCCTACATGGGGTGGGTGGATGCCTCCACTTGACCCATCATATAGGAAAAAAACAGGGGGTGTTTGGGGGGGGGATTCCATTGGCCTGACTAACTGGGTGCAGCTGACGGGCAGGTGGGGGTACACCCATTGTCATTGCTTCTGTCCACTTGAATCTTAACTGGACCACGCCGGATTTTTTTTATTTCCTCATCGATTGTGGTTTAGAGATGCAAAACAGCTCTGCTTCATTCTTCGTCTCACAACATTTGTTCGGTTCCTATTTGGAAAAAACGATGATATGACAATTGTTCTATGCTACAATCTACAATGTATAAGTAAAAAACATCAATAGTATGTTGATATTTACAAGGGCAAATCTATTTGACTTCTCTAATTCATTATTATGTTTTCAATGACCAACAATACACATAAGTGGTTTCAGAACATCTCTTCCTAGGGAGGGGGGGGATTCAGTAGTCCGGAGTAGAATGAATATCCCTTCGTAATTCCCACTTAAACATTTTGAAAATCCGTAATCTTCAATCCACATTGAGGATTTGTAACCTATTCAAAGCTGGAAACCCGCCTGTCTGTCCGTTTGTCCTGGTCTTCAAACATTTTGTTTACACTGCTCATTTAATATTCGAAGACATAAAAAATACACCTTTCTCTATAAAACATTTGATTAGTTTTTTTAAGCTATAACTACAAAAAGACCTTAAAACTAGATATCATCAAAATAGAATTAAAATTAAAATAGATATCTGTTTACAACTTTAAAATTCATATGTTCTTAGAGGTAATATTTTGCATGGGCGTTTTATTTAAACCCCAAATATGCTTAAAATAAAAGCACCTAAGGTCGTAAATTAATCAATTTGTCATTAAAAGGTAAATTAATAGTAATTAAAATACTATAATAATTAATGAATTATGAAAGTAATATTGGGAACGGGAACATTATAGGATCAGTAAGGATATAAAATTAACATTTTCGCCTCACATTAATTGTGCTCGCATAAGATTTTGATTGGATTTTCTGTTGATTTAGAATATCCTGAAATAATATTTATTAATGCTGTTCAATTCAATGGTTAGGCCGCATCCTGGATATTGCTCATATTCATGTATTGCTCCCAATGCACTCCAGGTTATTAATTCTATATAGAGGCTGAAAAAAAGTTTTGATGATGGTATTCAAAGTTTAACACACACTTGATATAACGATCTGGACTAAACTCGATTTTAGTTTTACTATGACTAAATTAAAGAATTTGTTTATGACTTACTTTACAGGATGTTAATGGAATTAATGTTCATGAATTTTGTGTAATACATCTGTTGGTCATATTCCTATTATTTTCAATGTGTATGTAGGTAAGGTATTATTTATGAAGGCTGTGATTTTTATTGTTACTTTTGCTTTTTGATTTTTAGTTTTGTCATAAAGAGTCTGAGCTAATACCATTTCATTTTATTATTTCGTATTTCTTTTTCTTATATTTCTTAATTTATTTATCTTTTTCTAAAGATATAACTATTGTATTATTTTCTTTGTTTTACAATCTATAATTGGGCTTTATTTGTTCTTGGATACTGTGAAAATAAATAATTCCGAGGTACTTGAAGGATTTCAACTTTTCCATAAGTTTGAAAATGTGAGCATTGGTGGATTTTACTGATGAATTTAAAATAGGTGTTTTTTTATCTACTTCTTTCGATCTCACTTCGTTTCCTGTAAAATGTAATTGGTATGATTGGCAAAAAATTAAGGCAGCATTTATCTCGTAGTTTTCAAATGCATTTGATAATCATTTTCCTTATCAGCTTTGATTGAACCTAAAAGAACTTCCACCATTTCGCAATACTGATTGAAAAAATTAAAGGTTTAACTTTCACTACTAATTTCATGTAAAAACACTGAAAACTTGGACATAAAATCCTTAGTTATCCTTCTTTCATTGTCATTGTATTTCTTTACCAAGAAAAGTCCTCTATGGTTTCTCGAAGAGACTGAATACATCCATTGATGCTTTTGCATCAGAAGATACTCCACCTTCTACAATGAACTCTTGCAATTGTAAAATTCTCAGAGCTTCAAATAGAATTTTGGTGGGCCCTGATATCTCTATTATACTGAACAAAATTATGAATAGAGAATAAAGTATTTTCCCCTCTATATGTCGTACTCAATCAGTATTTGATCCAGCCCACGTCCTACTAGAAAGTGCCCCCAAGCACCTTAGGAAATTTTTCAGTAGTTAAACGATCTGAATTGTTAAACCTGGTTGGTATCTCAGCTGTCTAAAGCTGGATGTTTTTAGCGATCTGGTATCGACATGTCATATGATAAAATCATTTCTTTTCAACGAAAGGCACGATTCGTAAAAATGTTTCATCGCTGTATGAACAACCTCTCATGACGTCGGTGGGTGAAATATGACTGGATAATACAGTGACGGACTGGGTACGTTATCAGACGACAAAGGTTGATGAAATGGTGGGCATCCCGAAATAGCATGGAAGCTTACCTTGAAAAATTGCTCTTGGACTGTTCGTACACTATACTACATAAGAGCCAAATAAGATGTCAGAATCTGAAATATTGATTAAAAACTTTGTGTTCACGTAAGTAGACACCAAACGTTTTGCTGCCGAGATATCTTAACAATTTAAAGTTTTCAAATCTATACTGCCATTGCTGTAACTTGAGTTGAATCTTTACCATTCAAAGTTTCTTCGTTGAAATCGTTTAAGTACTTTTCTATTGTTATCCTTGTTTAACAATGTAGCTTATTTAGTGACCCAATTTGTTAAGCGTAGTAATAATTTGCTTAGATCGGCTTATGTGATGAATAGATTTTGCTAGGTCTACAGGTTTTCGCGTTTTCTTTTCAGCTATGATGTAATAAACGTTAGAGAATACCACTTAAGTTCGCAAGATATGTTTTCTGCCTAATTTATGTTTAGGAGAAATAAGCGATAGCATGAATATCAACTACTTGGGAGCTAAACTATCTGATTCAAACAATTTTCGAGAAAAGCATTATCTCATAGGTAGCCAACTGGAAGAAGTTCAAAAACCCAAAATTTCTTCGGTCAATAGTTTTACACATTTTTCTAGAGCGAAGTTTTTTGAATCAAATCTACAAACATGTTCTACCACATTCCCCAGTTAAACACCACAGATAAACACCATAGAGGATTTCGATCTGTCACAGGAATAAGAGAACGCCACTTTTTCACCGTATTTTTCTAAGAGGAGAGTTTAATTTGTCGCTTTTCGATTATTGCGTCATCTATATTCGTTAACTCGGCCATTCGTCGAACAGTTCATCAAAAGCGTGTTGGAGTATTTAGTCGGTTATTTTGAAATTAAAAAGGTTGCCCTCGTTTTTTTCGTAATTTGTAAGTTAGTCCTGTAAAATTTCGGTAGCAATGTGAGTAGCATTAAATTTAAAAAATATATATTTTGTGCTGCTTGTTCTTCGCTACGCAGAAACAGCCCCGGTTTTTTGACTGTTACAAATTAAACATTTTATTATCTTATTTGACGGGGTGCTTGCAGAAATGTGCACTTTGCTACCCGGATCAAGTGCGTTGCTGGGGCAAGCAAAACAGTCAAGTCTAGCGTTTTCGTTTTTCAGTAGTTCAACCTTTCGGAGCCTTTTCCATATTTTTCGGCGACCAAGCAGCCCCTATCGGACAGAAGAAAAGATAATAAGAATCTATTTGCCTACAGAACGGTAGCGTAATATGTAACGTGATTCAAAACATCATAAAATGGTTGTAAATTTACTTTTAAAAGAAAAACACACTAATTTTACTTAAAGTATCTTTATTTTCTATTTTTCACTATTTTTTATATGAATTTATACTAAACGTTTTCAATTTTTACATCACCTTCAGTAATCTATTATTACAAACTCAATTTAGTTTCGTTTTCATTTAAAAGTAAAATAATGTTTCACAACATCAAAGCCGAATTTTTGATTTCGTAAATTTACTATCTGAAAACTAAATAACTTTGTAAATCTTCTTACAGCTTGTTTACACTTATAATGTTCTTAAAAACATTTTAAATTTTGTCAAAATTATACTAAAAAGTTTTTAACATTTCAAATAATTGGTCTCATTAATTTTGTTTCTTAACTCATATTTAACTAAAATCAAATCTATACAACCAAAAAGTACTTCTTTTTTTTAACAACTTAAGACCGATGAGAAAAAAAATCGGCTGACGACTCAAAGTCATCAAGCAATAATAAATTAATTGAAACAGAAATTAACAGATTGATTACTTACCTATGCCAAGAAAAGGATTGGACATCTCCTTACATATGTAATATATATATAATATAATATACACATAAAAGGTGGTTCATTTTTGCGTGATTTCCTCATTACACATCTCTGCAGCTGGTTTTATTAGGGCGACCACCTGCCCACCACAATCACAAAATAAACACAAAGTGTCTTCGTGGGATTCCCGTTCTGCATAGACTTTCCCACTCTCCATCTTAAAAAATATGTTTTAACCGAGAGTGTGATAAATATAAATAGATGGAATGTGCGAAGTTGCCAAATTACAGAAGTCCCTTGACTAACTGTCATAAAAGCAGGGTTGAATCGACAGGCAATAAACCGTTAGTGGTCCAACAAGCCTTTGAGGTGGTGTCGAGTCACGTCCTGGCTTGTATTGGTTAGATGTAGGTGGACTCCCGATCTATAGGAGAGCTCAATGTAAATTGTAAGCATAGTTACTAGTAGTAATTCAATTAGATATAAGTAATCATTTTCATCATATGAAACCTTGTTAGTTTTTTAATTATATTGCAATAAATATTCTAATAAAAACATATTGTATTGTAAATTCTATTTTCCTTAGACAATATTTAATCAACAATAAATAAAAATTCCTTCCATCACCACTTGATTGAAGTGGTCCATCCAAAACCAAATTAATTGAATATTCTTGAGAAAATAGATAATGTATAACTTTACGCTAATGCAATACGCTCAGGAATTGATAGTGGAATCAAATATCATAGTAGTTGAATAGTTAAATGGTGTCCCTTTTAAAACAAATATTTTAATTATCCAGCTGGAGCGTATCGGTGTGGTGAGGTGAGTAAGTGAGATAGACATAACAATTATATACGTATCCGTAGAAAAGATACAACCTTTATATATTTCCTTACATTTGTGGTGTATTTTGCTACAGTTGATATATCATCATATATCAGATACCTTAGTATATCGGTATGCAAGTAAGTATCCACAATAAATCAAAACTCCCATTCGCCGAACATAGCAAGTGTAAGGGAAAACTCGTTGGAATTTCTGTTTCTGGGGAAACGGTATTGCGTACTATCACGGCTGAAATACTAAAAATAATTAAAACAACAGGAAAAAAAATTGCTGAAGGAGTTAAGATGAATTCGAATTTCGAAACGTGTCGAATGACTTCGGTAGAATTTTGGTTTTCGATGATGGGCCAGTGTGCGTTTATTTACTCAGAAATGATATTTCACAGTAGACTGCAGTAAACAGACTGCAGTTAATATATTATGATAATAAAACGTGCTCAGCTTATAAACTATAGCGTTACGTAAAATATTTTAACAATTTTTGTTTGAATTTAAAACTGTTTAAATATAAATAATTTTTCTTTGCATAAAATATTACTAGGTTTGCAATTAAGTACTGTGGTTTAAAAATAAATTTCATTTATTTATGTAAAAAAATATAGTATGGTAAAAAAATGTAATTATTTTTCCTATTTTAACATTTATTACTGGATATTATTGGAACAGAAATGTTTTCTTAATAAACTAATGTCGCCAAATGATTCAGCGTCAAAAAATAGATAAAAACCATGTTGTATTTGAGAAAACGATGTATATGTTTGTGTAGTTTTGTATTGTAAAAGTGGCTTCAGAATTAAAAACATGCTTTATATTTGGTTTCTTAAAGTAATTGCATTTTCCCATTTTGAGTGTTTAAAGAATAATCTGTTTTATTGAAACAAAAAGACAGGCGCCAGGGATTTACAACCTCTGGTTCAGGTAATACTGAAGGTCGGAAATCGGTTTCGTAAGATGTTCTTAAGTCTCCTAATTACTTATTCCTAAGATGTTGTTGTTGAAGAAGAGAACTTAGGAATAAGGAGATGAGGTACGAAGTGAAAGGGGCAAATTGCTTATTTTATTAGCAACTTACGTTGAACGAACTGCTAATATTCTCATTCAGAAAGGGAAGAAACCGCTTTCTACTTCCTACGCTATAGTAACGGAAAATCGTTCTCCCGTCAACAACATCGTTCGTATAATCAGGGCACCAAAATGAACCGGATCCGCTTTTCCGGCCACATCCATTGTGATAAAGCAAGAAAAGTAAGCACCAACAAAACACTATTTCTCAAACGATCAGCATTATCGAACAAACAAGCACCGGCTCTAAAACTTTCTGAAATCCTCCAATTTATTACTGCGCCTCAAGTTGACGTATGATGATATACAAGAGAACACTCAGGCCGACTCTAGTTGTGAATTAATAAATACAGTAAAAAAAAATAACAGTCGTTGTTTGAGGAAGTACTCTTTTTTGTGAAGAAAAAAGGTTTTCACTTTTCTTTATTCGCCAGGTGTTCTTTGCTATATTTCGTTTCCTTTTGATACTTATCAGAGGTGCTTTGAGTATATCGTGCTTAATCAAATGGAATCCCATTATGGGCATTTTCCGCTCCTCCAGCTACTCTATGACATTCTTCATCAAACCAATCGTTTTTTAGTCTAGACGCTACTGCCCTAATACATTCTACTTGGATTTTTGCATGGTATTCTTTAATTTCTTCAATCTTTCTGTCAAATGTTCTTTGTGGTCCTTCTCATCTTCTGTCTCATTGATTCATCGATTATTGACGTTGTTCTTCTTTGGGCTACAATCTTTGTTACATACGACATTGTTACATAGCACTGTTACATACGGTGTGACATACACTTATCGTAACCGAAGATGGTGTTAAATATACCTTCAAAAGTTCCTCATTTGTACAACCGTTTTCATAGAATACACATAAAGAGACAAAAGACCTCTTCTTCCTTCGCCTTTCAGAAAGGGATGAAATGATGTACACCTTGTAATTTTGTATTAATCTTAAGAAGAGTATATTTGTATTTGTATCTTGAGTATTGTATATTAATAGTGTTCATGTGACATATTTATTTACCATCAGGAAATTGTATTTGAACATCTTGTTTGATAAGTTATTTTTGAAATAAAATCTCTCACCATTTTTAGTTCATGCCACACTTTGCAATATCCACAATGGTAGTTGTTACTTTCAGTAACGGAAGTGATTGTATTTATAAGAGATCGACCAATTAATTGTTTATGTAAATAAGCTGATTTATATTCTTTCAGTTAGGGGAAATCAAAGGCCAGGAAGGAAAAAAATTAATTATTAACTTCCGATATCAACAATTCTAATCGGTGAAGAAGAAAAATGGATGGGGTGGAATGGGGGGGGCGTATTAAAAATTCCGATTACATTTTTGTTCGGAGGGAGGGTTCGGGTGGGGCATATCAATAAGACGGCCAATAAGACAAGCGACTGGTTTTCATAAATATTTTAAGTTCCATCGGTATACTCAGTGAAGTATCTGCCATAGTATATGGCATATATATGTTTTAGAGTAGGAGCATTTATATTTTATACATAGACTGCACCCTCTTTGCGTTTAGAATTACATTAACCTTCCGCAAGACACTCTAATATGCATATTAAATATTTCTTTTAGTGTGTAATATTAGGACAGCATTTATATGGAATAAAAAAATTAAAATATAGTCATTTTCACAGAAATATGTAAAAACGTAAATGCAATTACTAAGTCCAATGATCAACATTTTATAACATCCTATATTTTCTTTTTTTACGTTTATATAATTTGTAAATAGTTTTTCCTTCGACTGATCTGGCAAGTATTTTTCTACCAGTATACTTTTCCGAGGAAGGTGAGTTAATTTTAAGTTGTTAAAGGGAATATTGGCTATAACTAAAGCACGGCCCTTAGCCTTGCGGCTAATCACTGAAAGATGCAGTTAAGAAAGTTTGTACAAACCTTCACTTCTTTTCCTTGTTTTCTTTATGTTTTAACGTACCAATATGCTTGACAACTTGGAAATGTTGGGCTGTCAAAACTCGTTTATCAGATCACCAATAACAGAAAATCCGCGAATCACTATCAAATTTTTTGTCAAGCTCTCAAATGTCCTTGGCAACTAGGTCTCTCGTTTTCATCTGCAGTTTTAGCATCGTTTGCCAGCCAATCTTTCACGCTTGTTGTGAAAAATCACAACTTAAAATTAAGAGACACATCAATATAAATAATAAATATGATGGCGAGGGAATATATATATATATACACTGACAATTGTTTGTCATTATATTTGTCATATATATTGAATATATATATATAGAAAACTAAACAATTGTCAGTGTAGTTCTCCAAGAATCCGATCTTTATCTTTTCTCCGAAACTGCATCTTTTAAAGTACACAATTCTTGTTCTAATTAGCTAAATAAATAAGGCCACCTGGTCAAAGAATCCAATACGCCAATTACCATTTTTTTCGACACGAGTCACGAGAATTAATCCCAACCCACTTCTTTCAAACTTGCATTTCTACTCGGTTAAACGAAGCTTTCAATTGATAGAGAAGTAATTATAACTAACATATATTGATATTAACAGCACGTTAGCGAACTATTTTACAAACGAGTTATAGACGGGTTGAAAGTTCGTCAGATGGTGGAGGTTGCGTTAGTTCCTTGGTACAGTCGATCGCACTGATAGATCGATAAATCTTATAAGGAGTATAGTGAGCCCCTTACTTGGAAAATGGCCAAGTCCTCCTTTTCCTGGCTGCCGTCACTCGTGCCTTCCTTATCTAACTTCTCCTTCCTCCTCAAAACTCAATTTTGTTTATCCATACATAAAAAAATTCTTTACAGTGCTCCGACGTATTAACACCTGCATATCGAACCTATAGCTGAGCTGTTTTATTGCCTAAACCAGATATGTTCATGAAACCCCTAATTATCGGGAGAACCTTAAATTTCCCCACCTAGCTCCACCACATGGCTTTCGTTCTTCTTTTCTTTCCCTGCAACAAAACACCCGGTTGTATAGCACGGGATTGCATGTGTGGAACTTTTATTTTCAAACATTTCGGCTAGTACTTTGTAAAAAATCCAGTGGTTTGCTAATTACTCCAACCCCCTGTGTGCCCTCGCATTACTTTATGCATTTAATTTGATACAGCTTGCCATAGCATAAAATGTATAACTCTCACAATACAGTTTTGTAAGCAGTTATCATACATTCTACTACTGTTTGTCTGTAATACGTAACTAGATGCTGTGACGTCTTTGTGCAAAATAGCGATCGACATGTCTTAAGCGAAGATTTTATTTCCAACAATCCAAAAATTCTATTAGGAAGCAAATATAGAATGTTTATATAATTTTACTTGGAGATAACATAGCCTCCATGCCCTATTTTCCCAGATTGGACCAGTGACTAGCAGCACTTTCATTTGCACTAGGTCAGACCTTCCCCCTCGGCTGGCGTAGTATTTTGGCAACACTTGGTGTACTCTCAATAGGCAATTCGTGGTGTGTACGTTATTAGCATGTGGTTTTCAGAAATCAGAATCTTTTAATCATCCTTTAATACTCACCTCCTTTCTTCTAAAACATCCTTTCTACCCAAAGATTGATGATTAAAATATAGCAGACTCTGAGATAGTGCAGTAATTTTACAAAGTCTAACTGTTGTATTGTTTTATTTTATATTGCAAAATTAGCTCTTCAACTAGCGCATATAGCTGGGTTTGATAGATATTTCCTCCAAATTCCATACAGGTGCCCTTGTTTCCGTTCCTGGTAACCCTACCATCGTACTCGAGTTCGATCAGACGAGCTTAAAAGTCTTCGTAGGAACTCTCACATCACTCGGAGAATCTGCTAGCTCTGCGACCTGTGGTAGTACCCTGAAAGGAAGCTGAGCATAAATGTGCTCATAAAGTGTTTTGACGAAAAGATCCGGTTTGTTGAAAAAATGTTTTCAGCCTGCAGGGACCAGTCTTGGATCTTCTTCGTGAAACTCTGGCAGTTTGGACGTCCGAGAAATGGCGTGTACGGTTGCACAGCATGCTTCGTCGATGGGTCGGCCATCATAAGAAATGGTTTCTTTTATCTTCTCTATCACGTCAGGGTCACCAGTTGTCGTCACGAGAGGGGGGATGCCAAGTTACCCTAGTCCCTAGTGACGAAGTCAGGGTTGATTATATTGGTATAATTCCGCATTTATATTATTAGTTGTTTTATATGATTTATATTTAGTTGTAACGATAAGGGCGGTACTGTTGCGTTTTTGTGATCAGGTTGGCATGTGCCTCATAGACTCCTACTGTGACCGTCCATGAGTGTGTGTACTGTCCGTATGTATCCAAATAAATCTGTGCTCTTCTTCGTTTAACTTGCATTTATACTTTATTTCCCTGCACCTTAAAATATTATGCTATGAACTGGGCAATTGCTTCATGACGGGTCTTACTACTGTACTATCTGACTCCATATCTGATATGTATGTGCCCCGAATGTGCACTATGTTCAGGATAAGAGGTATAGGGTAGGTATTATAGTTTATGTGGTCTTAGAATGACCACGAATTCGCACTCGGGTACTAAGGGTAGATGAAAACTTTTTTTTTTTTTTTTTTTTTTTTTTTTCTTTTTTTCTTTTTTTTTTTCCCGCCCTTCCTGAGGCTGAGCCTCAAACGGGCTTGCCCCACAAGCCCGTGAAGCGGGATCGTGGGGTTACGTAGCCTGTGGTGCGCGTATTCCGGTGCAATGGGATTGTTGCACCGGTCAGCGCACCTTCGGTTATTCTGTTTAGTTCCATTTATTCTCAAAAAACAAAAGTAAACACAAAAAAAAAAATAAAAACATGATAACAATATACAAAAGACAGGAGAAACCACTAAAGTAAAGAGAAAAGAAACAAAACACCTCTAATACTATATTTACAAATCCTACACTAGCTATTTTTTTTTTTTTTTTTTTTTTTTTTTACCTATAGCTAGTTATCTTAATACTATTTACAATGTTGGATCCGTGTTCTACCTATACCTATACTTAAAACTATATTTACATGGGGTGTGCATCCTCCATCCCCCTATAACTAAACTTATGTCTATACCATAATACCATATACTTCTCAGTCCTACCTTATATCTATATATACATATTTACAGTGACTCCTCTGGAACCGGCGATACATCGTTGGCTTCGGGTGAGCCTTCCCGAAGACACGGCTGCTCACCCCGCGCCACCCCCCTGGATATAGTGAAGTGCCCGGAGCCTTGAACCCTTTTCCACTCCCCGACGAATCTGCAGAACGCGGTGTATCTCACTTCATCATTCACCAGCGACGGCAGGTCGGACTCGCCCAGGCTGTACTCTCCTATCGTGCGGAGCAGCCGTGCTCTAGCCGGTTCCAGTGCATGACAAGAGAGCACGACGTGCTCCGCAGTATCGCTCTCTCCGCAATGGGGGCAGGACCTGTTTTCTGCTCTCTTGAATTCGTACAGCCTGGCACGGAATCCGCCGTGTCCTGTGAGCACTTGTGACACCCAGTAATCCGGGTAGACCCAACTTGCCCTCAGTCTGTCCTGGACTGAGGGGAAGTACTTCCTCAGGGTGCTCCCCTTGGTCGTGCCTGTCCACCTGGCGCCCCAGGCCTCTATTGTCCATTCGCCTATGAGGGCCTTCCACCTCCCAGGCTCCTCCTCAATTCTTCTCCGTAGGGGAGGTGGAAGATCCTCAATGTGCCCCCTCTTCATCTTCAACCTGAGGCGCTGCTCCAGGAGGACCAGGTCTACTGGTGCCGCCGCTGCCAATACCTCCACCGCGTCCTGTGACACCGTCCTATAGGACCTCGTGACCCTTATCAAAGCCGCTCTCTGAATCCTTTTCAGGGCGTGCGTCTGGCCCTTGTTAAGGTGCGCCGACCATGACTGCGAGGCGTACCTGATAATTCCCAAGATGACTGCCTGGTAGAGGGTTCTTGAGACTGGGAACTTGACTCCCCACATCGCCCCCCCTATCCTCGCGAAGGAGTTACTCACTTTAACGGTTCTGTCTCCGAGGTATTTGATGTGGGGAGAGATGCTTAATCTTTTCCCCAGTCTCACCCCCAGGTACGTTACTTCCGTACCCACCCTAACTCTTCTTCCTTCTATTTCCAACCACATAGGGTGGGCACGGTCCATCTTGCCCCGTATCAACGTCGCTGTTGTTTTCTCCGCAGCCATGGTCATCTTCATTCTGGCGCACCACTCCTTGACCAAATTGGCACAGGCGCACGCTCTTCTTACTACCTCGGCTCGTGAATTCCCCACGATGGTCGCCGCAAGGTCGTCCACATATGCGACCGCGGGGAACCCACGCTCTTCTAGGGCCACGAGGACCTTGTTAAAAACTAACTTCCAAAGGGCAGGGCCCAGAACTGAGCCTTGGGGACACCCTCGCTCCACCGGTGCTTCGACGTACGTGGGTAGATGAAAACTGTCCGGATCCCGAAGGCGAGTGTGAACCGGAGAGAGGCAGTCTGGATCACTGGGGGAGACACTACTAAGTAAAGTTCGTAGGACCCCGGATGACCGTAGTCCGTAATATCTTCCAAGGAGATGCTATTTTTAGTGTGACGAAGGCAGAGAATTCCACTAGGAAGGTGTGGGGTCTGACAAGGCCGGACTACAACATAATGAGGTTAGGAAGGAGAGATGCAGAGGTTTTCATAAACATCCAGAAACATCAGTGCAGCTGCAAGTACCAGTCCAGAGAGCCGAAGTTAGAATGAATTATCGATTTTTTTTTTGTTTTTTTTTTTGTTCAAAACCTCAAACAAACAAAATATGTAACGTACAAAAAATAAATAATACAATAATGGAGATCCAATTTTCTCCTTTTCCTGCATTTACATGCATTTGGAGGAGTGCATAATATAATAGATTTGTGTTGCGGTTAAAAGTACTCAGTCTCATATTCTCACTAGCTGATGAGGCTCACCTTCTATTTGTCACCGACACCAAACACTAAACACTAGGAACAAAAACAAAACAAACTAAATCTCTACCTAGAACCTAGGACTAGAGTGTTCCAGCCGCGACAGCGTCCTGCCATCGATGGGGGAACGGAGCGGGGGTTATAGTGTTAAACACCGGGTTTGTCAAATATTGTAATGAGTCGAAAAATTTGATATGTCTACGCTGGATGATTTCATCCACCGTAGGCAGCTCAAATATCTCATGCAGCTCACTGTTTCTTCGCTGCACGAATGAAGTACCTCTGACCACTTTCATCAGTATACCGTTTTGGAATTGTTGGAGTTTCTTCGCTGTCGTATACCTCAGATAACGAAATAGCGGTGCACCATACAGCAGAGTAGGCCTGAGTATGCTCTTGTAAATCAGTAGCTTGAGACGCAGTGATAGATTGGGGGAAGTCAATAAGTGCGTAAGCCGGTAAGACTTCATGCGTGTATGCTTCACGCAAAATGGTTACTAAAATGGAGGTGTCTGTCCATTTTAATTCCCAGGTATACTAGGTCGTTGGCTGGTATATTTTCCTCCGTTCCTTCTATGTAACTAGTAGGGCGCGGGCTTTTTCCCTTTTGAAAAGAGAAAATTACACAGTCAGTCTTACCCGCGTTTACAGAGATATTGAGTCTCCCCAATCTCTCACTGATCTGGTTACAGGCTGCTTCAGCCTGTCTTCGCACTCATGCTGCTACTGTACACCGCTATGTCATCTGCGAAAGCAGTAACTGTGGTATTTTTGTACTGGGCTCCGACAATCTCAGACGTGTATACGTTGAATAGTACAGGGGATTAGACGGCGCCTTGGGTTACTCCACAGGTCAATGGCACAGCTTCGGAGAAGCTATCACCCACCCTTACCCGCAACGATCTGTTTTTCAGGAAGCTAGCCAGAATTGAATACAGTTGTTCCGGGCATTCTCGGTCGCAGAGCATTCGACACAGTGTCTCGTGAGACACCGAGTCGAATGCAATCAATGGAAATCATAGCCGTGGCTATGTTTCTATTCATGTTATGGCTAACTTCTGACTACACCTTCAGAAGGGGGTGCTCTGCGCTCATACTGGATTGGAATCCAGTCTGCTCTGGCGGAATGATGTCATTTTCAGAGCAGTAATCTTTGAGAAAATTCAAAAGAAGACCAAAACTAGGTAGTATATATAGCCCAAAGTAGACAATGCCCTGGGGTTTTATTCTGGCCAATCGCGTCCAGCCAATAGGGTGAGGTTTTATTCTGACCAACCGCAGCGCAGGGTTGAATGACGCTTGAATGTTCTAAACCAGGACCCACCCAACCCCAGGTACCTGACTCTCTCTGCAGGGGCCTCTGAGCTAGCTTTTTGCAGCTGCGTCTTTTATTGTTTACAATATTTACACTGATATGACTTATGGTTTGGTAATATTATTTACATTTGTTTAAATTAATTTACAACATATTATAACTAATATACAATATATATGCAATAGAGTATAGGGTGATTTATCGTATGTAGTTAGCGGTCGCTACACTAACGTTAATTTTTTAAATTATATTCATCATTTTATTTTATTTGTTTTCAATAAATCTTAACTCTTCTCAATTATGTTTTATATTTCTTACTTTTTAATATCCAAATAATCCATTTTTCAAACAAGGAAAATGCTTTGGAAAAGAATCTACATATCAAATGTTGAATCAATGTTAAATAGCGGTAATTTTATTTTTTAACACCAAGCAATGTGTTTGTTACGCTGAGTTTGGTAGAGTAATCAAACCAGGTAGTTCGAATAAATCGGCATCCAATACCTTCGATATTTTTTTTGTTTTTGGCCTATATTTAAGTCAATCAGAAAACAAATTATTAAAACCAATAAACAATTTATATTCATATATTCTGACAAAATAACTATGAGGGTAAAACATAATTATCACGAAATAATTGAACATTAAAACAGAAAAAACTCACTGTACGATGTTAAAATTTAATTAAAAAAATGTTCTACAACAATTTAATAGTTGTCTAAATAATATTAAAATTTTAATTCAAAAATGACTAAATGATGTCAAACGAATGGCAACGTCGCCATAACAACGCGATAAGGTCTTGCATGGCCGGATCTAGGCACCCTGCAGGGGGCTCAGCCAAAAGGGACCCTGAAAGCCCGAAAGGGGGCACGCAAGAATTAGGAAAACCACGCCCATTCCGAGAATGCACCAATGTTTTGTACAATCCTTTCTATCCATTTTATTTTCCTTTAATTTTTAGAAAAGGATTATTGAAGTCCATCAGCACCAAGATAAAAATTCTCTGTTAATAACAAGATCATAGCAAAAGATGGTCAGACGATCGGAGTAACAAAAATGAAAGTGTTCGTCTAGGGTAGCATCTAGAGGGGATTAGCTATACCCTTCAAATTAGTGTGATTCTAATAATTTGAAATATAAGCCTAGTGATGTCCTAAAGGAATGCACAGTGGAAGCTAGTATATTTTACTCAGGAATAGGAGCTAAATCTCGAGAATTAAAATTATATTTACAAATCATCTCAACGAAAATCAATTATAACTTGTACCTTATTCAATTTATATAATACTAAAAACAATAACATTAAACAGTGAACCTTTTTAACTTAATTAATCATCCTTTTAATTCTTAATACAAAATTTAGTAATATATAACTAATATATTGATTTTAATGCCAGGACCAAACAAAACGCAGACTTTCACAACTATAATTTATTATAATATACATTAATATTAGAGGCTTCGATTAGCCTTCGAAAGATGATGAAAATTGATCTTATCAATATACAAGTAATAAATTAAATACTAACATGCAATTATTACTGATAATGCGACATTCTTCCATCTTCAATCGCATCTTTCTTCCGAGTCCACTTTTCTGCTCCCCCACTTCGACTACACATGCTCACCATCAGCGTTGGCAGCCTCCTGAAGCCTTATCCATGGATCCATGGATGGCAGCATCCATCCAACAAATCCTCCTACAGTGGTTCATCCCGTTTCAATCATTGAGATAACGAGACCTCGATACATCTGAATATATACTTGTAGAGGACGGGGTTCGAAGGGAGGGCTCAGTGGACTATGCGCGTATGCTGTGGACTCTAGATGGACTGATCAAACTATAAGCCTTGACTATTTGACTAAGGTTTAACTATGTGATGATGATACAGGAAATAACAAGGGCTCAGAGAAGCTCAGCTATTCAAATAGTATTTCCATATATTCAATATCACCACAGGCTATTATATTGATTAAAATGAGAAAAGTTTGATATTGAGACATTTTCTATTCAAATTGATCATTATTTCTTTTCTATTTTGTATAACTAATAATTGTTTTATACTGTAAACTGTGGAGAAATAATACTATAGAGCGAGGGAAGAGCTCTATGACTAAATCGCTAAGAAGACAGAGCTAACTCACTTCATTCAGCCTATATCTCGCAGGATACATCTTGTCGAGTTAAGAAGGGGCAGAATGTACTTGAGAGTCGTTTTGACTCTGCTTTATAATTACTTTTCTAATTGATGGATATCACTATTTCTTACATGTTTTTATGATGATTTATTGTGTACTTAATTATAATTGATATTAAGGAAGTTAGTTATTATAACACCAACACATATTCCAGATGCAGGTCATCGAGGAGATATAACTTTTTGGTGCCCTGCAGAAATCGAACATCTACAAGTTATTAGCAATCTCATTTCCGATAGTTCCTTGACTTGATTTTACTCAACTAATCGAAGGCTCGGCAGTGATATATAATTTTTAATTTATTATTTAAAGCTTTATTGTTAAAATTACCACTTTAAAATACTATAAGCAACCAGTGAACGATATGTAATAAATTACAGAAACCAAAAAGATATGTGAATTCCTGCCAAATATTAAAATTGAGGATAATTATAAAAACGTAGTTAACGTAGTAGTTGCAAATAAATCGCGTATCAATCGTCAAATCAGTCGCGTATTTTGGAAAATATTTCAACTACTCCAATCTCTAGCATCAACGGTAGGAAATATTTTCGAAAAGTTTTGAACTATATAACGGGGAAGACAGAATATTTATGCAAGGTTTAATAATTATATTTTTTATAACCTGAAGAACAACAAAGGCTTGGGAGGAGAGGAATGATCTGAGTTTTCATCCAGGAGTTTAATTTGGAAGTTCCTTTGAGGAATAAAGAGTATTTCCACCTCGGACCCAGTCTAGAAAAGGATTGTAATCTTTATGTAACTCAACTTTGCTGCATTAATCCCAATTAATAAATAATAATAAATTAGAGCATTAATCCCAAATAAACTTATAACAACATTTAAAAACAGAGGAAAGTATGTGAGAGGAACAATTATTTGTTCGATCGATGATTCAAAACGCACAACCAAAGTTGACAGTAATAAAGTGGGTACACACTGCATCACATAGTGGCCCACAAAAAGATCTAAAGATCTAAAGATCCAATAACACCTCTGTTCGTCTCCTTTATCCAATTGCAACTCGCCTGTCCGAATGCAAAGTTGAAGGTTGAAACAAAAACCGGATTGTGTACATGTTGAATACTTGAGCAGTGAGGAAGAGACACGCGTCAGATATTGAAAGGGGAGTGACAGCGGACTCCGTCACCCCGAAGACCCCGTTGACAAAAAGGCAGTAGGTGGGGGCCTGATCAATGGCAGAGGGGTAGTGGGCGTGGCATACAAGGACCAATGTGAAGCGAGAGGCGGGGCAGGCGGAGGACTACTTTCTGGCGGGGGCGGTCTTGCGCGAGGGGGTGCAGAGGGCCTCGTGGCCGCAGTGTAGTGCCAGTGTTCGTGGGGCAATGCTCGAGTTCATCCCCTGCAGCATGGTCCAGAGCATGGAGGCGATCAGGCCTTGCAACGCTGCCTCTGGTGAGTACGCACATTCATCCTTAAATCATCTTTATACCACAATAGCATTTAGTATTTGTACGTCTTTGTAGCCAAGGCCGGCATGATAGTGACATGTAACAAGTAGATAGACCACGTGTGTCAGGGGTGATAGGAGTTTTGACAGAAGGGATGGTTCCTTTTTTGTTGGGATGAAGGAAACATGTCATCAACATCATATATAAGTTTAATATCCCATCTTAGTTCCATTATTCGTCTATTTTAGAATCATAAATATATATAAATAGTGTTATCGTAAATTATTAACTTATTACCTGAGCAGAAACAACATTCTGCAATATAGCTAGATAATACTAATAATAGTAAATATTCAGTATACCTTTTTATCTCAAAAGTTGACAAATTCGTACTTATAAAAACTTGACACATTCGGATAGGTAATAGATTTACAAGTTCCAAGTGGTAGAAATACGCCTTATGTTTTTTCCGATTACGAAATCGTGTCAGCACTCCTTCGGATGATAAGATTACAAATGAAAACAAAGAAGAGTTAATAGAATAGACATGAATGACGCCAAAAAAAAATTTGACAGATGTAAACATTGCATTTAAATCTCCTTGAATGTAATCGAAAAAACTTGTCCGTTTTTTTCAAACCTACTTGCGATAAGAATCCGATTTGTGGATGGAATTTAAAAAAAGGATGAAAAGATATGCCAACCCAAAAAATTGTTTGCTTTTATTACCTGTACTAATGGCTTTCAATGAAAAATTGTTATTTTCAAAGGCTACAATAAAGATAATTTTATCATTAGCTGATGCGTACGGTAATATTTAAGAATATCATTTAATTAAATAAAATCACACATAGATAACGATTACATACAAAATAAAGCAAAGGTTACTGTTGAAATAATGGGATAAATATAATTAGTTTTATGTACAATTTTCACAAAAAAACAGTTAAATATATATATACCAAACAGCAGTTAAACTAACGCGAAATATATTGTTATAAAAGTTTCATTACTAATATAAATAAGAAATAAATATTTGATTAAAATATCCATATAAAACATTGTCAAGTTTCTTTTGAAAACTACACACACACACACCCGAGATATGCATGAAAATGGCATTCTATACAACGAGAAAAACAGTTTTCTCTACTTTTGAAATTAAATTCTTGTCATATCAAAACATTGTTGACAGCTGATAAGCTCACACTGAATTGACAGCTGATGTTTCATGCTTCAGTACAAATGCTAATTTTTTCCAAGTTGTTTCTACAATATTCTTATTCTAAATAGATGATCAATGCAGTAGTGATTACATTTAATAAACATAGTAATTGCAGAAATGTTTAAGCACCTAATTATTGGTATTATTTCGTATATCAATGCTGAAGGGTCGTGTTAACACGCGCATGTAAAATAGATATGGACATCTTTCGTTACTCCCTTATGATGACAGTATTTACAATATGCATGCAGACAATGTAAGGATATATATTCATCAATGGCCCTTGTGGTTGACATGGCCTAAAACAAAACAAAAAATTTCTTAGCAAGGTGTAGAACTAAAGATAATGTTTTCAAAACTAAATCAGCCATCTTATGCCAAAACCATCAATGATCATTTTAAAAAATATAGGAATTTGGAAGTTTTTGTGTAAATACTGAAATTATCTGACAGTTTTTATAGTTTATTCACTATTTTGGTGTAACTTATAATCTATATTGGTGTAATCTTAGTGAATAGAAAAAAAAGTCAACCTTTAAACAGAAAAATGACAAGCAATTGATAAAATTTCTTCACTCATTTGAACTAAAGAGTAGAGATGCAAACACATGAATTAAAACTGTGCGCCTAGTAGCTGATAACGGAATGCAAATTATCCCATTACCATTGAATCGTATTAAGCGCTCAAAAAAAAATTAAAAACAAGCAAAATCAACGGACATTAGTTTTATGCAAACATGATTGGCAGAATTGTGAAACAACTGAATAATGCAAAGCATGTCTAAATCTTATTAGTTTATTTATTTTTCTGTTTTATCATACTTTTATGTACACTCAGTTAGGAAAGATGAATTTATCGGTACCACTCCACTTCTGTTAACGGATTTGAAATAAAATAACTAATTATCCAGGAAATTGAGTAAATTTGAATTAAATTTATAAGCACCAGTTTTCCTGATGAATATGATAAAATAAAATTTGCGGGGTAAGCTAGAAAACTTTGATGTGTCATTGCCAGAAATGCGAGTGCATATGTTCCTGAGTTCCCCAACTCCATATCAATAGCGGCATGTCTGCTCAGGCTAATTGTTTATAAGTTTTACATCGCGTGAAAAGTCCCTTGTACAAGTACCTTCTTAACCGTAGAGTCTACCTTTCTTCCTAGAAGGTCTATTTGATAATCCAAAGTCTCTTGTCAATTGCCGCTTTTCCTATGTAGGCTTTTGTGTTGATGGATACAATAGAATTGGAAACCATTTTGAAGAAACACTACAATAAATAAACATTATATCTTAATCAATGGTAAAAAACAAATTATTAATGTAAATGAACAATTCACAATTTGACATGTTGGCAAAGTAGCAACGAGGTTGAAACATATTCAAGATTTTGACTAACATTATCGAAAAAAGTTGATTTCATTATTTTATGTTCTTGGTTTGATTATTGTATTAACTGAGAACACTAACATATCAAAATGTTTAAACAAAAATCGTCTTCAATGCTAATTCTATCCTACAGGGGGTAAATCCTCCCATATATTAATTTAATCTACTGACAAATGATGGATATGTAAGGGATCCTTATAAAACACAACCCATATAATTTTATTTTTCTATAAGATATTTTTCTGTTACTATCGGTATCTAATGATTGGATTTAATGAGAATTTTATACCCTCTAATGTTTATAAAAAAAACTGGACCTGAAATAAATTAGACTCTATAAATGTAACCTTTAACAATATAACAGCTTATAAAAATGAGAACTTTCTGAGCGAACCAAATGCACACATTATAAGACGGAAGAGAAACAATAAATTCAGATTAAAAAGTTTAAATTAATTTTTAAAAGTTCTCCCCAAGAAAGTTCATTATAGATTGTCTTCAAGACACCCTTCATGTGCACAATTAAGTAAGAGACAATTTATATTAATATATAATTTAATCATATCCATCATTTCATTTCAGTTTATTTCTTTTAATTTTTATTCGTGTAAATACATCACTTATCTTATCGTTAATTCAAATATGATGTACCTTCATTCAATTTCGAAGTAAAAATTACTTCCATTCAATTTCCCATTGGAAAAGAATTAATTAGGACAAAAATAAAATCAGAACAATATTAATCAATTTTATTTTATTATAACTTTACCCCAATCCAGTAGGCTCCGAGTTTGAGAGATCAACGAAATCTGAAAAATGAATGGCTTCCCGAATCAATTCAATTTAATTAAATAGATTACTTTAATTGTTTGACTTGAGCGTAGAGGCGTGGTTCACAGGATAAGCTTGGTGAAAATATCTATCTATCGATAAAAAGATAGATGTTTTGCTAAGTTCGGTAAATGAGGGGTCAACCTATTCGAAATACTTATGTGAATACCAATATATACTATATGAAAGGTGAATGTATACTGTGTACACATACTAATAACCATGAATGTATACTAACTATATCTGAAATGTAGGTAAATAAATAACGGTTGTATCTTTCTACGGATACATATATATCTTTTTATACTTACCTAACCCTAGAACCACGCCTATACGCAACAGTTGAATATTTTAAATATTTTATTTAAGTAATTTCGGGATCCCAGTTAATTATTCAACTACTAATAGATATGTTTTCTTCATCAAATTCTGTGGGCACAGCATGGGAATACAATTGTAATAAAAATAGGTTTTAATTAAAATTTAATACTTTCCCAATCTATTCTAATCCAAAGTAATTTATCTTAATAAATTAACGTGGTGATCAATGGAAGGAATTTCTTTTGTATAAATATAATTTACAATACCATATTCAGATGTTTGAAAATATGCAATGAAATGAACAGTTCACATTTACTTACACATCCAACATCATAACTTATGCTTGCTAAATACAGCGGTGTCATCATTAATTCGGGTGCCTCAAGGCAAGATGTCATAAGCCTTCAATCTGCGCCCTATGTATATCCTGAGCATGACTCTAAAATTGCTTGAGTTGTGAACTCCTCAGGCCTCCTCCCTCGCCAGAGTAGTGAGATATGTTCCCGCAGCTTTTTTTGCAGCAGAATAAAGAGTGAATCGTACTTAGAAGAGCAAGTGAATCTTTTTATCTCTCCTCTTTTTAAAGGGTAATTTTTTTCATACCCTCGCTAACGAGTTCACGGCTCGATCGTTGTCCTCCACAAAAAGGGTGGCACTTTCATTGATCGCTTTTCACTCATATGGGTGAAAAAAAAGTTTTTAACACCTTCTTAAAACCAAGTGGGTACGTGACTCTTTCTGGATACCATCCTTGACCAGACTTCTCTTTTTACTTCTGTAACACAAAGAGTTATTGCCAGTCACTCAAGCCCTTTTTTATGACCGCCGACAAAATCCTTCCATCTATTGACCCTTACACCACCAATTTATATATATATACTCACTTACCTTAAGGACTACCACCTTATGCTGTCATAAGAAATCTATCCTGAACATAATAAATTAACTTTACAAAAAAAAAGTAATGGAATGGCAGTTCACGATAAATTATATCAGCCTGAGCTTGGTCATTTGCCATGCTCACCAATGTTTAAAAAAAAATAAATAAATCCATTTAACACATTAAGTTATCAATACAGAACTATGTCTCCAATTTCTTATCTCAATGAAATTTCCTTTTGAGCAATAGAAGATTATTTGGATATTTAATAGAAACACTAAGCTATAATTGTGATATAATGAAGAACTCTCTTATTCAAGCCAGTAAAAAAGTGTAAGCTTTGTTAACCAAGTACAAGACGTAATATAAAAGGAAGGTAATTGTTTCTGCTTAAGAACATCCTGTCCATTATTTTGATGTAAAGTAGGATTTAATGGTGAGAACCCTTGTTTCGGATATAACATTTATTAGTTAAATAATATTTTCTGATAAATCTGAGCATTACTATTACTTTAGTTAGAGATGTAAAAAAAAACAAATAATTTCGTCAAAGTACCGAACCCCATAAGTTACGATATAAACAAACCCTGTTCTATTGATCATTTAAATATTATTATTAAAGTACATATAACAAAATGTTTGTTCCACTTTATTGCGAATTGTGAGCTGCATTAATCACTTGTGATAGTAAATTCACTTATTTTTGGGGAAGACAAAAACTTAAAACATTCATTCTAATTCATAAATATTTAGTATAGCCTTTTCCCATGGGATTTACAAATCCACGGTGCTTACCTTTCATAATGCATACATAACTTAAATATTTATAAACTATCTTTTTCCTTGTAGCTTAACCCTTAAGTGATCAAACCTTTTTATTAAATCGTTGAACCCTTTATGTTCGCTCATCAATTGGATTAATTATAATTACAATACTAACGATGTAACAAAATCTACGATTGATGATATCACCATCAACATTTGTTAAACCATTCATATATTACTTCTGCCATGCATTAGGTGTGCAGTTAGTTACATAAGGTGTTCATATAGTGAAATAAAATGTCTGATTAGAAGTATATATTACCAGGCTAGGGAACAGTAAGCATCATATTAAACAAATAAACATATTGAAATGAAAATGAAAAGGCAGATGCAAGAGATCCAATGTCGATGATCCTTCATTATTACGGTTGGTAGCCGGGACCCCGATGACCATTTATTAGGCCGGCCAGGTATGTCGGGAATCCGGCTTTTATTTCACCGGCTGTCAGTGAAAGTCTCATATTAATTACAAATCATAAACACCTCGCCACTTCACTCGGCGGCTAATTTTCATTTGTTCCACGCCAGATTCCTCCCGCTACTTTTATCCCATTATCGGGCCAACAACCACCAACCCTCCCCACACAAACAGAACAAAAATATTTCACGTAATTAACGAGGGACGTAATGCACAAGCGAGAGCAGATAAAACCGGTCAGATATGCAAATGGACGAGCGATCGGGAAATTAAATGGGGAGTACATTAGAATTCAATTGTCCCATTTAATTGTTATTAAGTTCGTAGAATAATTACGACGTTACCATTCTGGCCTGTGATAACCAGTCCATTCCAACTTATGTTGGAAAACTAATCAGTCCCTTAATTAGGAACATTCATTTATTTGATTCGATTGGTTTGATTAATCGATCAAACTCTCAGCGAAAGTTATTGAAATTTAAAATTAAAATAAAATTGTTCAACTTTGATCCAACCTAATTTCTGCCCCGATTGGGTTATTCCCCAATTAAATTAAATTATGTGTTTTGTCAATGCAAGGTTTAGTTTGATATTAACATTGAAGAAATGTAAAACATAATTGGCTTTACGATAAAACAAATAGTTTATTAAAATAAAATATAATTAAATGAAATGAAATGATATAATGACTACATTTTAATTACAAACAAAATATTATCATCGCGTATCTTATTGAGTTATACAACAACGAGGCATTGGACAAATGTCTATCGACGTCTTCCCATCGGGCATCCTGGCACAACCAACAAGTACATCTTAAGAAGTTCAAGTATTGATGTTCACGCTGTACATTCCTGTCATCTCTTTAACCAAAACCTGATCTTAACTTCCAGAATTCCAGGGTCTGTCGCCACTATCTCTAGACCTCTGATTTCACCCGCTCCAATAATACTCTTTTCCTGTACCTAATAGGTTCTGGTACTAGAAGGGTTTTATGGTGCCATATCCCGTTTTACCAAATCACCCACCTATAAGAAACCTTTCGGAAAGTAAGTCACATCAGCTCGTAGACCAACCGCTTTGTCCTTGGCACTTACGCATCCTGACCGTTTTTTGTTATTATAGGGACAATGTGTACTCTTAAAGCTAATTTGTTTATGAAGAGCTATGAACTACTGTTAACTTATCTATCTCACTTGTAAGTTATTTACGATATGCAGAAAGTTTTACATATAAAACTACCGTGCATATTTTAAGGTTATAATGAAAAATTAGATCCAACCTCAGAAATGGCACCCATGGAGGAGCTCCATTGTAAACTATTCATGAAATAATTATTCGAAATTAGAATCGCTAAAAGAAACACCTTGAGTAAAAACAGATTTTCCATAGAAAGTAATTAACGTTTTCAAGAAAAGATCCAACGATATTCGTGATCAATTGGTGCATTTTATAAGAAAAAATAACCTCGGAATCGTTCAGAATCGTACGAGGTATAATAATGGATATATTTTTAAACTGTCATTACTGTGTGAAGAAGAGAAAAAAATATTACAAAAAATCGTAGGCTCTAATTATAAAGGTATTAATAATCTTTAAAATAGTAGCTCATCCAGGGTCCAAACCCAAAATAATTACTAATATTTATTGCATTTGACGCTGTTAAAAGCAGACAAGGTCTAGAAAAAACCGCTGGTACAGCTTGGAAAACATCACAATTTGAGTTGTTATTTTTAGATATTTTCTTCTTTGGTTAAGTTAATATTATCCGAATTTTGAAAGGTCTTCCGAAGGGAGTTTATCCTTTATTTATTTCATAGCGTAATTATAGAACTAATCGAATAGTTCTTGAGCATTCTTTAGAAGAAACTAATTTATTGGAGAATCTACATTCTAGTGTTTAAACTTAATTTGAATATGGAGCTTTTCCATACCTGTCTATGTTCTGAGAGAAATTGGCAAGTTAGTCAGATTCTACGCCTAAATGTTTAAAATAATATCCTTTGAAGCTAGTAAAAATCGACTATTTAAAATTAATCTTATTCTGATTCCGTTTCGCAAGAACATCCACACTAAAGGACTGCCTGGATGGAAAGGAAGAAAATTAAAAAACTCTGAAGAAGAAGGGGGAAAACCGAAACGGTGGAAGATGTTCAGCACAAGTAGCTGCAGGCCGAAAGGGGGAGGGGTCTGAATCAATTGTAGCACGGTTCAGTATAGAAAAAAAAATACTAATAAAAAGGTAGAGGCAGCGAAGGGAATAATCGACGGAGGGAAACACCTGTGACTATGGGGCTTTAATATCTGGTCGGGCTCTGGGACAGGCTGAATAAGGAACAGGAGTCAGCCAGCGAGCATTGGAGCTGAGAACGACAGCCACAATGCTTCTTCCTAATAATAAGTCCTTCCTTTCCCATCGCTTCTTCCCAACGGCTGAATTTTCTAACCTAACAGTCCTACCGGCTAATTCTCAAGTAAACCCAGTATTTTTTCAATTGCTTCTCTTGTTCTCACAATAATAAGTAATTTTGTTTTGTCCGGGTTATAATAATCAGCTTTGGTGATAAAAAAAGTTTATGTTTTCATCTAATTACGTATGGCACAGTGCCGTACCTAGAATCTGACGTATACGACAGCTAAGAAACTCCAACAATTCCAAAACGGTATACTGATGAAAGTGGTCAGAGGTACTTCATTCGAGCAGCGAAGTAACAGTGAGCTGCATGAGATATTTGAGCTGCCTACGGTGGATGAATTCATCCAGCTTAGACATATCAAATTTTTCGACTCATTACAATATTTAACAAACCCGGTGTTTAACACTATAACCCCCATCGATGGCAGGACGCTGTCGCGGATGGAACGCTTTAGTCCTAGGTTCTAAGTATAGGTTTTAGTTTGTTTTTTAGTGTTTAGTGTTTGGTGTCGGTGACAAGTTGAAGGTGAGCATCATCACCTGTTGTGGATATGGTTATGACTTTTTTACTACAGATTATTATTTACTATTTATATTATGCCCTCCTCCGAATGCATCAGTGCATCGCAGTACGAGGAGCAACTTGTATCTCTATATAATATTTTGTTCATTGTAATATTTTGAAATTAAAAAAAAAAAAAAAAAAAAATCATTCTCTTGATTACAGCGCTGTTATATGTCATGAAATTGAAATATATCATGAAAACGAATTTAATTCCAGAAACACCAAGAACTCTGTTTTACAAAAGGCTTGCCCTACGCTCTTTAACTGTTCATTTTATGTTATATTTTATTGATACTTAATTAAAAGAGAAATCGTGGTTCTAGAATTTTGTACTTATATTTTGAAGTGATTATTCAAGGATAAAATAACCGTGACAGAAAATTTTGCATGTGGACACTCAAGTTAAAAAGAATGCCTTTCTCTAGCCAGAGTGAAGATGCCTTGACGAAATAAAATTTGTTCATTCAAAACACAGTTGTGTTTTAGATGGCATGTATTTTCCCCTCCCCTGTGACAAATACATAGTTTAGCGTGACTATTACCGTTGAGGACCCTTGGGCTTGTTCCTCATGATAAGAGAAGTTGGGAAATTAGAGTATGTTTTGGGGCAGAAAATTGGATGAAGATGAGTCACAATGACTGGGGGATAAGAACTGGCTTAGAGGATCGCACATTCCATCTATGACGTACAGTGGTTGCAAATTGACTATTTTAGAGAAAAAGAACATGGAAAGTTTGATATGTACCCCATAGAAGAATATTTTTCAAAATTTGTGTTAAGATATGTATTTTTTTAAGTTTTTTACCGTTTTCTTTTGTACTATAATTATTTATCATAATTTACTGTCACAGGTGTTATATAATTGAGTAACCACGACCAAATATTTTATATTTTGGTTAATTTATTTATATAAAGTTTGAAAATGATTATTTAGTTGCCATTGAAATACTAATTAATTATTATTTCGTGGGTTTTACCCACATCCTCCGATCAGTCAGTTCTCTTGTCCTTAAAATGAGAATATATGTCCTGCCTGCCTGTCAGACAGATGAGATTGGGGTGCCGACTGTGTTCTCGCTCTTGTTCTCACTTCGGTCAATAATATATTTTTATACTGCAGGAACACCCCAAAATGTTCACAAATATCTTGTGTTGTAAAGAAATAATTGAAGGAAGTATAATTATCAAATCCAAAATCAATAAAATAATCACATGCGGCCGTCAATGACCTTGTGGTTGACATGCCCATAAAAAATAAAATAAAGCAGTATAATATTTAATATGTTAGATGGCTGTTTAAAACTAAATATTCTTTTATAAAGATAATGATTGTTGTAAAGGATTAGGATCAGTGCTAGTATCAAAATATTATCTGACATATAAAACATTATATAAAATCCAGTTTCAATTCCTTTTCCTTTCCTCAATTCTAGGATTTTTTGTTTGGGAGTGAGGATGGTCCGCGGTTAACTCAGTACAGGGTTAGCGCAATTGAATAAAGGAGTAGTGAATCCAGTTTAGAGCTCAAACATTAAGGTTGAGACGTAGTTGCCAAGCACCAACCACCGTAGCTCCTCAGCAACATCTATAGACTAAAGGTGGCAACCTGCATCAGCATTACACCTCTTCATGAGGTGTTAAGGCATGAATTCCATTTTTTTTTTTGTGAATTCGGACCGATGTACGGAGGTAGAATAAAAGAACAATAAACAACTAACAAGTCAATTTTAGCTTAGTTTAATAAATCAAACCAACGATGAAAGGTAATTTCTACCCTCTAAACTGAAAGATTTTCATAAAAAGAAAGGAACCACAGGCAGGAAAGCATACATGGTAACGTAAGCCGGAGTTAATTTGACCGTAGCTGATTATTTAGCTGACAGAGGTGGTTACTGGTGCAACCTCCCTTTCATTAAGAGAGGTCGTTATCCTTTATGTGCCCAGTATATCATACCTGCGGGCTCCCTACTTCCTCTCTCTTCATTCGTTATAGTCAGTGTGGAACCTTATGAAGGGAGTAGTAATCTAAGAGAGTGGTTACATCTCAAGCTCTCAACCTCCTTCTCCCTCATTGATATATTAATTATCAATACAAAACAATAATAATTATAAATTTTCCTCATCTACGTTCCTACACCAGCTTGAGGGATCAAGTTACCCTGCCAAATATTCTAACTTACCTACCTCCTATATCAATGGAGAATCATTCACTTAACCTTATTGTACCCACTTCAACTTTGTCCTTACCAAATCACCTTATACCACCCAATGGTCCATCAAGGAGGATTGTACCATGTGTACAGAGCTTCCAGCACAGGGCTAAACACCCTAATAGGAATTACTAATTCAGAGGAAATTTTTCTACTTGGATTAGATGCTGAGGCTGATCCCTATTGCTATCCTTAATTTAGAATTAATTGAATTCAGAGTTAATTATTATGATCATTAGCCAAAGAAAAAATATAGTGGCAGGGCCGATATTTGAACTCCTCCTGATCCGTCCAGGTGCTCTTCCGTTTGAGCTATCCAATGTCGATCAGCTGTGTCAAAATCAAATATGTTTAGCGGGTCTCGTCAAAGCTCAGAATCAATTAAATTTTACTTGAAGTTAGTTTTATTTTACGGCATCAGTAGGCCCAGAGTTCCAATCTCAGCCCTGTCACTTTTTCTTTAGTTAATAATTGTTAAAAAATTGTGATTACAGCTCACTGCTATAAATTATTGTTTTTTTATAACCATTTGTGAAACTTGATAAAACGATCACTATATATATGTGTGAAACTGCCTGCTTTCAGTCTCTCATTTATTGCATTCGAGACAATAATAGCTGTAAAAGTCGCTGCTCTCAGGACATTTTTTTATTATTTAGCCTATTAACTGTGGATGATAAACCGACAGAGAGCAATAAACGAGGACTAATAACTGCCGAGGAGATGGGCACATGTGTAACAGACATAACTCCGACAGGGGGTCGGAGAGGAGTCAGCCTAGCATTCTTTCATTGGCGGCAAGTGCTCGGGTGCTCCTTGCCAGCGATTACAGCCAGCCTGCGCCCGCAGATGTCGCTACGGTCTCCCACTCGCCATTTCCATAATCCCTCCTCCATACGGTGCCCTCCCACCCTTGATTGTCCGATTGACTCCCTTGTTCCGACTGGCTCAAAGGATTCCACTGGAGCGGAAGCTGCGTCTTAGCAAGGGGGGCGCTTCCAAATTTCTACCCAAATACAACATACTAGGGAAGCTTGGTTCATTGCTAATTATTAGCTTGATAAAGAAAAAATATAGTAACTGGCCCGGTGCTCGAACCCGGGGGCTCCCTATCTCAGGCCGTGTACATGCAAGAAATGCACACACACATACTTCCCTTCAGAACCATTCCAGCAACTGACATAGTTATCATTAGCTAAGAAAATATGAACATGATCATTCAGAAGATGAAGACAAAATTCATCGAAAACATTCAAGGCAAAATTATAATTATAAGTAGAGACAAAAACCTTATTTGTTTAATTTGATCGTATAACACACCGCACCGGATCCACACCGATAAATACACACATACAAATCGAAAGCCCCATATATTCATATCCAAATAATTTTTGGGTGTTTGTTGTATTTTTTAAGTATAGAAACTGCTACGTTCGGTCCTCTAGCTAATTTCTTTTTATTGCCTATAAAAATAAAAAATATATAAAAATATCTATCTATCGTTACATATATATTTTCACCTGACTTATCTGGAGAACCATGCCTCTAAGCTCTAGTCGAATAATTTATTTAATTAAATTGAATTGTTTTGGGATGTTATTTAATTATTCAAACTACGAGCTTTGATTACTCTATCAAATTCTGAGCGTACTGCATTAGCGTCAAGATATAATAAAATAATATTGATTTGATTTAATCCTCAGTTAATTTTTTCCAAAAGTAAATTTCGTCTTAATCAATGGAAGGAATTTAAAAAGTAAACTATAATTTATGACATTGATTAATTGCTCAGTAATGAAAAAGTTAATTTAATCATCAAAGATCGTGACCCCAGATTAATAATATGTAATGTGTTATAGGCATAGTTGTAGAGCTTTTTCGTTTCTATTTTCCTACATATATATAGTAGTGGATATTTTAGTTTTTATGTATTAATTTTATTTCATAATTACTAATAATGAACACCCAACGAAACAATTACTGGAAATATCGGTACTCAAGCCAGGGCCCACCCCAAAATCTAGTCAGGGGCTCTACCAGCCAAGTTGCCCAGCCACGAGCGACGACATTCACTATATGAATTCTCTTTGCCATAGTATCACAAGACTGTACGCTATGTAACTAACTTATGGGCACAGAGGCAGGCAATGGTGAAACGGTTGACTCCTAAGTTAATTATCCAAGAGCTATTTTTCCAATATTAAAGCAATATATGACTGGTGACAGGGTAGCTCAGTTGATAAAGCTCTCGACTAGATATTGGCGTGATCCAGGATTCGGGTCACGATCTTGCTTGTGTATTTGTCTATTAATTATTAATTAATGATTATAAATAATAGTGGTGCCAATACCACAGTAAATTTCTAATTATATTTTAGTTTTTGTTTAGAAGCACTCTGGCGTCTGTGCGAATTGAGCACATACAACATAAAACATAACAAAACATTCTAATAATCTTTAATATTTTATTAGAATTAAGTGGGTTAAATTACGAAAAACCATTAAAATCGCGTTTGCAACTATTCCTAGTCATAATAAACCCTTAATTGGGTGATAAGTCACTCTTGCCTTCAACTTATCCGTTTGATTTAATTATACTATCATTTGACAGATGTAATGAGCAGTCAAGGGAAATGTGAGAAGACGTATGAAATGTGTGAAGGATGCGGACAGAAAATCCACGACAGATACCTGATGAGAGTTGCAGACTCCAGCTGGCACGAGCACTGTCTGTCGTGCAGCGTATGTCGAGCACTCCTATCCCACTCCTGCTACTGCAGAAACGGGAAGCTCTATTGCAAACCCGACTATGACAGGTACTCGCCGCTTTTCACAACATTAGATCAACAATTTTTATTCTTACATCCCTCAATTTGATCCGTTTTTGGAAAAAATAGATTTCATTTACCACTGTAACGAAATGATCAGGAAATAAATAGTTCTAATAGTAACTGATAATATAAGATTGTTCCGTCCCAAAGTAAATTTATGTTTTTCTTGATAATGACAGGTTATTTGGCGTGAAGTGTAGTAGATGCGGAGATCGCCTTTTACCTCATGAAATGGTCATGAGGGCTCAAAGCCATGTGTTCCATCTTCCATGCTTCACCTGTGTCGTATGCTGCCAACCACTTCAAAAAGGAGAGCAATTTGTACTGAGAAGTGGGCAGCTTTTCTGCAGACAGGACTTCGAAAAAGAAATGTTCCTTCTACAACAGTCTACGTCACCTTCAGGTTTGATTTATATTTGTCAACCTATTTAATACTTCTTTGTTTTATTTTTTATAATATTTGTGCAAATATAAAACCGTACTCGTAACCAATTTCAGTGGCGTACTTACCTAGAGCTTTTGCCGCTTGGGACGGTCCCCCTTTGTTAGTCAATTAAAATTAACAATAACAAAACTTAAATAAACAAATTTATTTCTTTTGTTTAAACAGATCATGATAAAATGTGTTTATTGATTTATTTTTCTTGATTTTTCACTAGAAAAATCTTGAATGACTTTGTAAAAATTTATATCATCTGTTTGTTGTTTTTCTGTGGAAAGTATTACTAGATCTCTTTTTTCCCTCAGGCGATGTATCTTTATGTGGTGCAAATTTTCTGGCGCACGTGTTTACTTTCCTCACTGATTAACCGTAAAAATGTTGACGTAGAGTAAATTATCTAATCATACTTAGTATAATCATTGATTGTGTTGATTACAACATTATTATATTGCTTTTCTTGATTTTTATGTAATTTAGACACAAATACTTTAAAATGCCATCATTAAAATATGTGCTATCCGGGGTGAATCGCACCCATCGCCCACTCAGCTACATTACTAGATCATTTTCATTTAAATCATGCTTGGCTTCTTACTGTGGGTGGTTTTAACTGTAAAGGTTCAATCCTTGGCTCCCCTAAGAATTTGTTCTTTGGGATGGGTTGGGGTTCACTCAGTCTCTTGAAAATGAGTAGCAACTCGAAAAAAAAACGTAGCTAATATGGTTAGGAAAACTGAAATTGATTGAGCGGAGAAAAATATCATTTGGTTCGTTCTAGATAGAGAAGGACTGCTCTTACCATACTTGCATCTCTACGCTAATATTCTTGAAATAAATACTCTGGGGGGGGGGGAGAACCCCCTAAGGATGGGGTGGGAAGGGGGTGTCATTTAGATAATCTAAAAATACCGATATTATTGTTGAATCCATAGTTTTAGGAGTTGGTGATATGAATAGGAACACCCTTTAAGTCCAAGTTCAGACCCATCAACATACGGGGTGAAAAATAATGAATGTCATAGCGTCAAATCCATAGTTTTTAGGGTAGCTAAACTAAAAGTGGCAATCTCAATATCATTTAAGGGGGGAGGGTGAAATTAAAAATGTTCTTTATAGTCAGGTTTCGATTTCAATTTATATTACAGAGGATTTATAAAAGATTTTATTAATAATTTTAATACTGAACTTACTCATCTAAATTACCTATAAATAAAATTAGTTTGATTTTACACGATAGATATAATTCATTACTTTCCCTGTTTAATAGGATATTGAGATAAATAAACATATGAGCAATGCTGGGTATGGAACCAGATAAACTCAGGAATCACTTAATATTTTAAAGTAGATCTGTTCTTTAGACTGGCCATTAACATATGCACAATATTTCTTTACAATAATTCTTTTAGCGGCTAATAAGTGAACTTAAACTTGAGGATGTCCGCAATGAAAATAGTGGTATTGGGTTAGGATTTCCATGTGGGTGAAGCCATTAGCAACAATCTAGTATATTATAATGATTTATTTTCTTGGATTTATATGAAGTTTAGGGATATTTATCACTATCCTTTTTCTCTCTCACTCTCCACCAGTGCCTCTCAACAATTTATGGTTTTGCTTTATCTGATTTATCTTAATATTTATTCATCTTTTATCAAACTCTTATTTTAAAACTAACTTATTACTTTGAATCTAAATCAATAGAACTAACTTATTTTTAATAAATATTTTACTTTAAAGACATTATTATAATATATAAGTTTAATATAAAAATCTATTTTATATTTCAGATGAGATGATGTTAGATGAAAATAGTCGTCCCCGAGATGGAAGGAGAGGGCCAAAAAGACCAAGAACAATATTGACATCTGCCCAAAGGAGACAGTTTAAGGCTTCATTTGAGGTCAGCCCAAAGCCATGTAGAAAAGTAAGTTTTCTTCTATACCTTGCTAAGGAAAATTTATAAATTAATTTAAAAAAAGAGATAAATATATTAAAGGAATATTCATGAAATAAGCTTCCAATTAATTAATAAAGCTTATTTTGAGGACATGATGATTAATACGACAATAAGTAATAAATATAAACCCCACCACCACTGACATAATTCTCAACTGTCTTCATCACTTAATTTTTATCATACTGTCTTTCATCTATCCATTGCAAAGCATATTTCTTGATAACTATTGTAACTATCTCGTAAAATTTGTCATAATTTTCTTACTGTTTATAGTATGCAAAGGAAATGTATTGTTCAACAATTCTAGCTTAAATTGAGGGGTTGTCACAACCATAAATAATATATGACAGTTCTTTAATCTTATAACTGATTTTCCTTTTGTGCGTTTTTTTTTTTCAACGGGTGTCCATTTGTCTTGCTAATATTTTGCCTACTCCAGTCTGCTACTAAACACTTCCACAGATGCCGCCTGGAATGGACATCCCTAGGAAGAATTTTAAGAAATACAATATAAATATTCTCAATAATTATTTACTTTTTATTATTTGTTCATAGATCAGTAAAACAATATCAGGTCACCCCCTCTATTTTCTCCTATCTTATTGTTTTAAAATACTTTTATTCTTCTTTATCTCAGTAACTTGACGATTTTTAGAGATTGGATACAGTGAATCTTCATTTAAAAAATAGTAAATTCAAAATATAACTTTATCAAAGGTCATATCATTGGTTTTCTATCACTATTTTTTCATTAAAAAGAAATAAATGTTTTATTTTCCTCACACAATATCTTCTTCTGACTAGGTAAGAGAAGCCCTCGCCAAAGAAACAGGATTGAGCGTTAGAGTGGTACAAGTTTGGTTTCAAAATCAAAGGGCAAAAATGAAGAAGATCCAAAGAAAAGCCAAACAGGACTCTGACAAATCACCAACTGACAAAGATGACAAACGGGAAAAGTGTATTAAACAAGAGCCATTGTCCAATGAGCACAGTAAGTTTTATCTATGTTAATCATTACACAGAAGTGCAAGAATTTTAATGTTAAGCAACAAATGGCCTCCCAACATCATCAAACTTGTTATCCTTCCGACACTATTAATTATTAAATTTGATTTTACTTCTTAATTATAAAAGGATATATATTAAAATAGCATTTAAAACATGTTAAAATGATTAAAACTAAGTTAGAAAATTATTCATTCGTTATTGTAGAGACAGAACAAAGTATTAAATGCTTAAAGATTATATATAGTCAAGTTTCCGTGTGACCATTAAATATAATTTATAACTATCTTACAGTCATATATATATCGGTATATTTCAATTACAGGTTATAATTGATATTCCAATTCTATCCATACTAACACAAACAGCTTATAATCACAAGTAATAAGGAGGAATTTTTATACAAGTAATGAATAATTTACAGTTACCTACATGTTACTACAATCTTATCTAGCAATTAATGTATTACCTATTTGTTGTGATATAATTTTGATGTAATATATTGCTAATAATCCAACTGACTTTTTTAGGTCATTATTTAGGCCTTAATGCATTAAGTATGCATGATTCCTCTGACACTGGTTACCCAACTTCAAGCAGTCAACCTTTGAATCCCAATCATCCATATTCTCCAGATGGTATGCATTAAATAATTTTATTCAATTTATTTTCCAAATTGACAATTACATCAAGTCAATTACATTGACTTATAAAAAAAAAAAAAAAAAGGAAATGAGTTCACATCTAAACTATCAAAGTTTTTTATTTAATATTTGTTCTGTACCCCTCTTGTATTTCTTTTTACTTCTACGCTAAAACATTAAATGTTCTATTCTAACAAATTTCAGTAACATTATTGTAAAGATAATTACTTTTTAATTCATCAATATTTTTTTTTGGCCTATTTCAGATGCCTATCCAGCACACTCAGGTGAAAGTTTCTGCAGTTCTGATATATCGTTAGATGACAGCACAAACTTGGATGAAGGCGGCTCTGACACTCTATCATTGGAATTAGGGCCTCCTGCTAGTCATGAAGGACTTCTCCATAACCCAATGGGGCATATCAATCCAATAGACAAACTCTACTTAATGCAGAATTCGTACTTTAGCAGTGCCGAACAATAAGAATACTACACAAAGCAATGTCTAACACATGTAACAAGTGATATGTGATCCCTACAAAATCAGCTAATTCGTGATTGTTTCAAAGGGGTTGTTTTTAGTTAAAGATGTGATTAAAAATCACAACTTGTAAACAAGTACTTGCTATTAGTTGTTGTAATTAATACAGTTGAGAAATAGTTAATAAGTTACCTTTATTATATGTTAGTGCCTTAAATTAATTTATTTGGTAACAATATATTATGCTAAACAACTTCTATAAGTAAAGTAACTCCAAAAATAATACACTGGTATCAATATACCTCAATGCTTAATATTATCAATGGTCTAGGATTCTTTTTTCTGATTAAATCTACGAAAATCCACTGAATAAAAACTAATGGCAACAACATTCAAATAATTTACATTTTTCAGTTTGGAGCCTCATTCATAAGAAAAAACTAATTAAAGAGTTTTAAATGTTATATAATTTTGTCAGGATTTAATTGTTTTGGTGTTGACAATATTAAAAAAATATGTAAAACAAAGAATTATTCAAGTTTATCTGTTTTCAATTTGTTTTGAAACTTTTTAACTCATAGTATATAATTTATAATATAATGGACTAGTCGTTTATTCAGTACAAAAATTGCAAATAAAACTTAGCAGAGTATCAGTATGTAGCGAAAACAGTGCCAATTACTTATAGATTAAGATATTTTTCTACTTTACTTACTTTACCTACTTACCTAGAAAATGGTTTAAATGCAAGGGGTGATTTCACACAGCCTCTACACAACCCCATTATTTAATTAATTTATTTTATTTCTGTACTATCCCTGAAAGGTTACTTTTGTCAAAAAAAAAAAGAACATGGATGGATATATTACATGATTCCTATTAATGAACAATTAATACTACCAAAACCACCCCTCTGTGACAAAAGGGTTAATGTTTACAATTGAAATGTAAATATGTGTAATAAAATTGTATGTGTTAATAAAAAAATGAAACAGTCGTTTGTTAAAAATTTGTGTACAGAAAAATTATTTCCACTATATAAATGTTATGAATTATTGTAAATATTTAGAATATTGTTATATCTTCGTGTACATTGCCTAATATACTCTATGTAAATAAAATGTATTTCTAGTCATCATCAATGATGTAAAGCACCAACTTGTTTATCCTGAAATGCTTGTTTAAATTATAACATATTACTATGATTTATTTATTTCTATCACCATTTCCAATCCAACCTACTGCAAATAATGGTTAAAAAAATGATTACTTTTAAAATCATTACTTGTTCTGTTTTGGGGTCACGTTAATTATGCAAACTGGGGCGAGTTCCAACTATAAAAACTTGTTTTCTTTTTTTTCCTCCTTGCCCCTTTTAACCTCATAGTTTAAATTTGTTAAAAAAAATTAAATCAATACAATAAATATAAAATGAGCTTTTATTGGCTGCTTTTACTGCAATCCAATGAATTATAACTAGTTTCTGTTAAAACTAACAACTCCGATTATGGTCAGAAAATTATATGATGTAAATGAGGACTAGGTGATGGGCTTTACCTTCGGACTATATATGGGGACCTAAAAGTATCTTACAAACTAACTTAATCCTAAAGTGTTCCCGCCTAGACTGCCTGCTACCATTGATGGGAAAACGATATTAGAGGGAAATCGTGATAAACACGATTGCATATTGCAACAAACCAAAGAATTTGATATGTCTACAGCAAATAAAATCATCCACCGTAGATAGCTCAAAATCCTCGTGGAGTTCACTGTTCCTCCGTTAATGGATTGAAGTATGTCGGACAATTTTCAGTAGTATCCTGTTCTAAAATTGTTAGTCGCTTCCGTCAAATGACTAAAAAGCGGTGCACCATACAGCAGAGCCAGCGAGTATGCTCTTGTAAATCATGTGTTGTTTCAACCTCTTTATCACAATTAATTAGAAGTTCCCCTCTTCTCAGTCCAGAAAATATAAATGTTCCCATATTTTAATAATAATAAAACCTAAAGCGTCAGTTAAGAGAGGGGGAAACTAGTGTACGAAATAGCCGCAGGTGGGGAACCCCCCCCCCCCCCCCGCTGGCCTGCCTATATAAGCAGCCAGATTTGAGGCATTGGACAGACTCTCAGAACCCGGCTACCAGAACTTCGAAGGATACTTAATAGTAAGTACCTAGATCCTAGGCTAAAGTTTCTAACAAACGATCAGCGTCAAGACCTTGAATGCGGACCGAAATGGGTAACTGCCCTAGTAGACTTCTGTAGCCAAATGTTCATAGCTATTATATCTTGAAAACATCAACAATGGTGGATTATCAAGTATTAAATTTTTGATGGTCTTCTGACCAAAATAGATGAGGTAAAAGTGCTGCTAGCGCTCTACCGACCAGATATTGCAGTTTTACAGACACTATGGTATCTACAAAATCGATCCACATTAAAGGTTATTCCACAGCCATTAAAAGGGTTAACGGTTACGGAGGCGTTCTAATTGCTATACGCATTGGTGTCAATCGGAAGAAAGTGGCTCCACCACTGGCTACAATTGATCCAAAGCTTCACCACTTGACAGTTAAGGTAAATTTGGAGAGACTCATTTACCTTACCGCCCTATACAGAAGACCGTACGCGTCTCTACAGCAGTACTCAGCCTTGCTACACGCATGTGCGCAGAAATCTAACCACTGGGTGGTGGGAGATCTCAACGCAAAACATACCATGTGGTATAACACCGTAACAAACAAGGCTGGGAGACTCCTGTTGAGAACGCCGTTTACGGTCGTTCACCCCCAGACTTTTACTTTTCGACATAGAGGTAACCCACAAGCTACCTCGACGATTGACTTACTACTGACAAAACAACCCCACCGTATCACTAGTTGCACCGCCCTTGACTTTATTACCTCTGACCACAGGCCAGTACTGTATGCAGTGGATGGTAAAGTGGCGACCCCTCGCCCCACGAGATTCGACTACCGTCGTGCCGACTGGGATCTGTACCGGTCGCAAATTTACCATAACCTGCATACGGTGCCAATTCTCCGCACGAAAGAGGAAGTATATCTTCAACTAACTTTCATAACTGATGTGATCATAGACGCAGCAAACACTGCAATCCCAAAGTTCACTCCCATGCCACCGTATCTGCGACCACCTCCAGACCACATTCTTAAAATTATTGCTTTGCGCAATAATTGGGAGAATAGATGGTACAGGAGGAGAGATCAGCAAGCCAAGGTCGTTGTGAATTCTCTCACAACGCAAATCCGGGGCTTGATGAAACTCTGGAAAACAGCGCAGTGGCATGAGAGACGTCGTAGCACTCAAGGAGATCACAGAAAGTTTTGGAAGCTGTTGAAGACTACAAAAGGCAAGACAGCCACTGTCCGTCTTCACGAAGGCGACAATGTTCTGACTGCTGAGCAACAGGCAACAAAACTGGCCGACCATTACGCTAGGGACATTACGGCTAGGACGGGCTACTACCACATGCCTCCTCCGGTAGATGCTGAACAGAACCACATGTTTGTATCACCGAAGCAGCTCAAGGCGATTCTTCGCCGGTGTCAGGGAAACCGAGCACCAGGGCACGACGGGATACAAACAGTTCTGCTCAAACAAATGCCGAGGAGAGGGATAGTACAACTAGCAAATTTATACAACTCTTGTATAAGATTGCGGTACTTTCCTGACCAATGGAAACAAGCCATCTTGTTCCCATTACTAAAGCAAGCCAAGAGCGGAGATCACCCAGTCCACTACCGCCCGATCAGTCTGCTACCACAGATGGGGAAAATCTTTGAGAAAATTCTTTTGAATTATCTCAAAGATTACTGCTTGGAAAATGACATCATTCCGCCAGAGCAGACTGGATTTTAATCCAGTATGAGCGCAGAGCACCCTCTTCTGAAGGTGAAATCAGAAGCAAGCCATAACATGAATAGAAACGTGGTCACGGCTATGATTTCCATTGATTGCACCCAAGCATTCGACTCGGTGTCTCACGAGACACTGTGTCAAATGCTCTGCGACCGGGAATGCCCGGAACAACTGTATTCAATTTTGGCTAGTTTCCTGAAAAACAGATCGTTGTGGGTGCGGGTGGGTGATAGCTTCTCCGAAGCTGTGCCACTGACCTGTGGAGTACCCCAAGGCGCCGTCTTATCCCTGTACTATTCAACGTATACACGTCTGAAATTGTCGGAGCCCGGTACAAAATACCACAGTTACTGCTTTCGCAGATGACATAGCGGTGTACAGTAGCAGCATGAGTGCCAAGGTAGCTCTAAGACAGGCTGAAGTAGCCTGTAACCAGATCAGTGAGAGATTGGGGAGACTCAATATCTCTGTAAATGCGGGTAAGACTGACTGTGTAATTTTCTCTTTTCAAAAGGGAAAAAGCCCGCGCCCTACTAGTTACATACATAGTAGGAACGGAGGAAAATTCGCCAGCCAACAACCTAGTATATCTGGGAATTAAAATGGACTGACACCTCCATTTTAATAACCATTTTGCAAAGAAGTTGAAGCATACTCGCACGAAGTCTTACCGGCTTACGCATTTATTGACTTCCCCCAATCTATCACTGCGTCTCAAGCTATTTATATACAAGAGCATACTAAGGCCTTCTCTGCTGTATGGAGCACCGCTATTTCGTTATCTGACGTATACGACGGCTAAGAAACTCCAACAATTCCAAAACGGTATACTGATGAAAGTGGTCAGAGGTACTTCATTTGAGCAGTAAAGAAACAGTGAGCTTCATGAGATATTTGAGCTGCCTACAGTGGATGAATTCATTTTTAAAAAGTACTATATTAACTAGACAAACAATATAACTCATGTAAGGATAGGGAGACATTTATAAGGCTGGATTTAGATAGTGTTATGCTGTGGCTGCTGCTGACTAAGATGATTTGCAGGTGTCAGCTGTGTGTTGACATTCAGTGTGCAGGTGTCAGCTGCTTCCATAACTCCTTCCTTCTTCAATTTCTTGTTCCATCAAGAAATTAATTTGATGGCTGCAGGCACATGAGGGCTGCTATTTGGGTGATAAACCCTTGTTTCCAATATGTTGAAAGGCTCTTGTTGTTTGGGTTGCTATGCAACTGTTCGTATCATGTTTTGTGGTGAGCTGGAAGTATATCTCTGCCTTAGGCAATATAGGATAAGGATGATGCTGGCAGTTCCTGCAATTGAGCTTATTATATATATATATATATATACATATTAGAAGAATTGTTAAATGTGAGTGGTTTAATATTTATGTTTGTTACATTTAAATTTTGTAATTCACTGATATTTGATATTTTGATTACGTTTTTTGTTTCATACAATTTGTTCATGGTTGAGTCTACTAAATGTTTTGATATTTTTGGAAGTTCCTTATAACATTCATTTTGGGTCAATTGAACTAAGCTTATAGGTGGTAAGTATATGGTGTCATTATTTATACAATTTTCTATTTTAGAGAGGTTAGTTGTTATAAAGCTATCTTTATTTTCTATATATTTAGTGTTAGTATTTGTTCGTTTATAATTACATGTGTGGGTTGTTCCTAATATAATAAGGTTAGCTATACAAGTATTATTTAAGGGAAATAGATTAGTACAATAATATTTATCATCTAGTATAGTACAGTTTGAAGTATATAAAGTATTAGATTTCTTAATAATAATAGTTTTTACTATATATAGTGAAGCAGTTATAAATAACTATAAGTTTGGTTAGCTGATATAAATAACAGTGTGTTACGAAACCTGGCATGTGTTCAGAAGGTTTCAGTTTGTTTGAGTGTATACATTCTGTTTGTAATATCTATGTCTCATTGTGTAAATAAATTGTGTCGCGTTATTCAATTACATATAAAAATGTGTCTCATTATTCAGCCCTTGTCACAACAAGTTGGCGACGAGGATAAAAGTACAAAACATTGGGAAAATTGAGTGCCGCTAACAATACTATAACCGCTAAAAGGTATTTTATTTATTTTTTACTAACCGTTATATACCTGATTTAAACAAGCAAATCAAGTCACAATGAATTCAGAACAATTCGAGAAGTTGATGTTAGTCTTGTCATCTGCTCTGGGAAGTCAAAAAACCACACCAGCATTACCACTGACACCATTTGAAAACTATGACCCCAAAACTGAACAGTTTTCGTCATACATGGAGCGTTTTGACAATTATTGTGATCTCAAAAACGTCACTGATGATACAAAAAAGGTTCAACTTTTGTGTTCATCAATTGGAAAAGAACATTATAACAACTTAGCCGCTTTTCTGGGACCAGATGATCCTATCAAGGAAATCGACTTCATAACCTTGAAGTGCCATTTCGAAAAAATGCTGGCTCCATCAGTCTCAACCGTCGTCTCACAGCACTACTTCCTCAGCATCACTCAGCAGCCACATCAATCAATTTCGGATTTCGTCGCATCTCTGAAGGGAAAGTTGAAGGACTGTGATTTTTACACAACCTGTCCCAGTGCAACCTGTAAAAAGAGGTTCTCAATAGCTCAAATATTCCTCCGTGCTCAGTTCATCAGAGGCCTGAAGGACAATTGGATACGCGAACAGATCCTTCAAGACACAACCCTCAAGGATTTTGATGGATTCGTAACGAAGGCCACAGCACTGGAAGCATCTCGATTTGAGTCGGGTCAATTAAATAAGCTACCTGAGAAGCCGCCGGATCAAGTTACAGACGCTAACAAGATTGATCGTCGTCAAGAAAGAAATAGTCCCAGCCGCCAGCGTTCTGGGTCTCAAGATAATCATCATCAGTCCAGCTCTCATCCGCGTCATCGTTCTCAGTCCCGCAGCACCAGAAGCCGTGTGGATTATCGAGCATTAGGTCTCGATGGCCTTTGTCTCAACTGTGGTCGCTCAAACCATAAATCGCGTGATTGCAGAACAGAGCGTAAATCCATGAAGTGCCACTCTTGTGGAAAAATCGGGCATGTCACGAAAGTTTGTATCACCACCCTGCTCCGGAAATCGAAGACCAAGAAGCTGTCAACTGAATACCTTCAAGAGGAAGAGGATCATCACCCCAACAACGAATATGGCATCGTTCGGATTGAAACCGTCGAGGATCTGTATGAGGTTGGACCAGACACCGATAAATACATCGTCACAGTCACTCTCAACAACAAACCGCAATCGTTTGAAGTGGATTCAGGTGCACGTTTCTCCTTGATCTCAGAAACTGCTTTCAAGAAACTTGAACTCAACGTACCGCTGCAACCGACTCCAGTCACTTTCCGCTCTTACTCAGATCACCTCATCAAGCCTAAGGGTAAAGTTACCGTCTCAGTCGCATACAAAGGGAATTCGGTGGAAGCCGATTTATTCATAGTCCCAGCAGGACATGACGCTTTACTTGGACGCATGTGGATTCGTAGTCTCGGGATCAGCCTCAATGAGATTGATAGCCACAAAAACTCAGCTCTCCGTCCAGTTGATGTCAACGCAGTCACTCCGATCGAAGACATCTTCAGGAAATACGAAGACATTTTCGAAGAAAGGATCGGGTGTGTTCCAAACGTTGAAGTTAAGCTTCAACTTAGAGAAGGGGTGAAACCAGTTTTTGTCCGTGAACGGGATGTTCCGTTTGCAATGCGAGAGCGAGTTGAGAGAGAGTTAGCCACGCTAGAGTCTCAAGGAGTCATTAGTCCCGTTGCATCAAGCGATTGGGGATCGCCACTCGTTGTTATAGCTAAGCCTGATGGTGGTGTAAGGCTATGTGTGGATTATAAGTGTGGGGTAAACTCCAGACTCGTTGCCTCAAATCACCCTATCCGCAGAATAGATGAGGTTCTACATAGTCTCAGAGATTCTAAGTATTTTTGTAAATTGGACTTACACAAGGCATATTTGCATTTGCGGGTCGATGAAGAAGGGAGCAAGATACAAACGATTTCAACGCATAAGGGTACGTTCAAAATGAATCGCCTCAGTTTCGGAATCAAGACCGCTCCAGCAGAATTCAACCGGATCCTAGGTCAATTACTGAACGGCCTACCAAAGGTTGAGGCATACTTTGATGACATCATCTGTCATGGCTCAGATCTCGAAGAATGCTCCAGAACTCTCATCGCATGTTTGGAAACACTCAAAGAATATGATCTCCATCTCAATCGTGCTAAATGCTCATTCTTCAAGGAAAGCATAAATTACCTCGGTCATGTAGTGTCACACAATCAAATTCAGAAGTGCCCAGCTAAGGTTCAAGCAGTTTCTCGGATGCTGCAACCAAAGAATGTGGATGAATTGAGGAGATGATATGTTTAGATAAATCATGGGGAAAAACGGGTAATAAAATAATTGATAACGAACACGTGGCTTGGAGCGAGAACATGAAGTATATTTATATAAAGGTTACAACAAGGTTACAAATAATGGTTACATGATAAGGATTAAAATTATATTAAATAGTTATTAGTTTTAATTATACATAACAGTCTCCCCCACTATTCAAGAATTATTAACATTAAAAATAGTAGCATGAATCAAAAAGTATATGTCTTGTGAGGGGACATCAATACTGAAGTAATATGTTAGGATCTCGAAACCTTTCTGGGAGTCTTCTCTGACGAACAGGTCTGTTGATAGGACATAGAGGAGTCTGAAGAAAAGGCTCTGTTGAAGATGAATCTGGAAGATCATGAGGAGGCACAGCTGAAGCTGGCTCGGTTGGAGATGAGTCTGGAAGATCATGAGGTGCAAATTGACTGTGAGGTTCCTGAGGTGGACCTGGAGCTCGAGGAATTTCATAAGACTGAGAAGGGCCAAATGAAACAGTCTTTTTTGCTTGTACAAGGGTGTTTCTCAGTTGATTTATGTGACGCTTGAAAATTCTCCTTGATTCGTCCAGGCGGACAAGGTAATGTTGTTGACCCAACCTTTGCGTCACCTCACCAAACTCCCACTTTGGCTTCTTATTTTTGAAGACACGGATTTGCACTCTCTCCCCCACATGAAAAAATCTTCTGGTAACTCGCGTTGACTGAGAAGAGTGTGGTTTGGTTGGTAACAAGGCATCCAGGGAATCCAATTCTTTTTCAACACGTTCTCGTAGAGCATAAGGTAAATGGCGTTCTCTTGTGAAACTAGGTTTTGCCCCTTGTCGTAGCTGTAACTTAACTTCATAATCTGGAATGCAACCAACTTCCTCGGCAAAGACAGTTGGGAACTCAGCTATTATCTCGCCAGGCGCAGCGACACAGCCCACCGCAAGTACACTTGACATATGGTTTTTGGTGGTATCAATTTCTCTCAATTCAATCATTAAATCCCTAATCCATTGACGCCCAAGCAATGCTGTATGGCCAGACGGAACAATATACAGGTCACCACACGCCTTTCTACCTTTATATGTGGCTGTTACCTCAACTTTTCCTCTCGGAAGAATTTCGTTGCCTGAGTACGCTCGAAAAATGGCATTTGTTGGTTGGATTTCTAGTCCCAAATTCAATTTCCTAAAATCATCCTCGTTTAGAAGAGAAAATCTTGCTCCTGAATCGACCTCCATGAGCTGGGGGTTTCCATTGATTTGGACGGTAACGATATATTTATCGGAGTCGGGGTTTAGTTCGAAAAGGTCTACAAGATATGAAATGCCGTATTGATGTTCAGCGTTGACGTGAGAAATTGCATTTGAAGATGATGCGTAACTAGGTTTTTTATTTTGTGACAGGGTGGTGATACAAACTCGTGAAACGTGTCCCTTACGGTTACATGACGTGCAATGAACTTTATCATAATCAACGCGACAGTCTGCTAGTCTATGATTATTTCTAGCACACCTTGTACATAGGTCTTGAATCCCTAATGCTTTATAATCTATTCTATTTCGGCTGTGGGATCTATTTTTGGCTCCTGATGAATGAAATTTATTACGAGAATCAGGGCGGTTGGACAAACGGTCTTGCGATTTTCTTCGAAATTGATACCTCCTATCCCTTTGTGGATAATTTGATGACCCAGATAAGTGATACGTGTCCCTAGAGAAAGATGAAGTACCTGTATTAGACTGCTTTGAAAATTCCGCACTCTCAATATGAGCGGCCTCTAGTGCAGTGGCTTTGGCTAAAATTTGATCAAAACCAGTCACAGTTGACTGCAGAAGCTGTTCCCTTATCCAGTTATGACGTAATCCTCGAATGAACTGAGCTCTGAGGAAAATATCATTCACCGAGATACTTGTTTTCTTCCCCTCTGAATTTTTACACGAGTTGGAATTACATTCTACTTTGAATTCACAATCTCCTATGTCTCGCTGTAACGCAGCAACAAATTCGGAAATCGACTGATTTTCTTTCTGGGTAATGTTCAAGAAATAGTGTTGGGTCACAATTGCGCTACGTTTAGGGGTCAGCATGGTCATGAGATTAGAAACAAGTGTCTTATACTCAAGGGACGTGACAGGTTTTTCTGGTCCAAGGAATACAGTGAGTGCATTGTAATGTATACTACCCACAGAACCACACAAGAGCTGAGCTTTCTTTGTGGGATCGACTAAATTTTTCATTGTGCAATAATTCTCGAAACGTTCCATATAACATGAAAATTTCTCTTTTTTTGAATCAAAGTTTTCAAAGATACTCACATTCGCGAGGTTGTTCGTGTCTGGCTTGGGGTCTTGTTTACTTGATGTTTGAGAGCTTAGAATTGATGTAAGCACACTCATGAATTCTTGAAATTGTTTTGCATCCATTCTTGATGATCTTGATAATTAATTCGAAAGATAAATAAACAGAAAACGGATAAATCAGCGAAAAAGTACAACGAAAAGCACTCGCGGTATAAATTATGACTTACCGCGTATACAAGGAATATGAACTGTCCGCAATGTCCGTGTAACACGTCGCGAACTAGAAACTTGGATAGTTTAATCAGTTTTTTCTCGTCGCCAATTGTTATGATTAGATAAATCATGGGGAAAAACGGGTAATAAAATAATTGATAACGAACACGTGGCTTGGAGCGAGAACATGAAGTATATTTATATAAAGGTTACAACAAGGTTACAAATAATGGTTACATGATAAGGATTAAAATTATATTAAATAGTTATTAGTTTTAATTATACATAACAGGAGATTCCTTGGTTTAATCACTTATTATTCCAAATTCATTCCAGATTTCTCTTCGAAGTCCTACCCACTACGCTCCTTACTCAGGAAGGGTGAACGATTCTTTTGGTCTGCAGCTGCTGAGGCCTCCTTCCAGAATCTCAAGACAGAGTTGTGCTCAGACAAAGTGCTCATTCCGTTTGACCCTTCAAAACAGGTTATTCTCACAACTGATGCCTCGCCAACCGGGATAGCCGCAGTACTTAGTCATGAAATTGATGGTCACGAGCGTCCAATCGCCTACGCCTCACGAGCTCTGACGCAGGCTGAGTCAAACTACAGCCAGCTCGACAGAGAAGCCCTGGCTATCGTATATGCCGCAACACACTTCTTTAACTACCTACTCGGCAAACGTTTCGTTCTTGTCACAGACAATGAGCCGCTTTCGAGGATTTTTCATCCAGACCGGACACTGCCACAGATGACCTCTTCGCGTTTACTGAGGTATGCCTCTTTTCTCAGTGGACTCGACTACACCGTTCGATACAAGAAAGGGAAAGAGAACGAGAATGTCGATTGTCTGTCCCGGGCACCAGTCTCTACAGCTAGTGAGTCACAAGCAATGTCGATTGATCAGGAAGTCAACGTTCTGTATGCTGAAACACTGCTCCAGATCTCCAGTATGGCTATCACTGCAGACACAGTAGCCAAGGAAACCGGAAAAGACCCAAAGTTGCAAGCATTACTGCAGGGGCTCAAGAACAGCCGCAAGGATAGCTCGTACACTGTCTCTGGGAACATGTTATTCCGTTCCGATCGAGCAGTAATCCCAAAGTCTCTCCAAGTGCCAATTCTCCAAGAGCTTCATGCATCACATTTGGGAATAACTAAGATGAAGCAACTCGCCAGGAGATACGTTTACTGGGAAGGATTGGACAAGGACATAGAACGTCTTGTAAAGAGCTGTGAATCCTGTGCCAAAGTCCGTCACAGTCCGCAGAAAGCGCCAATTCATCACTGGGATCAGCCTGATGAGAATTGGGAGAGAGTGCACATTGACTATGCGGGGCCTTGCGATGGCCATTTCTTTTTGATGTGTGTGGACGCAAAGTCGAAGTGGGCAGAAGTTCGCATGATCCGCGATGCTCCGTCCTCGTTTTCAACAACAACTCTGCTTGAAGGCATATTTTCGGTACATGGTTACCCCTCGGTGATGGTTTCAGACAACGCCGCCATCTTCAAAAGTGAAGAGTTCCAGCTGTATTGCAAAGAGCGGGGGATATTTCAAAAGTTTAGCGCGCCAAATCATCCAGCCACGAATGGTCTAGCAGAACGCAGCATCCAGACATTGAAAAGAAGGCTCAAGGCTGCTGCTGATGATCCTGCTCCGCTGTGTTCTAACATTATGTTCCGCTACAGGGCAACACCCTTAGCCTCAGGTCTATCTCCTTCGGAACTGTACCTAAAGAGAAGGATCCGTACTCGTCTCGATGCTCTGATACCAAACAGCAAACCTCTGGCTCCAACTGTGCCTACTGCATTGCGGGTTCGTAATCTTCAAGTGGGGGAGAGAGTGCAGGTGAAGATTCGCTTAGAAAACCAAGACGTTTGGCAGTTTGGCACCATCAGGAGAAAACTCGGCCAGTACCATTATATTGTCGAGTTGGACACAGGTCGCACCCTGAAACGCCATATTAATCAACTGGTCGTCACCTTGGTTCCGAAGAAAGAAGTCTCCTTAACTCCTTTGGTTCCACAGCACAGAATGGGGGTGCCATCCAAAACTGAAACTACAAGCTTGCCACTAGACCACCAATCGCCACCAACACCTCCTTCACCACATGTAAGTAGTCCAGGTACACAGCGCGACTTGCCAAATCCATGCCATCCAAGGCCACCTGTTCAGCCTGGTCCGTCTGGCCCTCCATCGCCTAGCCCTACCAGGAGCCGGAAAAAGCCGAAGTATCTCGAGGACTATGTCTCCAACTTGTGTTGTGGACCTGTCATTAAATAAGTGGGGGAGATTATAGTGAAGCAGTTATAAATAACTATAAGTTTGGTTAGCTGATATAAATAACAGTGTGTTACGAAACCTGGCATGTGTTCAGAAGGTTTCAGTTTGTTTGAGTGTATACATTCTGTTTGTAATATCTATGTCTCATTGTGTAAATAAATTGTGTCGCGTTATTCAATTACATATAAAAATGTGTCTCATTATTCAGCCCTTGTCACAACACTATATCTAATGTTATATAATATTTCATAGATTTTACAAGTGCTGGTATGAGCAGATAAGTTCTTACGTTTAGATTTGCCTTTGGACAATTACAGTTACAGCTAATATCATGTGTGTAAATAGTGTTTTCGAGAATGTGTCAATTATAGTTACAATGTATTTTCTGTCAAAATGTAATGTGTCTATCATTAATTCTTCGAACGGTCTATTTGGTGTTGGTGTTATCATAAACTTTGTTTTTATAGGGTCACGTTCGTATTTAGTTTTCTTACATGTCTTACAGTTGTTAATAAAGTCATTTATCGTTCCTTTCATTAATGGGAAGTAGTATAATTTTCTTAGTTTGTCGTATGTTTCGATTTTTCCTCTGTGGGATGTTTTTCCGGTGTGAGAGTCATTTATTATTTCAATTTGTCCTTCTTTGTCCAAGATATCGGTTACATAGTTTTTGTATCTTTTTAGTTTAACCGTTGGGTATGATTCTTGTATTAGTCTTGAAAGGCCTTTAAATGTTTTATCGTACCATGGTTGGAGTAATGGGATATCTGGTTCACAGTATACTCCATAAGTAATTTTAGGTCTAATTAATTGTTCGATTAGTGATTCTAAGTCGTTCAAGTTGTCAAATGTAATTCCATGTCTTTTTTTATTGAATGGTTTGGTAAAGTTTATTTCTTGTATTCCCTTTTTTATTATTATCTGGTGTTTCTTTATGTTAATATTTTTGTCATTGTCTACTATCCAAATTTGTTCGTTGGATGATTGTTGGTAGTGAACAGTTGCTCCACATGTGCTAATTGCATCATTTATTTGTTCTGTTTGTGTCATGTTTTCTAACTCTTCTATAAGTGTGTTATGTCATAGTCTGGATTCTCGTCTAACGGGAGTATTGCTAGTTCGTTTAAATATTCGTCAAAATCTTCGTCTATATGATTAGTATTTGTGTTTTGCTCTAAGTTCTCGTTTTGTCTTGATAGTAAGTCTGTACGTAATTTGTTTTTTCATTAATGTGATTTATGTCGAATTCAAAGTCCTGTAATTTCCAGATCCATTTCATGATTCTGGTGTTTCCGTTTTTCATTGTATAGATCCATTTTAATGGTTTGTGGTCAGTTAGTAATTGTAATTTAGTACCGTATAGGTATGGTTTAAAGTGGTGTGTTGACCATACGAATGCTAACAGTTCTTTTTCGATAGCCAAGTAATTCAGTTCTTTTGTTGAGCCTGAGTGAAGGCATTCAGAAATGTTTTTAGCTGTATTTAATACATTATTGATACCACTTTATTTCTAATTTTTATCCCCGTCGCTAACTTACTGTCATAAGTCAAAGGAAAATATTGGTAATGATCATATCGTATTTAATAATTGTGCAATTCAAATTAAACAAAAATACAAATATGAATCTCAAACAAGCTAAAAACGATATTTTCACTGTATGAAAAAGGCATTCTTAACGGGATGCATCAAACAGTGTTGGCAACATCATAACATCTCCTTAAGAATGTTAAAAGGGAATCAAGAAGGGCTTAGTGTCCAAATATGTTATATAATGAAGTTAAGTAACAAGATTAAAGAAGTGACCCTAGCAATTCGGAGAACTATGTGAAAAAGTCTATTTTTGCTTACAAATATCGGCAATTTGTAGTTTTTTGCTGAGCCACTATAAGATCACTGCTTGGGGAACACGATAATCATTTCAGCCTTTGTTTTTTGATAGATTTTCAATTAATTTAGTCAAATAGAAATTCTTTTTTACACATGACGTTGAGTGAATCTCATGCCTTAAAGGCCGACAAGCTACTCAACTTACAACTAACTTCCTAGTTTTCGAGGTATTGCTTCCTTGTCTCTTTGCTACTATTTCTTTGCCGCCAGTCGAAGGTTATGGAAAACAGGTTCTGTTATGCTCTTGTCTGATTCCGGCCTTTTTATATTGTAGGATTAGGATTTTTTAGGACTTAAGACAAAAATGGTAAGCTAGTTTCATTGTGTTTTTTAACGTAGGTACTTAACATTTGTATTATAGTGAATTTTTTATCTTCTATGGCTCGAATATTTTTATTCTGTGTTATGAATTACATTAAAATGTAACTATTAATTCTTAATACATGGGTATCCTATTCATATTGTATTGTTATGAATTTGATTATTCAAGGAATATTCCTAGTAAGAGTTTAAAGCTTGTTTACCTTAACTTCTTAAGCTGTCTTGACTTACAAAAATAAGTAGACAAACTTAAGTATTATACTTATCTTCACCCATCTTAAATTATGCTTTACTTAAACTAATTATCTTTAAAATCGAAGCTATTTGTTCGTATTATTTCTGTGATAAATCCATGTAATTTAGTATTATTTTTGAAAATAGTACAAATACTAGATTACGATGAGTATTTCAATGACTGAGGATAATAATTAGTATTAATTTTATGATTTATTGAGTGAGAAAAATCTCAGAATGATTATCTCTTGTACCAGATTGTTGGGTCTTGTGGCTGTCTGGTTTCTCCGGCTTGTCGAAGAACCCTTATAAAAGGGTCGGTTTGGTTTGACATGGGGATAATGTCTGCATAAGAATTCGAGTAATGTTGGAGGCTGGGATGAAAATCACAGTAACAGGAAGTTGCTTGGTGTTAAACAAAAGGGATTTTAAACTTGGAATAAAGGATTATTGGCAAATATTCAGGAATCTCCAAATACTTATTTATTACAGACTAGCCACCATCTTTTATTAATGGAAGTAAAATAAACTTAGTTTCCACCTAACTAATTTGAGCTTAGTGCCTTCATATCATGAAGCAGTACACCACATCTTATGAGAGCCCTTATATATTTTATTTCAATACTTACTTACATGTAATTTATAGCATTGATTTTATCTGGTTTGTTTCAGTTATTTTACTCTTTTTTCAAGTCATTGGTTGGAAAAGATGTTGTGGTTGAGCTTAAAAATGACTTAAGGTAAGCTTAGCAACTTCTACTTTTCAGGTTTTAAGAAACAATAACCAAATAAGGGCAACAGTTATATCAATATTTACTTTGTATGTTCTAGCATTCATGGCATCCTACATTCAGTTGACCAGTACCTGAATATTAAACTCACTGACATAAGTGTCACTGATAGTGAAAAATATCCTCACATGGTAATTATCAAGTTGATATTTTTTTATATTATTACTACCTTTGTTTACATTATTTGGATGATTTTTACATCAATTAGCTATTGTATTTGTAAAATATATTTAAAATAAATAATGTATGTAGAAAATGAAGAAACAATATCAAGACACTTGGGACTTTTGTATCTGATTCATAAAAACATAGTAAATAATTGTAAAAAACTACTCAGAATTTTTTACCAAAAATACTTATCTTTATTTGTTGTGTCACTGAATATTCCCTGATCAACAAATAAAAATAATTGTAAACAGCTACTATATTACATAAAAAAATAACATATTCAATAATTGATTTCAACTGCTGGCTCTCAAAACTTTATTTTTTGGAATAGCTATGAAGTTCTTTATCTGTAACTTCTTTAATGTGTTCTTAACCATAGGGAAAAAAATTGAAAGTGAGTAGTGTTACCTTACTTAGAAGTATTATTTTGTTAAGCGAAGGTATCTGATACACTCTCAGGGATCAAAAACAGTTGGTGGTCCATGCAGGTCTTTCTACAGCATTAAATTAAAACATTTCATGGCAAACAAGTAGAGGGATTTATTTCCTTATTCTAAGTAATGGGAGTTTACAAAAACATATTAAATAGATTCCAAGGTTTCCTAAAATCACTGCTAAACATCTTAGAAATTCAAGCTGGGGAAAACAACCAATTTTATGGCCAAGGACATGGGAAAAATGAATTAAAATCCACTTCTCAGATTCCAAGAAAATATATGGTTCATTAGCCTGCAGGCCTTCGATTGGAACCCACATATCTAAAATATGAACTGGAAACCCCAAACTGAGAACAGAGAGAGAGGTTCAGGTCCAAGGGAAGACATGAAGCGGTGGGGTAAAGAGGCTAACAGAACATCAAGGTGGATGGTAAGAGGCCTTGGAACCAGACCTTATGTTCCCCTGAGCCATTTTCAAAAATTTTCATTTTGTAAATTTCCCGAACCCAAAACATTGAAATCCTTAACACCCATTAGTACTAATAAAAAACTTTAGGTCCATTTGTCTGCTTTTATGAAAATTGTATATATGTCTTGCTTGCTACTTAAGAGCTAAGTCTCAAGAGATCAGGACCTTCTCTCGCAAGTCCTAACGCATGTCCTTATCTGCAGCCAGCACTCGACATATTCTAATGCCCATTAAAATAAATCTTCAAACTTTCTGCTGTTTAATAATGTACTTACATGTTGCTTTAGTTACAAATAACCTTCGCTCCCAGCTGATAGGCTAGGTGGACGAGAAACACTCCATGGACTTAGCACTCATGGGGAAGAAATGTTATTTATGAAACATTAAGCTTCAGAAAAAAAAAAAAATCCAACAGAATCATCCTCCATTCAGAAGGCATTATCTCTACAAAATTGTGGCGAGGCGTTCAGTGTGCTGAGGTGAGTAGAGGACCGAAAGTGCAGGTTTACTTCAGCGAGCCATCAGCATACTATTTTCATGCCGACTCCCACACTTTAAATGACATGCAGCCAGAAACAGATGTCTGGGGGTCTGCTTCCAAATGTAGCAGTTGTCAGCTGGTCTGTCTCTCTTATCCACCCTGACCCATACCTTCTTCCTGTTTCCCAGTACCTCTGAACTCCCCACCAGTATATTGTCTCCAACTGCGGCTGCTCCTGGTAATTCACAACTATGCTAACGACTACCATAGCATCCAGAATATATTGAACTCATCGAAAAGCTTTTCAAAACCCTCAAAAAAGGAAAAGATGAAAAAATACAGGGGGGGGGGGGCACACAAGCATAAGTAATGCACATATTTGGAAAATTGAAGGCAATTTATATGAAGTTCATCTTTTATCTCTTCAGTTTGTTATCTATCGTTAACCCTCGGATTTCAGCAAAGATCTATTCAATCTCAACAATATTTCTTTAATTAATCTAGTTTTTAAATAAAATTCAAGGAGCAACTTTTTTTTTTGAGTGCATATCATGACGTCTACTGTAGATTTCATAAATCAAAAGGTCTCCTTAAAACTTAACACAAACAGTAAGCTATGTGCTTTATTATTGGTGGCAAGTTATAAAAAAATGTATTCTTTATAATTCCATTATAAAAATAGTTATTATGTATTCCTAATTGTACCTAGGTCTAATTTAAAGTTGAGATTAGTATCTGAAGTTAACAAAAGCCTACTCCTGTTAGAAACTAACAAAATTATCTAGAAATTAATGGGTTTGTTAAACAAATTTTAACTACTCTCAGAAATTGACAATTGCCTTTAAAGCCAGCAAATTTAAATAAATAATAGTAACTAATTGCGACTATTAAATTTCAGCTATCTGTGAAGAACTGTTTCATTCGAGGTTCAGTGGTGAGGTATGTCCAGCTACCTGCTGATGAAGTTGACACGCAGTTGTTGCAGGATGCAGCTAGAAAAGAAGCTTCACTTCAGACACGATGATCTCAGACTAATTGATGCTTTTCATTTTTTTTTTTATTAAGTGTACATTTTTTAAAAATAAAATACATTTTTTTTAATTCTAATTATTTTTGTGGGTTTTATTAATCATCAGATTCAAATAAATTCGTATGCATTTTTTAATAATGAAGTGCTAAAAACAAATTTTAAAAAAATACCTAACTAATTAATTAATACAGATATTTCAAAAAGTAATATAGTTCTAAATCCTGAGTGAAGAGACAGCAGTCGAAGCCCAGTGAGAATGATCCAATACTGCTATGATGAAAAATAATATCCCAAGGATGGTGCTAGCAAAAATAATAGATATAGGAAATAGGAAGAGATCTATTGGAAAATAATCACTAAATTAATGTAGGATACACTAATAACATTGTGTAACAGGGAGTGACCACCCCCTTCTACTTGCCTTGCTCCAGCAACAACTTACATTATTGGACATAATTAAATATTGTATATTAAGTTACTGTGGGTTGAAATAAATAAACACATGTAAGTCTTCCCACAATTAAATTTTATTGTTATACAGGCCTTTCAGCATTTATAGTTGTCTGTCATTTTCAATTTTGGATAGTTTTCGACTTTTGTCACATCCTATTTAAATAACAGTAAAAAATGATTCATTCATCGATATCAATGTTACAAATGGTATTAGAATCTTGCTTAGTGACTTTTCTTTGATTATACTAAAGCAAAACTTATTTTAATTATTAAGAAAGTTGATGAAAATAATTTATAAGGCTCATCCCTATTTTCAAGCTAGTTTTAATAGCAAAAATAGTGCTTATACACCCATAAATGCGGTTTCTTCACCTATTTCACTTTTTGCCAGTTTATTTTATAAAATATTTGAATGAATTTTAAAGTTCTTTATATGCTCATTTTTATTTGACATTGTGCTACATTCAGTTTTAAAAGAATAAACTTAATAAAATAAAAGAAATAGGTGAAACATTGAATAAAATAAATTACGGAATAGTTCTGATATTTTTTCTAGCACTTAAGGTAAGTAAGCTCTTCATTATGCGACAAAAATTGGTTAAAATCCAAGCTAGGCAATGCATTTCACTTGTAGTTTAATAAAATACCAAAGCTATAAAGCTGTAAGTCATCCTCCCTACTTACCTCAGGTTAGAATGTAAAAGGAAATTATTTCTTTTATTCCATTATTTCTTAATTGTGATAACAAATCATTTAAATATAAGGGCTATTAATAACTTTTGTGAAGGTGTTTTAATTTTATTCCAAAAAATACAAATTTTTATTGTTATTCAAAATTACATAAAAATATTAAATTACAAATAATATTAGATAACAATTCAAACAAACAGCGAAACTGTTAGACAAGCTGCACTTTACTTAAGTATTTAAAAAAATATCAGCTTCAATAGTAAAACTTAGTTTAAGTCTCATTCAAGTTAAAAAATAAGTTAAGAGTTCTAATAGCCACAAAACCATCGATTCCCTGAAACCAAAATTGTGAATTACATATCATAGAGGAATTTTAGAATGTTAAAATAGTTTGAAGGACATACTTCAACACATACCTAATTGAGTGAGTTCCTACTTTCGTTAGATGGATATAATGGTTGTGTGCACTTAGCAGATTCTGGAAATCTTTCCAAATAGCGCCCTTCTCTAATGTACTTAACCGTCACAAGATTACCTACAGCAAAATAAATAAACAAAAATTAAATAGTCACCACATAGTATTAAATACCAGTTTCTGACAAATTATAAGTGCAATAGTTTTTCCTTGAAAATAGGAAAAAATAATGTTATAAACAATAAAAAAAAATCTTTTTGTACCAAAGATATCATTAACCAAGAGAATTGTGGGCCAGAACCAGTGAGACTTAAATGTGGTGTATTTAGAAAACCTAGGCCCTTGCTATTAATGCGAAGGACCTTCGCCCACTAACACAAGTATTTAACAGAAAAGTTTAGTTTTCTGGGCAATAACCAACCAAACCCTTCCAAAATTGGAAAAATTAAACTCGCTAGAAAACTTTATTTTGTTAATGGAAAATTTATTTTTCCCTCTACTATACGAGGTTAGGAAATAAAGGACAAAGAAAGTGAAGAAACAATATTGAGTTACTTATGGGACTCCACAAGTTTCTTAGATACATTACTCTGTATTTTTCTTTAAAAAAATTAATTTTATTTGTTAAAAAAAAGAAAATAACAGAAAAATGAATAGCTTCTGTTCCAACTGAGCTCACTCGGTCTCCTTCAAACCATTGGTGGGTTCTATAGCTAACATAAATATGGCTGAGAGATCTAGGACATCAGGAGAGACAAACCAAGGCTGAAGTTAACATTGCCAACAGAATCTACCATTATTATTTCTGGGTAGCAAAAGTTATTTTATAAAAAAAACTAGTGTACAAAAATTAAAGTTTACACATGAGTTATTGCTACCACTTTCCCTAACTTGTTAGATACCTTCAGAAAGACAAGAGGCAGCCAGGCAAAAAAAAAAAAAAGCTATGAGAAACCACCTAAATTATCTGATTTCAAGATAGCAATGATTTTTCCTTTCCTTTGTATTCCAATAATAGAAGTCGGTGTTTCTTGGCACAAAGGTAAATCAAATACCTTGCCTTTAATTACTGGGAAGGCAAAAGGAAAAAACTCTAAATAATATAACTAGAGAAGAAAAGGATTGGGTTGTAACTGGGTTAAAAACAAAAATATTAATACTATTCAAACAGGACTGCTTGTTTGAGGCAATTATCTTGCGAGTGCAAATATCCCTTTTCCAAAAACATTCACACCCATTACACTCAATGTTTAATGAGAGGGTAGTAACAAGCCCAGCTGAATGACTTGTACTAGCTGAGGTGCGGTACAAAACTTCAGTTCAGGTCTCTAGTCACCATGGTCTAACTACACAAAGCACAGTAACAATTCGACCAAATATAGTATTGGGGACATGGTCCATAGTGGTTAGCATAACTTATTTATGATCAGAACACTCCAGGTTTAAATTCCTAAACAGACTTCAAACAACACTGGTTCTGGACACGGAAAGCAACTATAGTAGCAGCACATAGAGACGGTTCGCCAGTTTACTGTCAGCTTCTACTGGTTCTTAATTGATTTTTGAAGAAGCTTTACTTCATTAAGTTTCTTAGATACTGTAGTTTACTTTTTACAAGTCATATTGTACAATCATGATTGGGATAAAGTATAACTCAATACTAAATATGAGCACTGGTTTGCATGAAACTGAGTAGTGATGCAAATTGTCTACATTATATGCTTTGATTATTGTTGATTAGAAACATACACATAAACTTGTAGATATTAAGTGAATAGGTACAAGGCCGTGCATAAAAAATCAGATAAGAATCTTGAGTAATCATTTTTAATCGACAATGGAAAAAGCCATTTGACCAGGCCAGGAATTATGTCATACCCTACCATCTCAAAAGGGTTAGTGGGTCTATAAAACCATAAATAATATAAATTTACAAAAATTATACATCAAAATTTATCTCTTCTTTTGAAGTATCCGCATACCATTTTACAGTATATTTCTTACTTTTTGGATGTGTTTATAAACTTGATATAAATACATTTTTGGGGTTTTAGTTACATTTAAAATTTTTAATTCTTACATGTATTTTCATAGTAAGTAATTTAAACCAACTATGGCAATAGGGAATTATCAAAGCCACAAACCTTGTTAAACTCTAATAATAATAATAATAAAGTGAATGATTATTTCAATAGATTATAGTAATTAAGAGGGGGTTCTCTTCTGGATAATGATTTGCAGAATGCTTGTTAGATAAATAATGGCCAGTTTTTTTATTTTTCAAGATTTGATTTAATAAATAGATGTTATGTAGAAAATATTATTTTTTGTCCTGATAACAAAATACTTTATAGCTTACTGTTATATTATATTATATTGCTACGTCTTAAGAGCAAATTTGGTGTCATGATAATGGAGGTAGTCTCACCCAGTGGTAAACAGAAGGGAGAAAGTTGTTGAGGAAATAAGTAAAATAGTAAGGGACAGAGAGTAAAAGGATGAGAAATGGGGAAGAAGAAAATGGCTTGGTGAATGCTGAAGAATGATTAGAAGGGGATTGCAGATATCCTGACCAAGATATTTTTAGACGGGATAATGTTAAGTGATACCTTGCGAGAAGGAACATAGGCTGGATGAAGGGATTTTCTTGGACAAACATAGAAGTGCAAAAAATTTTATATCTATTTAGCTCTGCACATAAAAAAAAATAATAAATTTTTAAAATGTAACCATTTAAAAAAAATTGCATATTTTAATAAAAGCTTTACTTTTATATCTGCAGCTCATTAATAATTACTCAAATAATTAATACTCACTATCAAACCATGACCCATGAAGAGCTCTGTAGGCAATGCCTGCATCTCTTGCTGAAGCACACTTCATATAGACACAACCCTCTCTTGACTGTCTTTCAACCGCAATGTGCAGAATCCTAGCACTACTACACTTTTCTAAGATAGCATCAACAACAGTTGCAACCCAATCATCTCCTTCTTCACTATAAAATTTAAAATCTATAATAAAATCTACATCAAAATTAATTTGCAATTCTTAAAAAGAGAGGAAAACATTGAATAAAATAAAGACCCAACTAAACCATTTAACTTCTGCATTGCTATTATTAATGTTGATATGATACAGCAGACTCCCATACCCGGACTGGACAGTAGCTTGTGTTTCGACTGAAATTGTGCTTACGAACATTTCAAAAATGACAGGAAAAATAAATGCAAGTGTTCATGACAATAGACAAGGTCAAAACCATTCCACAAATCAAGCTATGAAAACCGTTCCAGATGAATTTATTTTTCAGACTTCAGCCGTGAATGATTGGATAAAAAACAAAGAAAGATTCTTGCACCATGCATCGAAATCAACATTAAGTTCTGGTGTTCTTACAACAACAAATCAAAGTTTTTCTTTAGTTTATTAAACAGAGGGGCATTCTGATTTTTGATCTGTTGATAAAAGTTTAGCCCAAGACCTTATGCTCATATTTCAATGACTTTTTATATGAAAGTTGGCTGAGAAGTGACAAAATAGACATGCATTTAGGTGATCAAGTATTAGTGAGAAAATTTTATCAGCAGATTACGATGATATATAATAGTATGAAAATAATTGAGAATTATACAAGGGATAAAATATTCAATGACAATAAATTAAATGCACTTGGTTATACAAAACTGATTTTCAATAATCTCCTTTAATGCTTCAGAAGAATTTCACTTACCATGAATGGTTGCAGGATAAGTCCATAAACCGAGAGGTTTAAAAAATTTAAACAACAAAGGACTTCTATTTTGTTATCATCAGAATAATAGCTGGATGACAACAGGATTGTTCAGTGAATGGTTTGAATAACTATTTAACACTAAAATCATTACGTATTTCAATTCAAAAATTTGCCACCTGAAGCAATTTTTGTTGTAGACAATGTTTCATAAACATTTTAACACACAAATCTCAAAACTACACAGTGAGATTATCGCAGTTTCTTTCCCCTTGAACATCACTAGTGTGATACAACCAAGGAGTTATAAAAGAATATTCATGAGCGCTTCAATGCATACAAGGAAATAATCCAATATAAATGGTTCAAATAACAAATATAGTCCCTCTCCCATACCCGGATTACCCCAACCTATATTAGCCCGGATGTGGAGTCTACTGAACTTTAAATTCAATTAAAAAGTATCTGTACAAATTATAAATACACAGTATTCTTACAGAGCAGCATCGAACATATGTCGAATCTTGAGGCAGGATGTTGGACTGTTCGGGAGAGAGTTTACACTTCCTTCCATTGTGTCAAATGCTTGCCCTTGCCATACTTTGCGTTTACTAAAATCAAAATAACAGATTATACTCACCATACCCTTAGAAGCCACTTAATATGGTTAAGTACTCAAAAAACAAGAAAAGAAATCATGCATACTGACTGGAAACTGATAAAATACTTGGTTATCACAGCTAACACAAGCTGTTCGTAAAGCAAAGAAAATTAAATAATAACATAACTCATCTTAATAAAATGTACTTTAAATTCTTTTCTTATTAAAATTAACACTGTTATTCTGAACAAAATTAAGAAATTTCTTCATTTTACTGGAAATATTGATCCCTACTCTTAGATCTTACTAGACAACTGTAATATATTAGATTCAAAGAAAGTTTTATTTATCTATTAAGTTAAGAGAGAATATGGATATAAATAAAACACAATATTGTGTAAAAATGAAAGTATATTGTATTTTTAAGTGAACACGTTACAAAATAAATTGTTAGCAGTTATTATGCTTGTCATTTACAACAAATGAAATTTTAAAAAATCTTATATTTAAAAGACTGAAGCCTACTTAGGACTGTATGAGGTTGCAACCCATCTCCAGACCAGACAGTCCTCTCCTTCAACCACTTGTTGTTCACATCTAAGTCTTGAATCGGAATTCAAAATTTCAAGAGCTTCTTTCCATAATTTATCCATCCCTAATAATAATAATAATAAAATTAATAGACAGGTATTAGGTATATTTATAAAAGTTAAATAAGTAAATGATTCATTAATTACCAAAGGAAAAAAAAAGTGACAGGGTTGGGGATTGAATCTGGGGCACACTTGCCCTTCCCCGGTCACTAGCCTAGCCAATATTGAAACTCTTTAGCTATCATCGGGTTTGAGGCCATCCTGCCTGTCACTTTCTTTATTCTTTGGGTAATAATTATTAAAAACCTATCATCACAATCCACACAGCAAACCAAGATAAAAATAAAACACTGCAACCACTTAAGTCAACTATTGACTCTCAATAGCAATCCTAATATCACATGTTTATGTTAGAGACAATATAAACATCAAACATGTTTTGAAACATCACAATAGCTTGCAAACTAAATAAGCACTCTGCATCAGGCAATAAAACTATATTAAAATATAAGGGTTTAGTGGCCATTCTCTGCTACCATAGCAGCCCCGTCTCCCCTATACCGCCCAGGCTAATTTAAAAAATGCATTATAAAACATCTAACGAATACATCTAGCTAGGACTAGGCTTAGAAATTTCACACTATTTCATACTTGAAAACAATGAAAAATTTGATTTGGACAAAGCTAATTTTTATAAAAATATATATGTATATATAAACTGGACCACGTATTTTGTGTTTCCTACATACAGGCTACTTTGTAATAAAATAAATATAAAAACATATTACTGTTTCGATCTTCTGGTGCAATAAGTTGATCCCTCACATGGCCAATAGCAATATAACTGTCTGGACTGTGGGACTGGGAAGCAACTGTTTCAATAATGTTTGAAACAAGTTTATAAACCTCTTGCTTACGAGATGCTTCTCTCATCATCCACCATCGAGCCCCAAAATATATTACCAGGAAGGAAATTACAGCTGAAAAAAGATACAAATAAATAAAAATTTATAACTATAATCATTAAGTATCAACATGAAATCTTACAGACAAAGATTAACACCAATTACTTATACCACAGCAGTAATGTAATAAAATAAATGGACTTCATTAATGAACTAAATCTAATGCAAATACCTTAAAATTTAGATTTTTATAAAAACAGATTTTAAATTTTTGCTAGACAAGCTGTTTATTTTTACAGTTCATGATAGAACTGGTTGATCCCACTGGAACTTAAAAAAACAATAAATTCATTCTGGCAGAAAAGGATGATAAAGGAAATATTTATTGAAGATCAGATTATTATTATCTTGTATGGCTATTTCATAGTGGTCATATTAACGACCCTACTTGCCAGTGAGTCAGTTTCTATGAAATATTAGTGACACCACATTATAGAATTACTTTTTTTATAAATAAAAACAGAGTTGGGGTCCTTACAGTAGATTCTTAGAGATTCTGGGGAATTATTCAGATTCACCTTGACTGTTTGGGTTGAGCAGCAAACATTTCCTAGAAGAGGTAGGAAGAAGATCCGGATGACCAGCCAATGATGACAATGACAAGCTCATTACAGTAAAACAGAGGGAGCAGTAGACATGCTTGTCAAAATGGCCAACTAATATACTTGCTAGAGACAAACAAACAGATGGACAAAAGTTTTGTATATGAAAATGATGGATGCAGATGCAATGAATGCATGTGTTCTCTAGGTAAACATTCATCTAGAGTAGTAACAAGCTAACCTACGTAATTAAATGGTGATTATTTTTGCTGACACTAAGTAAATTATTTCTTGAACCAGCCTTCAAGAAGAAATTGAACGACCCATTATTTCTAAACACTTCTTCTAAAAAGGTACTAGAGATGAAAAAGTATGTCTTGGAAAACATTTATGTTGCAAATGACACTGACGAAGAGATAGATGAGGTAACACCAGAAGAGTCAGAACCAGCAGCGACTACATCAGAAAACCGAACAGAAAATAAAACAAACGCTGCTACATATGCCCAAGAGTACAATATTCTTAAGTGAATACAGCCTGTTCATTATGTATTCAAAACCCACAATCATAGAAAATAATTTTTGATAATTGTGAATAACTTGATTTCATATACAATCTCATGGACCTGCTATAATGGTGTTATCTACTGCATAACTTGAAAGGAATAATAAATTACTTTTTGTCTTTCTAATTTTTTTTTTTTTTTACTGGGCCCAATTATCAAGAAAGAAACAGCCATGGATGTGAATCACGTTGAGGGATAATTCCTGTATGATACAGGAGATTGAGAAATTAAGCGTTCATGTGGGCAGTGGGTTGAGGGTCCCTGAAATAGGTTAAAGATATACATAATAAAATACTAGATTGTAAAAACTAATTCTGTTATATTATTAGAATGATCGACAGTGTCATCAATGAGAGAATATCAGAAATATAATAAACTATTAAGAGATTTTTCATTAAAAAAAAATTCATGTAAAAAACCTTTAAGGCAAATATGGTCTTACACAATAATTATCAAAAATAAATTTGCTAATCACATTTTATAATCAATTTGCTGTTAAACATTTTTAAAAATAATTACTCATATGATAAAATTAATGGTATACAAACCTATAGCCACTCTGACAGACCATTCAACCATTTTTATGAAATTATTAAAAATGAAACAAGAAAATGGTATATGTGGGTTCCTTATGGCAATCCCTCCAGTTATATCACTAAGTTTCAAATAGGGATTTGATTTTATAAGAATTTTAACATTTGGTAGGAACTGTGTAGCCGTCCATTCTTGCTAAAATAATAGATGCAAATGATTATATTATTGTTTCGCATGTCTTCATAAATACATCTTAGTTTACTTACAGGAAAGTAAGTTAGATTTGTGAGAGTTAAAACAATGTTTATGTTAGCATTGATATTCTTACATCAATTGTAACAATTTCTTATAATTTACTATTTAAAAATCATTATGTTGTACAGTGATAGCAAATCACAACTGTACTTAACTACAAACCGTAAAAAAAACAAAAACTAGTGTCTGGTGTCTGAGTAGTAGAGTTTTACTTAAAGAGGGTAGGTAGCTATTCTCTTAGTGTTTGGCAAAACAGAATATTTAATGGACTTGGAAGTCAGAGCGTTAGTTGGAGATATTTCTTAAGCCTTTTTTATGTGAAAAAAAATGTTTCATCCTTCTTTCTCCAACTCTAAGCAGCATTAATTGAACTCTACCGCTATTTTTATGTTTTTCCTCTGTTATATATTCTAAAATGCATCTATTAATAAGCTGTTTTTGCACACAATACAAGATGTTACATTTAGTTAATTTTTATATTATTAAATCAATCAATTAACTCCATTAAACATTGAGTTTTCCCAAACAAAAATATAGTGATAGTGATTTTTCCCCTTACAAACAGTATATCTTGGCTACTTTATACTCATTAAGCACTGTACTTTTTTTCCCCCTATACTTTGTAGTTAAGTACTATGTATGAAGTGAACCTCATAAATTCTGAGTAAATAGAAAGATGTGCAATATGTTACTTATATACTAGTGAGCAATTTCGAAACGTTTTTTGGATTAATAGACACTAATATAAAAATAGAAACACCCGAGAAAAAGCAGCGTTTGATAGCCGATTCTTTAGAAGGAAAGGTGACAGTGGGTAAAAGGTAAATTGAAATATGTAAAAGTGAAATCTGGTGAGCATGTGGAAGACAAATAGATTGTGATAAAATCTTGCCTTAGAATTTTGAGCATGATAAACATACTTAAGTAACAGCTAGGAAAGGTTATAAGGATAGTCAGCATTATAATGGATGTGTTACTAAAGATGAGGTGATCTCTTGGATAATAGCTTTTTTTCTTAAAATGTGGTAAAAATACCTTAATAAAAGACTGGACCAATTCAACAGAAAAGGAAACAAAACATGGAATATCCTACTATCTGCTGAGAATGCAAATTGTTGCAGATTAGCCTAACAAAATACTGCTGTGGTTCAGTGCACCAAATGGTTAAACTTTTCAACTCTAGATTGTCAACTTAAGGCTCAGCAAAAAGTACCTCCCTTGCCCACTTGTGGCACACTATCATAAAACTGTATCATAAAGCTCTTTTGGAGCTACAGTATTGAAATTCCGACTAAAACTCAGATGAACTCTAGACGAACTATACAAATGCAGGCAGAGACTCACACAAAACCATTCACCAGGCACTCTTATGCATGACCGTTCTTCCATAACATCAGTATCGAACATCAACTTCAGACTTCCTAAAACATGACAAAGGAGTCTTCCTGAGTCACTAGCCTAAGCCTACACTGAAACCATACCCAAACACCATGTAGCAGTCGGAGGCATTTGTGTATTTAAAAAAAAAACTTACTAAAGCATTTCAAAATGTAGTTGCAATTAAATATTACATATTAATCCACCCCCCTAATGATCACCATGGATAAAGTCAGATGCAATTTCATTCATCTGGATCGAAAGGTACCAATATATCGGTTAAAAATTGGAAGGCATATAAACAAAAAGCCTGAAATCAAGCATTTAAAATATAGATTCCTTAATAAGATTAAATGAAATACAATATCAACATACTAAGAAAAGGAGTATTTAGGTTTCAAAGTTGAGAAGAACTTTATTTTTAACAAGAAAAGCTGTTTATTAATTAAAAAAGAGTAAGTTATATTTTAGTTTGAAGTTTGACTTTACAGACAAAAAAATGTTGTGATTGTTTTAAATGTACAGAGAATGAAGCGTAAACCTCTATTCAGGCAACCAAGGGTGAATAGCAATTGACCACAAAAGACACCACCTTGAAGGAGAGGATCACTTTCGGTATTCACTATCTGGACCTCAAGGAGTACAGAGTTTATTTATTAGGGGAAGTAGTTGAGAAGACTGACAAATCTTGTGTTGCAATCATTTAACGACCTGCTAGTCTAAATAGCTCATTTATAGGAGTCAGGAACACAAATAAAGGATATTAAATTAACTACAATATGAAACTGCTTTTAATAAATTCAAAATAATTACAATCATAAAGTTAGTAACTCAGTTAGTTTGAATATAAAAAATGTTTAATAAATAAAATAAATTCTTAAATTAAAATAAGAATGTTAAGTGGTTACTAAATTATAAAAATGTAACCCTCTTTTCAATATGTACACGATTGTGTGAATAATTGAATAATTAAATATTATAATAATATATATACTTACTAATCTACTATCAAATGCAAGAGCTCCAGAAACTAATTCACTGTCAGAAACTACAAACGCCCCATCACCAATTGTTGAACATGGACTCTTGTCAAGTCTGTTGAACATTACATTATAAATCGCATTGAAGAGCTTAGAAGTCTCTTCCTTGTCTACTTCTCTGATACAATTTACCTGAATGTGTAAAATAATTAATAACAATGCAATGTTAACATTTGGTTCAATTGCAAATAATAAATATAAAACAAAAAAAAAAAAAACACCGGAGTAAAGGGGTACGTAGAAAATGGAAGTCATGAGTATTGCAGATTTAACTTTTTCGCTGTATAACAGGAGGGGCTGAAGCATACCTTGAGTACAGTGAACTACCCGGGCTATGGCCTCCCCCCCATCCCATCCTTAGCAACCATTAATTAGCAATCCATCCATTAATTTCCCATTTCTTTTCTCCATCCATCTCTTTTCCAAACAAACAGCATTTATTATTGTGAGACTAATTATAATAAAAATGCTTCAAAAAAACAGAAGACTCGGGAGGGTTTTCAAAACTGAAACCTTAACTCACCGTTCTGCTTAGCACATCAGTTAAATATTCGCGGGTTGCAACAAGGGGTAAATAAATAACAATTTGACGGGTGTGGGTGATAGTCATTTAATTAATAAAAATGTTAATGTTAACAATAATTCTGAAATGGCTTAAAATAAACAAGAAAAGAACGTAAGATCATCAAACAATTGTTAAAGTGACAACAAAAAAATACACTGTTATTAAATAAACAATAATAATAATAAAACTACCTGATAAAAAACCCTAATTAAAACACTTACTTAACCTTCTTAACCTCCAAAGGTTGTAAGTTAATATAATGAACACGTGTAACACTGTGTAAAGTCTTCGTTACAAACAAATACTATATCTGTTCTTGACAAACTGTCCCTCAGGTTTCAATATGTTAATAATAAAACAACTTTATCAATCATTGAATTATTTATGAATTTAATCTTTATTCTCGTACTTACAGCTTCGTCTTAAAATACGTAACATGCCTGCCTGGTTAACTTGTCGTTGGAAATATTTTTTTATCCACATTGTTATCCTACTCTTCTATCTTCTTCCGCCACATTCCGGAAATACTTCAAGATTGAAAATACGAAGATATCTTACACTATCAGCCATACCTGCCAGCAATTCTGTCTGGATGTTTCTTCGCTCCTTGTAACTGTACTGTCTTGAAAAACAACAGCTGATTGCAGATGTTCCTTATCTGCCTTCTTCTTCCCCCTTCTCCTGGGATTCCATCCTTCCTCATTGGCTACAATACACCTTTGTCACTGACTTTTACCATCGTTTCTTATATAGCCCCGTCCTTTGTCAAGCCCGGGCCTTTTCCCAACATCACCAGTATTCCTGTCTCCTGTCGCATGTGAATTCACCAAACGACTTCAATTGTTTAATCATATTTTATCTACTAAATAAATTTTAGTATTGGTATTTTTATGAACTAATTAAATAAATATTTTATCAATTAAAAATAACGTTACAATACATACATTTTAAGCAAACAAATAAGGGTTGTGAGGCAAAAATGTTTATAAATTGTCTTTGTTCAAAATATTAAGTCCACACTTTAATAGTCACTTGATAATAAACATTAATCCGGGCAGAGGCTACTGGCTGCTTATGGTGACTCTTTGTTTAACACTCTTCTGTGTATGGAGATTCGATAATGAGGGATTAAGGATACTTACTGGAAGTAAGTCATCATAGTAACCTTGAATGGGTTGATGAGGATGTTTAATTGGAAACCCTGGCACCTGTTGCCACTTCACACATAAATCCCAGGGGTGATGAGAACAGCAATAAGCTGATGTGAATGGATGTAACTGGAAGAATTTGGGGCTGGCTGACTGGACGTGTCTCATGAAAACTGTTGTACTAGGCATAAGACTGGAGGTTGGTACACCAACAAAAATCTGCAGGCAGGTTACATACCTGTGACCTGTCACTGGTTCACATGTATGTTTGTACATACTGGTGGTGGGGGGAAAGGCACACACATTAAAAAAATATGTACGAACTAGCTCTTGTCACTAAACATACTCATTGTCAGACGAACTAAATGGGACCGGGCCGCAACACATGGGTTTATTACATTAATAGGTCATAAAGACAACAAAATAATGCTGGTCTTGTGTAAAAGTTATTCACATTCAACACATGTCCTTTTTACAGGTATGGCTCCATGAGTCATAACATCTCGACATTTTTAGATCATTTAAGACTATATCTATATAGCCGTTCCAAAATAAATAATAAAATCCAATCTGTAGTTGGCAACAATTCTCACTATGAATCTACTATACTTTTTGATAGGTTTTGCTTGATGTGCATTCTTGCTTAGAAAAGTACATTGGCCCATCCATAAATTTCAGTAGGTTGCAAACTGTCCCTCGAGTTTTCCTCTATAATGATTGATGAGAAGTCTAATTTTCCCCAGGAAGTCACTGGAATAGGCATTTTTATTACTCAAAAAATGAAAAAATCTTAGAATAATCATGAATCTATCCCTATTGTTTTCGAAAGTAATGGAGTTTCTCAATGACAGATTTTTTAGATCAATATTCAGAAAATTTATGTTTTCTCACTTGTGTCATGATGAAACACAGCAATAAAAATATCATTCCGATGTATATATTGTTATATTCTGTTATGCCCTTAAAAAAAAATAAATAAAATGTAAATTTTATTCATCCAAGTATTGAGTTTTGTGATCCTCTCAATACCATGTTGCCCAATGACCTCCAGTAGATTCCGCACATATGATGTATGAGGTTCTATAATGGCATGAGCTGCTATGAGGTGATACGAAGAAATATGAAATTAGATAACGTGTAAGAAATATGAAGTGTAAGGTTACTAGAAATAACTGTCTCTCTTAGTAACTATAAACAACTCTCTCTCTCTCTCTCTCTTAGTAACTATAAACAACTAATCCTGTCGATCACTGCTCATACAATCAGTACTGCAGATTGGTAAAGCAGCAATTGGCATCTTTCAGTTCCGATTCTTTTTATTCCCACCTCTCCTCTCTGTCTACCAGGGATAACTCCCCATGGAATGTAACTAAAAAAATCCTAAAATATCATCCTGTTTCACACCCACTCTGTCATCATGATGAGTCCTGGGCGGCTTGTCCAATACTGGACCATTAATGCTTGCTGCAGTGTGGTTCTTAGACATGAGGATAGGTCTCTCCATAAGCCAATGTTAGGTCTTTAACGGTAAAATTGCTGAAATCGGGGTAAGTCTCATCACTTTAAGTCTTAAAATGTTGGGGATGACCCATGTGATGTTTACTACCACAATTGTCCAGGAGAGCCCTGTCCAATGCTTTTATTTCTCCATCGAGTAATAAACTATGAATCTGCAGTTGCAACTTGAGACACATTTAAAAGCTTCCTTAAAGCATGCTAATAAGATATCCTCCGATTACCACGTTCAATAAATAAAACTGTAATTTCCATCAAAGTATGCTTCACAATGGCAATTAACAAAGCTCAGGAGCAGCCTTTGATACTTCCTGGATTTAGAGAATGGCAAGTAGTAAATAGGCTGTTCATGAACTACAAGAAAAATGTAGTTTATAAGGAAATTTTATAAAAAGTCTTCTTATGAAACTGACAAACATGATGACTGGCACAAAATCCGTAGCTGAATATATCAACAAAAGCTGTTCTTAATGTGTATATGGACTAGGAAGGTAGCACTCAGGTCAATGAAATACCAGATTAATAAAGTAAAGGTTTCCTAAAGTTCTATGGGCTGAAAGGTAGAGGTTCATGAAGTACCCCTGTTTACTCACAAGGTTGCATTAAGGTCTCCATAACTAAATGGAGAATGGACAGGGATGGGTGAGGTAGACTGCAACATTAGTTAACAAGGGACCCCCCCCCCCCCTAACAGACCGTAATAAAAGGCTTAACATTTATTTTTTAAGTTTTGTAAGAACTATTAATACCAATTTTCCTGCCTGTAACATATTCAGTATTCTGAGATATAGATATAATAAACTTATTTTCATTAAAGAAAAACATACCCCTAATTAGATTTTTTACTTTGTCCCAGAATGAAACCATTTATTATATTGAAATGAGCCTAATAGTTTTCTGTATTAACACAGTTAATATAAATAACTCAAGTTTCTCATAAGAAGATCTTCTTTTAAAATTAAGAAAGTTATATCACAGCAATTAGCATTAATAAACAAAACCAATTTTTAAATAAATTGTGTTGGTCTGGATATTACACTGCACTATAATTTTGTTTTACCAACTCCCTTTAATTTGGTGGAAGAATTGTAGATTAAACTTAATTGCTTTATATTAATTCACCACTTTACCAATTAGATTTATGTTTTAATACTTAATTGATTGATAGTCTAGTCCTGCCAAAATATCTGTTACAACCTTTTAACTTGAATAAAATTGTATACACATGCAGGTAAATAAATGTTTCATTGTTTGCCGTTTATATTCAATGTGAATTTAGTTTGTCTCCAAGTTTCATTTAGACATGATGGAGAGAAGCCTGGAAGATAATTGATTTGCCATTATTGTTCTACACAGACAGGGCGAGGGGCAGGCTAACTCTGACATTTTTCAAACTATGTAAAGGACAGACCTTGGCTAGATCAACTACGTGAGGTAAGAAAAAAAAATGCCATTATAGGAGTTGAAAACCGAACTCCGAGAAATCAACCAATAAAACAAAAAATAATGTCAAGAGAGATGGATATTTCACCAAGGTCAATGTCCTGAATCATTAAAAATGACCTTCAAATGAGTACCAAAGTCAAAGGGTCACTGCTTCACTTAAGAATATTAGAGAAAAGAGAGCAAAATGCATTCCTAAGCAAGTATGCCGATGGATGACATCTTAAGATATTGTTTTCAGACGAGAAAATTTTTAACATTGAAGACAAATTTTATCTTCAGAATGACTAAGTGTATATACACAACTCCCGGGAACCCCAAGAGAAGATGGGAAGAGGAGAGGTCCATCCGAGCTCATTGAGGGTCTGGTGGGGGGGGGAGCACTGAGGGTACCACAAAACCTAATTTTTGCGAACATGGCATCAAAACTCGAGCCAGGAACTACCAGGTAGTGAAGCCCCTGCACAGAAGGCTTGATCAACTCAGCGGTGGTTGGAGGAGAATGGCCTTCAGGCTTCAGAATGGCCCTCAGAAAGTCTAGATTTGAACCCTCTGATTATCAACTTTGGTCACATCTGGAGTTAATGGCTTTCCACAGGGGATACATTAGTTTGGAGGGACTGAAAAATGCCCTGGTAAAAGCAGTTGACAATTTTCCACATATCTGCGTACTATAGACAACTGGTCCCGCAGCCTACTAGCCTGAGTACAGTCCCCATTTTGAATAGTTTAATTTTCATTTCATCATTTGTATGTAAGACATGTTATATAAATCAATTTCAAAGTAAAAATGTAATCTATGTTTGATTTTTTCAACTTTTTCCTTGTAACAGAACTTATGTCAGGTCAAGGTAATTAAATGTAAAATAAGCAGGTAGGTACTTTACCTTAGAGACCTGTTCTGGTTCATTCTCCCGACATATTGGGTAAATTAAATCTGGAAGGAAGAGAGACAATTTTAAAAGGGTATAAATAAAACTTTTTAAATAAAATAATATAATGAATAGATAGGAATTGAAAACTATAGTAAAATAACAAGATGTTGAAATCCAGGACTTTGCAAGGTCCTTAAAGCCTATCTAGGTAATGAACCTTTGAGATGTATAGATAATCAGTTTTTAACACATCTTAATGAGCTAGGCCATCAGCATGTACCACCGCATATTATTACTATTTGTACCAAAACTATTGCATGGCACTAAATAGAAAATATATTATGAAGTTACAATATTTATTATGATAAAATAAAATAATTAAATTTAGAATTTATTCTTAACATCTCAGGGGTTGGCTCTATACCAGACATATTAAAACTAATATATATTATACTAATTAACATACTTTCTGAGTATTTGAACCAGATTTGGTGCATTTTAGACGATAAAAAGGGAAGTAAGGAAGGAGTAACATGTTGAGATAACAGCTCCCTCCCCTTTGTTTTCTGTTTGATACCCTATCCTCATGAAGATGCTGAGCTATATGCATTATATATATATACTGGTTTAGAAGCCTCTGCTAATCCCACTAAACTGTCTTGATCCATACATTAGATGGAACAAATTTTAATTATGATCTCAAAATGTAGTCAGGCAATTTCTCAAGGCGCCAATTAAGTTTTTTACATAAAATAAAAAATATTTTAAAATTAAATGAAACAGTTAGCAATCACTGTACTACTCACCTGTATTTAACCCTAATGCTGTTTCATTGGAATGCATATTTATGTACGTTACTCCAATAACAACAAAAAATAAAGAAAATAATAAAAGCAACACAGCCGAAATAGGAGCATCAAATGGCAACCAGCTATCTTGTAATAGTGTTCTCCTGACTTTGATTGGAGAAGATTTGCTCCTAAAAAATAAAAAGTAAGGCTATATGAAAAATCAAATTAAATTATAATATTAAACGTATATATATTTAATATAATAAATATTAAACAAATACATGTTACAACATGATGAGTGGATTTTTTTAAATTAAATATTAAACAGTGTTTCACAAATAAATACTTACCCTTGCGTAAATCTTGTATAAACTGGAGCTGAACCATTATCTTCATCATCACTTTCTTTTACATCCAACAACTTCGAAGATAAAGCGCTGCTTGTAAAGTTGCTCGAATAACTTGTCTGACCAGATGCTGTAAAATATTATTATATATGCTATAAAATGTGTATAAATGCCAAATGCAATTATTAACAATTGATATGTGAGTAATATCACAAAATATTAAAGTTATTTCCAAATTAGTTACAGTGCCAGAGGAGAATGTAGTAGTTTTATAACATTGTTATTAGTGTTTTACGCTCTTAAGTACTTCTATTAAAATGGCTTATATTATTGGGATTTAGCATTGAAAGGAGTAAAAGATATTAACCCACATGTCTAATGATTTGAATCCATCATTCCTTCATTCATAAAACAGTTATGCTATCCACAGCACCACATGAAAGTAATAAAACGTAGTGATGAATAAAGTAGTGCAAAAGTATACACCCCAAGGAGATTTGTGTGGGAGTAGTATAGGAGGCAGTAATTACTTAAATGTGTTTAAACCCTTTGCTGCAAGGTGATTTTTAGGATCATAGGTTTACTGTGCTCGCTAGGATTGTTAAGAAATTTGTTTACAAGTGCTGACACGAATATTCAATAAGGAATTAAAGACTTTGCAGCCAAACCAAGCTTTTACACTGCCACTCCACTCTCTATGCCAAAATAATAAAAGTTATTAGATTTACAAAAATTTAGGTAATGTAGGCAGGAAACTAAGCAAGTTGAATTTTACTGAAAAATTGGGCAATTGTCCAATATGAAGAAGAATCATTACATTCATTTCCACACCAGTTAATAAAACTCCAAAGAAAAGAGAAATGTGCACATGAAAAATTAGGTAAGTTAATGGTTCAAGACAGGACCTTCCTTGTAGGAATACTAATAAATTTTTTGACCAATTAACATTTAATTTACTAAAAAGAGATGACATAATAATTTTTGAAAAGCAAGATTCATTTTTCTTCATCAAGCAATTTATGAGAAACAATTTAAGTTTAAAAGTGCTCTTAAAGTAAAGTTTGTTTTAGAAGTTACCTAGATTTTCCCTGTGACCATCGATATATAATTAAAGTTTCTCGAAATGTTAAAGCATTTAAAAGTACAGAAAAAACAATAAAATTTCCATAAATTGATAGATATTAGCCATTTTTTCTTAATAGACTAATTACAGTCATTCTTTTAGATGGATTCTTGCTTTAACCGTTGGGAACTTACAGCAGTCAACAATGATATAATGGACGGTTATTGATGCACCGTTATTCCTCATACGTTCTATTGAAAATAATAAGAAAGTACACTTGGATCAGCCTAGATGTCCAACTCACAAACTGGAAACCACTTATGATTAGTTATGCATCATTAATTATGGAGTTACACAGCTCCTGATTTCATCTTCGATGGCTACTAATTGACTATTTTTCAACCGAAGGAACACCAAATTCCATGTTCACATTCTTTCTGTCTATCAATATGTTCTTTTGAGGCCTTCAAGTTAAAAGCACCTTCTCAGGCCCCTTGATTGGTTAGCTCATAGATATGCATTCATGCATAGAGTAAAAGCCATGGTACAAGCTGCTATATCTACCATCTACATATATATACATGTAAGTTTGGATAAGAGATAAATAACAAAATATCTCTGAACTTACAAAACAGCTCCAGGTGAGATTTGATTACCTAACTTTTAAGAAGAATAGAAGAGGGGATATCTGGGGGAAAATCCATCGTACAAGTCAAAGACAACAAAGTTGAGGGGAAAAATTGGTGAAATTTACTCAGAAGTTGAAAATAAACTATGGATTAACTCACTAGATCAATAAAAACATGATTTCTTTTAACAGTAATTGAACACTGGAAGAAAACAATTCTTAGAGCAGCATAGTAATCAACATAAAACTTAACAATTTTGAATTTAACCTCAATTAGCCCAAATACAATAAAATTAAAAACATCAAGCCGTACTTAATTCATTATTTCCTTTATTATGTAAAACAGCTAACAGGTTTTGACCTTGATTTTTCACAAGTCATGAGGGTTTACTTAAATACATTACATTATTAAAATTTGATATTTCCAATATAAAGTTTAAAAATTTTAGACTTGTAATAGAACTAATTTCAAACTAATAATATAAGAAACACAAGTTTTTTTTTAATCAGTTCACAAGTTTATTTGCTGAAACTTGGTAGTTTTACACTTTAAAATTCGCATCATATAAAAGAAGTAAATTTCCTAAAGCATAATGGCAGTTTAAAATGATATTTTATGCATTAAAAATCTTGCTAATTTAGAATAATTGAGTAAGACAAAGGTGGCTATAGCAGAGGCAGAAATTATTATAACACAAGGGTAGAACATAATTCCTCATGATTTGTGATGTTAACATTTAAGAATCATACCAGTTATTAATGGTCCATTAAATTTACTATAGAATAAGAGAATCCTAAAAAATTCATACATTAAGTCTGGGTGAAATAAGACAAATACAAATATAATAACCACGTAAGCTGTAAAGCAGATCATGCAACATACAACTGAAACATACTAGGTACCAACACCTAAATAACAAACACATAATGCACAATAAAACAGAACAATAATCTGCTGAACTTTTACCTGAAGATTTGTTTGCAGATAGTCTTCGAAGAAAATCTGAGGCATAAGGCTGGTTCGCTGCACTATGCCTCGGAGATGTAGCACCAGAAACGGACGCTTGCAATCTTGATTTGAAAGCATCACTTAACCCTAAACCTAAATCAGGAGTTTGTTTGGGACTAATGTTGGTAACTTTATAGTTCTCAGTGCTGCTACGCCCCAGGTAAGAACTTGGACTTCTGCTGTACGCCACATCATTATCAGAATCTTCATTATATTCAGAATGAAATCCCTGACTATTAATTGAACTATTAAAAGCTACTGAACTTCCAATAGACTTTCTTCCTTCAACGTTACTAATCGGCGCTGAATTTGTACTTGAATTTGCTTTATTTATTTTAGTTACGGCACTTTGATCAGAAAAAGTAGAATTAGCTAGTGGTTCATTAGATAGCGATACTCTACTAGGGGACTTACGTTTAGGCGATTTATTTGTTCTAGGAGGTGGCATGCTTTTTCTAGAAGATCTTGTTCTCGAAGTATTCGTGTCGCTCTCATCTTCTGAGCTCTGAGATATAGTACGAGGGTCATATTTGGAGCTGTTAAGGTCAGAAGAAGATGAGTTTTGATCTAATAAGCTCTTTAACTTCTTAAGTAATATTTTACGAGTAGTGGCCGTAACTGGCCCAACAGGACAACCTAATTCCAAGAACTTTGCTCGGATTTCCCCATCCGTTAAACTTTCAAGCTCAACAGACGCCATACTCAAGCGCAACTATACACAAGTCTTAAGGGAGTCACGCGGTATTTCCCTCTAAACAGGCCTGTTTATGAAAAGGTTAGTAAACATTTGAAACATAAATCCATATAAAATATATTTTTTATTTCATGGGTAGCTTAAATGAAAAAAAATAAATTGAAATAATAAAACTAGATTGTTATTATATACCCAATTCATAATTTAGGATATAATATTGTTTACTATGAAGATGATAAATTTGATTTGTTAGGCGCTTGACAAAAAAGTTTAAACGATTCTTATATAAAAATTAAAAATATTAGGTTTAAAATATTTGAATTAATTTTCCTAGCAAGAAAAATTTCCAGTCCCGTCTACAACTGCTTATGAAATAATGATAGATGATATCAGATTTCGGAAGATGTAGTGCATACTGAACAAATTTTTTGGAACCTTAAATCAAATTGATTCCACGTTTGCTTATTAAACTAAACAAAAGACAATAAGCTATTACCGAGCTCGAAGGAAAAGCTCTACTTTAAAATTTTATCCATGTTTCTCATCTTTGCGTTATAAGATAGCAGCTGTAAAAATGATCTGATACCATCTGAAATTTATTAGGTTTACGCTTTAATACTCCGGATTACGCTTTATATATTTTGGTCAAGAGATAATAACATTGATAATTTTCCATGATAAAAATGAAGAATACATTAGAGACGTTAACGCAAAAATAATATCAAAGATACTCCAAAAATCAAAGATAAGACATTCAAAAAAAATTTTTGTTTAATGTCGTTCAACCCGTATTTAACGGGTGATTTTTGACCAAAAATATTTAAAGGTTATTTTGGTGACTAAGATGGTTAAAAAAATTAAATGAACCGATTGTTTTTTTTCATTGTCAAAATATGTGAAGGGTTGAAATAACTATACTTTTTATCTGCCCAGATCAAATTATATATTTCTTCTTAGCGCTTTCAGTAATAAATTGCCATCTTTAGAACTATAATCAGAAAATTATCTTACTTAATAACTGATACAATGGATAACACCTGCGTAATTTTTTTTAATAATGATTGTAAAATAGAGTATAAGTATTAACAATTTGTTAATATTATCAGAATGGGAGGTTTTTAAAAATGAATATCTGGTTAAAAAAAAAAGTATATAAAAGATTCAATTATACAAAATTAGGAACACTGTATAGAAATGGTTCATCATATTTATATGAATGTGTTTCTGTTCACCTTGGGAGGTACCTACTCCTAGAGAAGCTGGAAAGCAATTGTTTCTGCGCAGGATTTGTTGTGGGGTTGATCAGTGTTTGTTTTCCAGTGCATCTTTGTGTTTCCATTTCATATGGCGTCTGCGGGTCTTCCAATACCAAATCAACCAATAAAAAAATTACTTTGGACTCAAGGTTTTTCAAAGTGAGTGAGACTTTGTATTTATGTTCTATGCTTAAATACAGTCAAAAATACAAAGTTTCAATTTTTTCAACTCAAAAACTATTCGTGCCTAGAGCTAAAACTTGCACCATTCTATTCAGAATTGCAAGGGTTTTAATTTGATATATGACTCATATATACTAAATTAATTTTTTTAATTAAAAAAAAAAGTTTTTTTAACTTGAAATCAAAAGTTAGGATTTATTTGAAAAAATATATATGTAGAATGTGCATACTATAATAATGCACATACCAAATTTTATTACAATGTCTCAGGAATTGTAAATTATCTACTGAAGAAATGGCTAAAGCATCCCAAATTTTATTGAAGAAGAAATCTGCATTGCATTTATAAACTTAACATAAAAACATTCAGGCTTTAAAACAGTTAGTGTGCATTTAATTATTACTGGCACATTATAAATTGTAAATGGATCTTTTTAAGTTCTGTTTATCTAATATAAAATAACGATGCAATTTAGTTGTGGAGCATTTAATTTGTAATGAAGTACAATTATTTCTTAAAGTGGCAAAGGACAGAGAAATTATTTAAATAGAACACAACCTATTATATCTTCATAAAGCATATATATTATAATATTATATAACTATATTTAATTAAGTTATAATCACTTAAAGACGTCATATTGAGTGTGGAGCGTTCTGGTGACCAACTGTGTGAATGTGTTGGTAATATGCACTATATTTTCTAGAAACAAGTTCTAGGCCTCTGATCCTTAATTTTCTGAAGTATCTATTATATTGATATGATACATATGAGGTTTCACATTGACCACATTCTATTCTATGTACACCAGAGCGGTCGATAACGGGTTGTAGATATTTAGTTTTAAGTTTAAGCTGGAATAATATATCTGGATACTGGATTTTTTAAAAAGTATTTCAATTTTATAAGTGATCAATCCTATTGTTGGGATACCCAAGGCGAATAATGACGTCCATAAAAACTTAACTAATTATGGAGGTGTCTGTTTGTCGGATCGTATGTTTCTTAAATGCCCAGTAGAAGTGCTACCATCGAACTTCGTTTTTTCCGTGGAAGTGATGTCTTAGTTGTTCGCGTCCTTACTAACTTCTTTGATTTTACTTGAGCGAGAGTCCTCTTATATTTGTTTTTGTTTTTGTGTTAAAATGAAGGGGAAAAGATTTTTGAGCTACAATGACCTCGCCCAGTTTATTGAATGTTATCACAAGGAAAATTACTGCCAGGTGAGAAGCAGAATAATGTTCTTTATTAATATTCTACCAGTTATTTAATACTTTATTAATATTGTACTAATAACTAAACCTTTATCGACCAGATTTATCCCATCCAGCTATTTTGAAGTTTCGCTTCTACTGGGGGCCCTGAGATTCACACTTTTTTTTTATTTTTTATTTAATTTACTTCATTTTGTACATTTCTCTTTCAGTTATACAAATCAGATAGTAGAAAACTTATCTCAAATTATGTTCAGGAAAAGTACAAATTGCTTTTCAAATTGGCAAACAAAGACTTAATTTACTATTCAATTAAGTACAGATGTGTAGCCGGAGGAAAATATGAATATTCTGGAAACTTTGTGAGAAAATCCAGGTATCCCCAGTTAATTCTACCATTAAATTTAGTATTAACTAATTTGCAGGACCAACAAAAGGGTGAAGGATAGAATCTAAATTATACAGCTTGAAAATAGTGAGAAATTGATACTACTTTTGCCCAGGAAATCTTTAGGAAAATCCCTCTCCCCTACCTTTTCAGCTGTTCCATAAATCAGGAAGTCCCTTATATTCAGAAATTTTGATTAAATACAGTTACTCCCATTACTTGTAAATGGATCCTCTAAAAAATTTAATTTTAGTCAAGATAGGCTTAAGAATTTACCTCACCAATATTAGAGGATTAACCACATTCATTCATAGCAGAAACAGTAGATCTAACTCCCAACCATTAATTATTCTTAATAGATTAGTAATTGGATTTTATAAGCATATATTAGAAAAACATTGAAAGGTTAGAAAGGTCAAACATTGTATTGTAAGCATCACTTAATGCCCTTCCACCAACTTGCGCCTTATTTATTACATCATTTGAATGTAATATTTTTTCCATACCTTTTTTTTCCAGTACTCTGAGGAAGGGCTGTCCTTTTTTTATTAATATTGGACTATCAGCAGATGGACAGACTCTTGTGATCAAGGATTTTGTGGATGCTCACAACCATCCGATTAATAATGATTTATATAAAGCCGTACCTCAGCAGCGAATATTATCTTCTCGATGCCGAAAAGAATTGCAGCCAAAGACTACTTCAAGTAAATATACACAGGCCATGTTTGTGTGTGAGGATATATGCAGTGCACTGACAGAATTTGGAACAGTGGAATATAATTCAGCTCTGAATGAACTGTATAAAATAAGAGACTCCTTTAGACAAAGGAGATCTGCTTTTAATGAACAGGTACATACATAAGAGTTAAAACTCAGTTTATTTTCATTAACACTACTTATATTTATCTTAATAATTATTATTTATTGTAGGACAAAGAGAAAGAGGTGATTGAGATCACTAATGGTCTGGCCTCTGATTCTACTCCAATGATCATCAATGAAGTAAATTTATAATTAAATCATATAAATTAGATTTTATTTAGCTCTTATTCTAAATTGTATTTGCTTCTTTCAGAACTCCATAGAGCACAGCTATTGCAAACAAATTACTTTGAGTAATATCTCAATTGAACATTTTAAGTGCAAGAGACTTGGTAGACCTAGAGAAGTTGACAAGACTGTGATAAATTTGAAGAAAAAGAGGACGAAATAGTGTAGTTACCATTTTGTAAAATGTTCTTTACCAGTTGAGAGCAACAGTTTTTCTAATGTAATATGTTCTTACTCTTCTCTGCGAGTAAATGTAATATGTTCTTTCATTATCTCAATGCAGTCTCTTTTACTATGTTTTTTCACTTTATTTGAATTTGAAGTGCAATATTTTATTGTTAAATTTTATTTATTTTCCTTTCTGATTTTACAGTTTGAAATATATTGAATGTTTGTGAAACTTTTGTTTTTGTCACCCCCTAGATGCTAATCTCACCCCTTGAATTTTACTTATTTTTTTAATAAATTTAGACCACATTTTTGGGTCATAATTGTTCTGAAATCAAAAAATAGATGGGGGGGGATATAGAGTTTTTTTTCCTATATTTTGACAGACCATCTTCTATATTACTGCATCTGCACTTTTCCAGATTGATAACCTAAGAGGTTTTTTTTCCAAAATCCAGTTTAGAACGATTTTCACACATTTCAAGGTTCATAACCTCAAGGGATGTTTTTCTTAAAATGATAGAATTCAATTCAATTGACAGCAATTTTAAGGATATCGACAATGATAATCTAAGGGATTTTTTTTTTTCCAAAAGGGTAATAAGATAGAATCCATTCAAGAAATAGTTTCACTTATTTTGAGATAGATAGCCTTAAGGGGTATATAAGGCTTAAAAGATTTTCAGAGGGAAAACATCCTTTTGGTTATCAGTTTATTACAGCTTAAATTATTTTTCTGAAATTTTTAGTTAAGATTCAGAAAAAACCAGTTCTATAATATAGAGCTCCCCAAAAAACAAAAAAAAATAAATAAACATCGAAAAATTATTTGACTCACATTTTAATTTTTTCCACATTATTATATTTTTAGTTACTGCATTAAAGCAAACTTTAAAGTGAAAGTCCATTTTAATTAATTTAAAACTTGGATTAAATTAATATGTTTAACACGTTGCCGCACACTTTTAATTTGACGATCGTGCTCAGAAACACATTTTTTTTTTTTTCAATTGTTTATGACTGCCAGATGAAATCGAGCGTAAGTTGTATGTTTGTAAGTGAAAATTATCACATTTGGCCACAGTTTTTCCAAAAAAAACTGTCAACTGCTATAACCGTCATTTGCTCATCATGTAATTCTTTCTCTTCCCGGAGCAAATGACGACTATGACCGTCGTGACGACTATACAGCATTTGCTTTACTAATTCAAAATGATTCCTATGAATAAAATAGAGTAAATAGGTGTAAAATTAACACAAGAAAATCAGTTTGAATCAAAATTATCATTTGTAATTTATTTTGCTTTTAAAATAATAAAAATTTATTCAGGAAACAAATTAAATAAATACAAGAAAGCATTATAAATGATAGGATTCGAAGCATTATGGGCACAATGGTGGTTTATGCAGACAAGTTTTACATCTATATGACGTTTCGTTTCTAATTTGGTTGGTCGAACATTGTCTGCAACGTAAAAAGTAAGTTTTACGCTGAAAATCAACAGGTGGGGGTATCTTTTCCTAGAAATGTTGTGTACAATTTGTGGATGTCAGTGGTAATGAATTTGTTTAGGTCGACCACGCGTAGATGTTAATGCCGCTAAATTCTTTCCAGAAATCTCAGTATTAGGTAGTGCGATCAGTGATTGTATTAGCAAATCTCTAAACTGTAGGAATGTCGTTAATTTATGAAACTGTCGATAGATAAAGTAGGAATTCCAAACGTATAGGTCTAAAAGATGAAAAAGAATAAACCGTAAAACAAGACTACTTGTTTTTGATGTTTCCTGTATGTTGTCTGATTTTCCTTGATCAATTTCAACATATCCGTCCGGCGTATTAAGTTCAAACAGTTTTATGCCATATCTTGCTTTTTCCCTTTTATATATTGTCGGAAACTTAGCCGACCTCGAAACAACAAAAGGGATTCATCCAATGAAAGTGCTTTTGACGGTGAATATGCTGCATGAAAATTAACGAGAATTGGCTGGAGTATGGGGTAAATTTTGTTAAATTTTTGGGTACTGCTGTCAACATGTCCATTGATGCATCGTAGTAGCTGTTCAAACCGGCGACCCGTCATAGTGTACGCAAATATTGGCGAATAGTAAATAGGATTATCAGTAAACAAGTGTCGATTTTTTTTATTGATTAAAATGTGCACGATGGCTATAGCCGTAGCTATAGCGTAATTTTCTTATCCCAAAAGCGAATAAAACCACTTCCTACTACATACACTATAGGAACGCAAAAAAACTCCCCAGCAAACAACCTTATATAAATAACCGTCACCTCCGTTTTTGTGGTCATTTTACCAGGAAACTCAAACAAACATGAATGAAGTCTCACCGGCTTACACATTTATTAACTTCACCCAATTTATAATTGTGCCTTAAGCTAATGATTTATAAGAGTGTACTCGGGCCTCCTCTGCTGTACGGTGCACCGCTTTTTAGTCATCTGACTGAAGCGACAGCGAGACGATTCCAACAATTTCAGAACGGCGTACTCGTGAAAGTGGTCAGACACTCTACAGCAGTAACCTACACGAGAATGTTGAGCTGCCTACGGTGGATGAATTCATTCACCATAGACATGTTAAATTCTTTGACTCCCTACAACATATGACAAACCCCATGTTCAACACGATCACCCCCGCCCCGTTCCCCGATCGATGGCAGAAACGTTATAGTTTGTAAGTTTAGGTTTAGTCCCTTTATTGTAACCCGAAGGTGAGCCCCATCACCTAGTTCCTTTACATTGTATAATTTTTTAACCTCAATCCGATAATGTTAGTTTTAAGACATGCACTCGTTACAATGCATAAGCTATGCAGTACAAGGAGAAAGCCTCATACAAAATTATAGTTCATAATGTTCATTTTAAACAGATAATTACTCGCAGGGGTTGAGGAAAAAAAAAAGTACTCACATGGTTCATTTTTCCATGTTTTTCACATAATTACCAATTACTTGCAGGTATTGTTTATTGAACTCATTAATCGTTGACATAAAGAATCAACAATAAAGCGTCCCTATATATGTAGGTTTTGTTATTTTATAAAAATTATGTAATGGAATAAACAAGTATAATGATAGACATTATACGTGATTGGACTGAACAGACTCAAATAAGGGTGATGAGGCTTACCTTTTTGATCAAACTTAAAACTAACTTACATACTAGTTCTTAACATAATTTTTCCCCAACAGTCTTTTTCTTCTTAACAGTTGCTTTCCCCTTTTGGAGGGAGAAGATTACGTAGTCGGTCTTCCCGGCGTTTACAAAGATGTTTAACATGTCCAGTCTGTAACTGATTACGTTACAAACTGACTGGGCCTGTGTAAAGGTCATTGTGCACTCATGCTGCTGCTGTAAACTGCAATGTCGTCGGCGAAAGCGATTACCGTAGCTTTCTTATAGTTTGTCCCAACAATTTCAGATGTGTACATGCTGAAAAGAACCGGAGACAAACCCGTTCCTTGAGGAACTCCACAAGTGAGAGGAAATGGGCCAGAGAGGCAATCACCCACCCGTGCCTAACCAATCTCCTCTTCAAGAACGACACCAACATGGTGTATAGCTGCTCTGGGCATTCCCAGTCGCAAAGCTGTCGGGTCAGGATCCCGTGGGGCACGAGGAAAAGCCTGCGTGCAGTCTAACGAGACCATAGCAGTTGATACTGAGTGTTCTTGTTGATACCGAGTGTGGCTTCCGTCTGTACCTTCACAAGCGGGTGTTCTGTACTCAAATGAGCCTGAAAATCTGTCAGCTCGTACGGAATGATAGCATTTTTCGAGCAGAACTCCTTCAGGTAGTTCAGTATTATCTTTTCGAGAATCTTTTCCATGTGAGGGAGGAGACTGACTGGGCGATAGTGGGCTGGGTGGTCACCTCTCTTTGTGGGCTTCCGCAACGGGAACAAGATAGCTTGTTTCCACGCTGTCAGGAAGTATCGCAACCTGATACATTACTTGTACAGCTTGATGAGCTTGTACTCAGCAGCTGTTTCAGCAATACCGTTTGAACCCAGTCGCGCCCTGGTGCTCGGTTTCCCTGAGACCGGCGAAGGATCGCCTTGAGCTGCTTCGGGGTGACAAATATGTAGTTCTTTCCTGTCTCCAGCTGCTGAGGATCATGGCAGTTACCTGTCCTAGCGGCGTTGTCTGTGGTATAGAGGTCGGCCAGTATTTTTGCCTGTTCTTCCGCGGTGTATAGGGTGTCTCCGTCATGTAGACGGTCACCTGAGTCCTTCTAAGTAGTGGTCTTAAGGAGTTTTCAAAACTTACGGGAATCCCCATGTAAGCCACAAAGCCGTTCATGCCTCATCGCCGTCTTCCAATTCCTCATCAAGCCACGAATTTGCGTTGTGAGAGAGTTTACAACTTTCTTGGCTTGACGAGTTCTTGTTCTATACCAGTTTTTTTTCCAATTATTGCGTAATGCAATAAGTCGAAGAATATGGTCTGGCGCTTTTAGCAGCATGGGCGGCTTCGGGATAAACTTAGGGATAAGTGTCAGCTCCATCGACGATAACCTCGGTCAGGAAAGATACCTGTCTATCCACTTCCTCTGTAGTGCAGAGAATAGGAACCGCATGCAATTGGTGACAAAGTTGTGATCGACCCAGGTCCCAGTCGGATCGACTATAGTCGTACTTCGTCGGGCGTATGCCCACAACTCTACCGTCAATGAAATACAGAACTGGCAGGTGGTCTGTTGTCACTAAGTCCAGGGTTTGACAATTGTTTATCCTGTACGGCTGTTTTGTGAGTAAGAGATCTAGGGTGGAGGTAATTGTACGGTCACGTCTATGGCGAAAGGTGTACTTCTGGGGGTTAACAATAGTAAAGGGCGCCTTTACCAATTTTTTCTCCGCTGGGTTAGCGGTGGCATTATTCCACAGGGGATGCAGTGCATCTAAGTCTCCGACAACCCAGTGGTTGTTTTTCTTAGCTCACTCTCTAAGAAGGAATGAGAACTCTAGGAGAGGTCCCTTCGGTCTCTTATACATGGCGGTACGATACATGGGTGTACCCAGGTTTATCTTCACCGTCAAGTGATGGAGCCTGACATCAAATGTAGAAAGTGGCGCAGCCACTTTCATCCATGCGATGCCGTGTCGTATAGCCACCAGAACACCACCGTAGCTAGCGGTCCGTTCGATGCCAAGAGAGTTTCCCTGTAGCCTTACGTTCTGGTTCACAATTCTCGTGTCCGTGAACACAGAGCAACGTAGAATTAGGCAGCTTTCGGAAAATAAGCAACTAGGGGACGAGAATCCTTCAAAACTTTTATGAAATATGAAAAATTCAGTGTGAGAAACAATTTGTTTGAACGAGCTACTAATTTTTTTATGGATGAGATCCTTTCATATGAATTTTATGTCCTGAATTCATATATGGCATTAGTTTTCCCCCCAGGAGCTTTAATTTCTAAAATATAACATTTAAGTGAAATATACGTTACACAATTTTAAGTTAATTGATGGATCAAATAAAAAAAAACTAAACACGGAATTTTCATTATAGATACACTATTGTATACAAAGATGTAGGAAAAAGTCATCGTTGAAACCAACTAGTCCCAAAACACTTCAGAATCTTCTTTTCCGTGACATTTTTGAATCTATTTTGGAACTTTCCCTTTTTACTCCAACATTAACCTGCCATTATTGTGCGTATCCCATCTTCCTTGGTAGCGAGCCTCCATAGTTTTAATATCCTGGTGAAATATTTTACCTTGTGTCCTCACTCCCAACAGATTTGAAATGGCTAACCATCTCGTTTATCAGTTCAACATAGTTTTCAGCTTTGCATTTGCCCAGAAAATTTCTGACAAATGCAACAAATGAAGTCCAGGCTTTTGGCTCAGCCTCATTCATCGAATTTACGAAAGGAGGGTCCATAATGAGTTGTCTTATTTGTGGACGGTAACATATTCCTGCTTTAATTTTTTCCGTACTGAACTAAGACACTTTTCCTCTATATATGCAAAGCATGATCCGTTCTTATCAAGAGCCTTTACAAACTTCCTTTTAAGGCCCATCTTTATATGCAGTGGAGGAATGACATTCTTTTTCCCAACGTCCACGTTTTGTCTCTTATACCACTCTTTTATATCCAGTGGGGGTATTTCACCTCTGCTATCCCAGAGGCACGAGAAACAAGGATATTTGGTGTGGAAACTTTGTTGTCCATGGTGAAAGTTTACCATTTTTAAGTCCACAGACAAAATGGTATAAAATCACCCATTGATCTTCACGATATTTTTCTTTATCTTCTACAAGACCAAATCGATGGTGTTATATTCTTCTTTCATTTGAATGAGTGTGTAATTGGAATAGAACCATACTTATTCCCGTTGTGTAGAAAGGAACATTACAAACTTCGCTTTGAGCTGTCAATAAATAGGCGCCAATCATCTGGAAAATAGTCAGGAAGGCCCATTTTTTTCAGGATTCCTCTAATTTCGTGACTAAATACAAGATTGTCTTCTCGAGAGAAGAAAGGTAGCCGACTTTTTTTATCTTGAACGGTAAAAAGTTATTTTGGTTCCTTGTTTCAGCAATTTTTTATCCTTCAACATAGAAGACAGTAATTCAGAAGCTTCTTTTGACAGGTTGAGATCTCTGGTGAGGTCATTTAACCCATCAGTAGACAGTAGACTGCCAAAAAGGAAAAGATATGATTTAGAACTTCACAAAATGGAGTTAGAACTGCACGTTAAAAAAAACTCTGATTTAAAAAAGTAGAGCAGATAGAGAAAAGCTGACTTCTCATTTAGATTCAACTCCAAAATCCTAGATTTAGCGAAGAGCTAAATATATTTAAATTACCCTACACTCTGGTTCATAATGTATTATAATAGAAATGCAAATCTGTGTAACTTCTGGTAATAAATCATAGAGGGATCGGCAGAGGTAAACAAGTAACATCGAGGGTACGGCAATAAAACCTAGGGTAGGCCTCACCGCCCCTTAAAATAGACCTGCAGTCACGTTCCCGTGGTCATAAAATCATGCCAGAAACAGTTTAGATCACGTAGCTCGGGAGGTGGGACATCATAAAGCACATCCTTTTGGACCAACGGGATAATAAAACAGACCACCTGCAGACAGACTCCGCCTTCCACGAGGGAGGGGGGTACAATATTTATATCAGTAAGTTTTCGCCCTGAGAACCACTCTGTTTCTTAGTCTCCTGAGCCACACTACTTGTCACTTTACACCAGGGCCACTTGGCCCTGGTAGGCTCACTCTTCACTCTTCTCCAGTCTCTGCATCTCGAAAGTCGCGATACTCCAGGGCCCCGGAATCTTCTACTAGTCTACTCTCTCTGCCACACCTCTGGGCAGTCACCTCACAGCCTCTAGCAGACCTCTGACGACTTGTACCTATTACGCTGCCGATCTCTCGCCTGAACTCTAAAAACTGGTCTTATTCTTTATGAACCTCTGAACCTCATCCTGAACACAGTGTATTGTCGGGACACATTTCTATCAATAAATGGAGTCAGATATTAATGCCTACATGGAACATGGTCCATGTTGTAAACTATAACAATCCGCACTTGTCACCAGGGCTAGAGTGATCAGGCACTCCTCTAGTGACGCACCCCGACAATTGTTGACACCCGATAATTGTTCACCCTTTTCCGACAATTGGTGACCCTCGACGTGCACAAGAAGCTTTCCGACAATTGGTGACCTTCGACGTGAACGAGAAGCTCAACGTGATCAAGACACCGCGACAATTGTTGAGCTTGATGTGAACAAGAAATCCGACAACTGGTGAACCCGCCGCGAGAAACCGCCGTGATCTCAGAAGAAACCTTTTCTTACGATGGCCAACTCACCAGCTCCGTCCGACGAAGCATGCTGTACAACCGTACACGCCAACTCTCGGACGTGCATACCACCAGAGTTTCACGAAGAAGACCCCATTCTAGCACACAGAACGAAATTAAAATCAACGTCACGGTTTATTTTCCCCGTAAGTTACTGTTAAATTCAATAGCCGACCAGTATTTTCGAAAATCCGAGTAAGCCTAATCGCTACCACTTCACGAAGCAAGACATCCGATGACTCCTCAACAAGAATTCGCCAACGCAGGAAGAGACAATACATCCACTTGGACTTCATGGGACCGTTGCCACCGCCTGCGAGGATGCGATAAAACTCACTAAGATGGACCGAACTTTAGACGGCCAGAGCCGTCGAACCTCGGCGACATAGAAGCTACGCCGTAGCTGTCGTATTCTAAAAACTGGCTGGTTAACGACCGTAAAACGACTATCATCTCTTTGAAGTGCCTCGAGTTCATCCACTAGCTCGAACCTGCCCGGACGCCTGCTAATCGACTTCGACAGGACACACGAAACCCCTGGGAACTACTCACTGCATAGAGACGACCCGCGACACCCGGGAGATGATACAACGACAAGACGCGACAATCAACTCAAGACAAATCGACACCTGACCGAACAACCCTGCGAACGAGTTCATCCGGATGGGCGCTACAACTGGGGGAGCCGGAAACGCGCCTGCCGCAGCCACATCGCTACTCCGGGTCTACAAGCCACCACTATACATCTGCTCGAGAAGTCGGAACGCGACGGTAAATTTAAAGTAAACTCACTAATCAAAAATAAATTAATTTTTTTTTTTCTCTGTTGTAGGTTGTTTCGAAAGATACGCTATAATAATTTTTATTAGTACCGAAAGTTCGCACTTGCTACTGTAAGTCATTTTATATCATATGTTTGTTTTGTTTTTCTCGTCGTAAATGTTAACAGCGATCAATAGACCACAACAATTGTAAAATAATGTCAGTCAAACGTGTACGTAAACAGTTAAAAGTATTAAGATATACAGTTTGTAGTTGTTACATTGTAATGAGCTAACTTGGTAGGTAATCAAGTTCTTTTATTGTCACCCATGTGAAAGATAATTTTTTTTTTTGTAGTGAAAAAGATATTTAATTGTTTATTAGTAGACACTAGACATTCAAAATAAATGTTTTCTTGTAGGTCTGTGTAATCAGCTGCAAAAGCAATAACTCACACAGCAAGTAGCAGCTTTGACAGCACAAGTTCAAAACAGCCATGGCGACTTAAACAGGATCCAGCCGAAAGTAAAAGATAATCAGGTGCCTACATAGCTTTGTTTCTATCACTATAAAGTACGGTTCAAGGGCAAACAAATTCGAAAGTCTGTGCAAATGGAAATTTACAACTTCTAATGGAGGACACCATAAAGCAACGCAAAGTAGATGTGGCGGAAACCAGAACTGAAGAAAACCACTAGTTTTCATCACAGATAAATGGTCAGAAACGTCTTGAATTAGATCTAGGTCTTCGGTGGGCATTTAAATAAAATTTTATGATAGCTAATCTTACAAAACCTATTATAGGACCGATATGACGTATAACTGTGGGCTATTGATTGGTCTAAAAGGACGACGACTCATCGACCAAAAGACAGAATTGACTTCCAGCTGGCAGGTGTATGTTGGTGGACACTTTCCAGCTCTCCAATCCCGAGCAACCAACCTTTTGGCCATATACTCAAAGAGTTTCCTAGTATAACCCGGCAAGTACCAAAGTTATGCTCTGTGAAACATCCTGCTGGCTCGTCACGAGGGGGCCTAGTTGCCCTAGCCCTGGTGACGGAGAGAGAGTTGAATAGGATGATAGCTTGATGATGGGTCTTACTACTGAGCTATCTGACTCCACATCTGATAAGTATGTGCCCCGACAGTGCGCTATGTTCAGGAGAAGAGGTACAGGGTAGATTTTATAGGTAGTTTATGTGGTCTTGGAATGACCACGAATTCACACTCGGTAGGTGAGGGGTGGTCTCTGAGGAAAACTACCCGGATTCCAAAAGAAAGTGCAAACCGGAAAGAGGCAAACTGGATCGCTGGAGGAGACGCTACTAGGTAAGTTCGTAGGGCCACAGAGACCTTCGTCTGTATGGAAGGGATCGCTTTAACGAGACGAAGGCAGAAATTCCTCCTTGCAAGCCCGGAAGGGGTCTGATCAGGGATACTGGCTGCCTCTGAACTCGTCTGCAGCTACGTCATTTATTGTTTACAATGCTTTCAATAGAGTAGAGGGTGATTTATCTTATGTAGTTAGCGGTCGCTACACAAGCTCCCCCAAATTACGCTTACACTCGCTGAAGTTGACAGAGTTATGGTTACCAGTGTGGTGGTATTTGAGAAGGAAGTTCGTATAGCCTTGGAGGCCACAAAGAAGGGTACATCGTATTTTGCAGGTGACCCTTCCATGCTGACAACTACTCAGGGGCCCTACAAGATGTACCTAGTAGCTTCTCCCCCAGAGGTCCAGTCTGCCCCTTTCCGGATCACATTCGCCCTTGGGGGGACGGCTTTCACCTAATCTAAGATTCCGAGTGCGAGCTCTTGGCACTCCAAGACCACATGAAATCCCCAGATCTTAACCTATACCTACCTTCTGGACAATATGTACGGTCGGTGTCATACGAACCTATCAAAAGAAAATGGAATCAGACAGACGGAAGATATTCATATTAAGAATAGACCATCCCACTTTTTCTTCACCACCAGGACCCTCAAGACATTTCGACAACGGGTTTTTGGAGATGCTATAGGGAATATCAACTTTGTTTCTTGCTAAAATGATACTAATAATTATCACCCAAAGAAATAATAATTGGCGAGATTGGGGCTCAACCCCTGGCTATTTGAGCCATCGGTTGAATCGTGAGGGGGGGTCCAATCTTGCTAATTATTAAATTGTAAATAATAGTGGGACTAACATTAAAATTTCTCATATGTTCACCTAATTTGCTTTATCAGTCAGTTATTTACTCGCAATTTTTAATTGGTGATCACTATACCATAGCTCTGTCAGCAGGCAGGGAATCTAAAATAAGTGTAGGTGCATAAAATCAGATACCTTCCCCTGACTTGGTCCAAAAAGAAGAAACATTTAAGAAAATAATTTTTATTAATATTCCCCTTGTGAGTTGAGGTTTTTCAACTAATCAAAATAACCAAATTAATACTTTCCTATTTATGAGGATTTATCAACTGTTAAAGTTGAACTGACTCCTTGTTTGTGAGGACATCACATTGCTCAATAGATTAATATTGTTTATTATACTTTTTTTTTTAAATTTACAATAATACTTTAAATTTGCTTATTCAGCATTAATAATTGTGATTTAAGAGCTCATACATGCATTGCATACAATTCCGCTCACTCAATATGTACAAGCACATTCACTGAAGTAGCTGGTGGAAACTCGGGGGCACCAGCGCTCCCCATTTCACTAAGCGGAGAAAACCTATGAAAGCCTCATCCTAATGCTCTATATTCCCAATTTAATCACAGAAAATAATTAAAACCGTCTATGCGACTTCTACACAACCCGTTTCTCATTAAGCAGTATTTTGTGCTCTAAAAGTAAAATTAAAGCCACCCCACAACCATACAGAAGGGTCATCAATTAACGAATTATTTGGCGATTCTAAAAATATATTTTCTTATTATATTGCCATTCATTTTGTTTGTATCACAATCCCCTGCACTATAGGTAATGCTCTTTTAGATATCAACAACTGTATTCTTCATGCTGATTTCATTCAACATTCTACTCATTCAAGATCTAGTCACCTCCCCATACCAGAACTTTCATTCCTGCCTCCCTGGCCATCTTAATCCATATGCTAATGCTCTCACATCTCATCCTTGGCAAACTAGAGTGACAGTTAAGGTGGAGTGACTTCCTCCTAATCAACTAGTATATTTTTTAAAGAGAACTCTGTGGTGATTGCTTAAGTGACAAGTGAAGTGCTAAAGATAATAAACCTTTTCCCCCCCCCCAAAAAAATACACTGAAAATCTAACCACTGCTTAAAGTACTTGTATTTATTGTGTTAAACAAATAAAATACAATATATTGAATACGGTATTAAATTAAACATATCGATACCCTGGTTGATATTTAACTTGTTTTAGAACTAGAGTAGACTATCATTTTGTGTACAATGAGCTCCTTGATAAAGTAACAAGTCAAATGGTTTTAGCTCAAGAACCAAAAAGTTAAAAACTTAAGTCCTAAGCATTGTATGTAAACATTTCAATTAAGATATTTCTTAAATAAAATGTATCGTATATTTCAATGTCCTTATTAACAGGTAAATAATCTTCATTAATGATTGCTAAATTTATGTATTTATCTTTGCCCATTTGTCTCTATTTGACAAAAAACAAAAAAAAACTTTAATGATTTACAAAGTATCTATAATACATTTTGTCACATTCTTCATAGAATGTAGGCCTGCTACAGTAGGAGTGTATACAAAGTATATCTTTTGATTGAGACATTTGTATTGTGGTATTGCTTCCACTATTTTATATGATAGATAATAATACAATCTATCTATGCTACATAGATCAAATTATTTATTAACATAAATAAGAAGCATTTCCGTTTAGGATTAAAAATCTGGCCAACTGCAAACTGTGTGAAAGTTTTTAAAATAAACCTTTAAGAAATGTTTTAGTTTTAGCAGCAACAAACCTGAATTAGCAAGTTGGTAAAACAGAAATCCATCATGGTTGGAAAAAGTAAAGATTAATTATATTGATCTCAATTACATTAATATTACTTTTCCAAGCAACAGCAGTGACATCTAAAAATATAATTCACGATTGTTAGAAACCCATTATTAATCCATATAATAATTGAATTTGCCAATGCTTCATGTAAATTTTTATTGTAGGTACTAACAGTTTTCATATTGTGTGATGAAATCAATAAAAAGAGGAAAAATAAAAAGCATTCTACCTACTTGAAAAAACATTTAAATATTAATGGAAGGTATACAGATTAGAAAATGAATTAATTGGACAAATCACACTTATTGATGGTTTGTCCAATACAATGTGGACAAGAAAATACAACAGCAAGCAGTTTACATATATTTTTTGAAGCATTTAAAACCACTCAAAACAGCAAATAAATATCACTTTAAGCAATTATATTTTTAAAGTAACCTGACTGATTAAATAAAGATGAAAAAATAATTTTGAAATGATTATGAACTTAATTAACTAATTGTGTGATGCATTACAATTGAATAATTTATTTAACACCAGAAACTAGCCTCTGCATTAGTGATTTCTTTCTCTCTTTATATATAAATATGTGTGTGTGTGGGAGAGTGGCTGACTGGCCCAATCAGCAGATCCAAAAATGCAAGAATACATCATCTCACAGCAGCACCCTGATTTAAATGTTTTGTTGGAAGGCCCAGTGCATTCATTCTGGAGTAGACACTAGTAATGTACAGACTCTTGTCGAGGGAGCCCGCCTTCTTGCTATCCTACTCATCTGTTTATAGTTCATTAAATAGTTATCTCAATTATTCAAAAAGACAGCGTTTCTATTATGAATCCCAACCTGGCTATTTCTGATACCCTATCTCCCTTTAAATAGTTTAACTATCCCTCTCCAATGAATGAATTATTTTATAAAATAATATATATATATATATATATTCAGTTGAAGTCGGAATTTTATATATTATGTTAAAATGTTCCACAGTCAAGTATTTTCAAGATTTATACAATACAATACAATTTATGTGAAAAATATTCTTTTCAAATATTCAGTTAATTATCAACACAATCTCTTTCCCTGCCAAAAAAATTAAATGATTTAAACACTTCCTACCCTTTACGCTCTTTTAGGTCATAATATAAACTAATTATAATTGATACTTATAGATGAAAGTAAAATTAAATCCAAAACAATAATCATAATAGTATATACATTATCACAAATATTATTAACAGTTGTAGAATGAACTTAATAGAATATAAAAATTAATGTGTTCCAGATGCCTGGAGCTATTCACACAAAACTAGGTACAAATTTTAATTATAATCTGGAAAAAATGCTAGGGGAGGTTTCAGACAACCCACCTGTTTTACGGGGGAGAACAATCAAAATTGACACTTATATCGTCAAATATAGTTTTTAAGGCCACTAAGATGAAAACTGACAGCATGGAGTGAAGGTCTAATTGTGTGAGAAATACAATGACTGACTGATCCATAGTTTTCGGGATCGCTGAAATGAATAGTGACACTCCCACTGTGTCGATGTATAAGTCAAGTTCAGTCCCCACCTGAATAGGGGGAGTTAATATGTCTAAAATGATCTACATTCAGTGTCAAATTCATAATATTCAGGGTTAGCTGATTGGTGACAGTCTCATTGACATTTAAGCTTGAACTTAGCAGTACAACTCTAGAAGATTATGGAATTGAATACTACTGTGTTAGTAGAACTTTCTACAAACTTTTGGAAATAGAGGAACTCTGTAGAACCATTTGTTTGTTTTTTTAAATTGTCATCACATCGTCTTAAACTTAGTGGAATCTCCACTTATTTTACAACCATACCTCAACCTGCCAAAACAATGCCACAAGGCGGTTAAGAAGATTAAGAGTAATGTTTTCTTGTTTAAACAATATAAAATCAGGAAATGCTAAACAAATTTTTAAAATTCAGATGTTTCTTAGACTTTCCATTAATATATAGATTAGGTATCTTCAAGCTATTTCTTTTGAGGGTTAAGTAATTAACTGAAACTTGAAGATGGGCCTCATGAAGTCTTATTGTGTTATAATTCCATACAGACAAAAAGCTATTATTGAATAGATAACTAAACATGTTTGCACCAAATAACTGATGATGAAACAGCCAAGAAAAAGGATTGTTTTCGGTTTTCATTAAATATTTTAAAATTTCTAGCCCGACTTAGGTTAGATTTTTTTTCTCTAAGACAATATAAAAGTATTCAGAACGACCAATGATGTGTGTGAATAATTTTATATATGACAGATGTATTTTTAAATAATAAACTAAATTTATTTTTCCTAAAAATTAGAGTTGGAAACTTGAGCAGCAATGAAAAATCATTAATATCAGTATACATAAATAAACTATACATTGATACCAACATTTAGAGTTTATTTAGTAGCTACGCTTCCACCTCGCGTTTATAAAGACTATTTTGTACAGAAAAAACTCTTTAATGAAATTTGCAATTTGAGAATTTTATTTTATAAAGAAATGGTTCTCAAAGTAGAGCTGTTAAAAGATTTTTCTGAGGCTGTTTTATTTACAAATGAATGGGGAATATTCTAATATTCAATTGCAGAAACCAAAACTACAAAAAAAATTTGAATTTTGCAGGTTTTATCGTAGTGGTAGATACTGCAAATAAACAAAAAATGATAAAAATTAAAAACCTTGATCTTAATTTTTTTAATATTGAATTACTATAGTGTTGTAGTATAAGAGGAATATCTAGACATCAGACATATATTGTAGGTTGTAATTTAATCCACAAACAGATGTGATGAAAAATAGACCATGTTAATTTTTCATCAATCTGTTTATGGATTATTTTTGAACTGTAATCACACAAAATCATTAAGCCTGTTTTTAAAATATTGCTTTCACTTATAACTCAACTGGTTACACAAAGAAATATATTTGAAATGTTAGTTTCATTTAATTGCGGGAGTGTTAAAAATTAAAGTAAATTATGAGTCATAATTAGTTAATTACTTGGTAATTATATACCAGTTGCTCTGATTAATATGTATTTTATTTTTATTAACTGTCCTCATACAAAGTCCTGGGCTATAATTACAAAGAAAACTAAAATGAGATTTGATATTTTTATTTAAATAATACAAATGAGACCGTGTTGATAAATTCCCTTGTAAAGTGCGTATCAATGGGGTCTGTTAGAGTAAACTGCTTTTAAATGAGTAAGCTAATAACAATAATTTAATAAAATTTAAGAAATGTGTCAACTTAAGAAACAGAGACATTGGTAAAATCATCGAAACCCTTACTTGTGTGATATTACATGCTTGAATAACTTGTTTTAAAAATTGAAACAACACTCCACAGTAAATTTTATTTGAGGTATAGGAATGATATTGACAGGGATATTTATGCATCATGCTTTTAACAAATTTAAGATTGAGGGGGCCATTGGGAAAGTTGGTACCCTGGTCATGTTAATTTTATCTAGGGAATCCTTTTTATCAAATAAAATTTTTAAAGTGGTATTTATAAATTATTAAACATTAGGTCCTGGTACCCAGGTTTCTTAAGTTAAAATTTTAAAGTCTTTGATGAGGTGACAATTATCACAAAAGAGCAAAATTGAGCTCAGGTAGTAATAGATAGGAAAGGACCTGTTAAGACTGTTAAAGGAACCCATCAAGATAGAATATAATATAATGAAATTTATGTCATTATTTAGCAAATTATAAGAACCTCAGTGACAGCCTTTACCTATTCTTAATTCGTAGGTGTAATAAATATCAAGGGTGAGATTAATATTAAGATGAAAAATACAGTAAACTCAACTTGTGCTTAACTTTAAGGCTGGATAATTTCTAGGGATAGTTCCATCTCATATCCAATTGATGCTAAAAACAAAAACAACCTCATGAAAATATTGAAGGGGGAAATATTAGGTAATTAAAAACCAATATTTTATTTTAATAGACTGTAATCACAGAAAATAATTAAAACCGTCTATGCGACTTCTACACAACCCGTTTCTCATTAAGCAGTATTTTGTGCTCTAAAAGTAAAATTAAAGCCACCCCACAACCATACAGAAGGGTCATCAATTAACGAATTATTTGGCGATTCTAAAAATATATTTTCTTATTATATTGCCATTCATTTTGTTTGTATCACAATCCCCCGCACTATAGGTCTCTTTTTTATATCAACAACCTTATTCTTCATGCTGATTCCATTCAACATTCTACTCATTCAAGATCTAGTCACCTCCCTTTAATTCCTGCCTCCCTGGCCATCTTAATCCATATGCTAATGCTCTCACATCTCATCCTTGGCAAACTAGAGTGACAGTTAAGGTGGAGTGACTTCCTCCTAATCAACTAGTATATTTTTTAGAGAGAACTCTGTGGTGATTGCTTAAGTGACAAGTGAAGTGTTTTAGTTAATTAACTTTTTTCCCCCAAAAAAGCAACAAGCCAGTACACTGACAATCTAACCACTATTTAAAATACTACCATATTGATAGCATGTAAACATTTCCATTAAGAAATTTTAAAAAATAAATAAACTGTCATGTAGAATAAGGTATTAAATTAAACATCTCGGTACCCTGATTAATATGTTTGAGAACTAAAGTGAACTATAGTTACCACAAGGCACTAAAACTGTAATTGAATGTTATTTGCACTTGTGATGAAACCCTTGATTATGTGATGTCACATTTGGCTTAAATTTTAAAAACAATTAGGTATTAAGTTTGACCTCTTCTAATTTTATAGTTCTAAACACAATTACATTACTTAACTGTGTCACTACACAAAATAAGAAAATACCCAATCCTTGATTTATGTTGAGTAGGCTTTTAACCACGGATAAAGTGCATTAAGTGCAAGAGAGAAGCTCCACCTATGTTCAGATCAGTTTGGTGGGAGCATGCGCAGAAGTGGAGATAAGAACTAAAGAAAAAACAGCTTGGGGAGGAAGCCCCGCCCACCGCGCTTTATACACCATCTCATTGGCCAGCCACTTTCCCCACCACCCTACCATACCTTCCTACACAAGCTTTTATTTACCATTCTTAATATAGTTTTCCATAAACAGCTAAACATGCAAGAAAATCCATGCCATTTTTCTATGGGGATCTATTAAAGTTGAATTTGCACTGCATATTGAACTGTCACTTTCCTCATTTAAAACTATATCATCCATATTACTTATTTTACCTTTAATTTGAATAAAATTTGCTCGCCGGCAGGACTAAAGGACAGATAAATTTGATTATTAATCCTTTCCAGATATAAAAAATTAATATATCACTTACCCCCACTATTGGTGTATAGATTGAATGTAATGACGTCACAACCAATGGTGTGTGTTGGTGTATTTACACGGTGTGAACCCACCGAATATTGGTTACCCCCTAGGGTAAGTGCTGCGTTTACGTATTTATTATACCCTTTACCCATGCCTAAGATTCGAATCGGACCAGTTTAGTTTTGATTTATTTGACGATTTACGGCTAGGAGCATCGGGAAGGTCTATTCTAGGGAAGCATCTGCGAACGCTAGGTTAGGGGCTTAACTGTTCTCTTGAAATCACAACCTAAACGAAATTTAAGTAATTGTTATTTTTTTAAATAACTTCCTGAAACCTTAATGTTACTCTACAGAGCAGAACTACAACAGCACTGGGTTAAATTCCATCCCCCCTATTTCCTGAACCCCCTCTTCCACGTTCCTCCTCCCCCTCTCTTTATCATTAGTTGTTTCTCTTCTATTCCCCTTCTCCCTGCCCATTTACTATACTTCACCCAAAAAACCTCGTGGGGTGGGGATTATTCTTTATTTTTAAATAAAATTCAATGATTGTAAACCGAACGAATTCCTTCATTAATCATGTTAAAAATCCTGAATAGTGGCGATAATCTTCTTTTCATAACTTAAAATAATTAAATTTTCATTTGGGTAAACTTAGATTTTGTTTATTTAATTTACTTTTAATAGTAATAACAGTAACATTAACCAAGCGATGGAATGAAATAATTCATACTATAGTATTGATTTATTTATCAATGAGTGACGACGTCTTTGTGCAACTACCACAAATTAACAATTCGTAAACAAGTTGCCATATCTCTAAGATTGAGATAATTCATCCGTTAAATATTTATTCATACGAGTTTTCCATTTAAAAAAGTAGCATTATCAGAAAATATTTGATTGGTTAGTTTGATTGGTTTAATAAAGGTTGACATGATCTTTAATAGAAACACTGGCATTGATGGTGGTAACATTGTGCTAGTAAATGGAAATGGCCGTTTACAATAATTTGGGGAACAAAACATAGGCACATTTAGTTTTAATTTCGTACAGTTTATGATATTTATGTTAATAATGTAGCTCATTACGGGATATTTTCTAGATTAGTGCCATTAATAAAAACATTTTTTGTCTGAATGTGGAGTTATATATGAAAATCGTATGATGAAAATACATGATTGTATCGTTGAACCTGGTGGGTTTGTTTATTTTTGATTTCTTTTTAGAATCATTTATCTGAAATTTCTTAAGCTTATCTTCTTTATGAAATGCAACATTAAAGGTACGTTTTTACTCAGTGTCTAATGTTTGTTTATGTTTTAGGTTAACTGTGTTTTTATTCTATGTATATTATAGAAACAAGTTTTGTGTATTACAGCAATAGTGGGCTCCAGTATTTCTGCCATCCAGTGCTGGGGCTGTAAGTAATATCTTAGTGAATTCCTTATTTAAATTAAACTCAATCTTAGCCTTTATTTAAGGTGCTAACTTTTAGTCATAGTTAGGTATTAAAAATTGTTATTGAGTTCACTTTTAGTATAATGTGTAACATTTGTTGATGTTAATTACTGTTATCTCCATGATGTTTTTAAGATATGTGTTTTTGGGTAGAGGTTGTGGGAAAGGAAGGCATCGTGGACTCAATACATCAACCACTATTAGAGGGGCGCCCCGCCGGCTCTCTACTCGTAACGCCACAACAGGTAATAAAAGAGTGTTTCTTATTGTAAATTGAATGTATTGAATGTGTAAATTAATGTTGTATTTAATAGTTGCAGCAACTGCAAAGGCTTCACGCTGGGGAGCAGGCGGGAGGCGCCCTAACCCTTACACTACAGCAGGTATTGTTTTTCACTTTATATTATAAACGACTAGCATTACATTTTAAGGGTTTCTTAATTATGATCTTCCGATTGTGTTATTCCTTAGTCTTGAAGAACAGGAAGGAATTAGATATCCTCGAAGGTTCTTTGTGTCATTTCAAGATGATTAATGACATTAATTTTAGTATAAATCATCCTTTTGGGTAGCTTAAACTTAAGAAATTAGAGGTTGTTTTAACATTTCATGGGTTCAACAAGAGGATAATGTTTTCAAAGTTTTTATCAGTGTTTCATTGAATTTGAAATTCCGACCTTGTATGCATGTACTAACAGCTACAGGGATCTCTCTCAACCAATGTTAAATTCATTAAAAACTTGCAGTTTTATGGCATATACAGTTCAGGTATTGGAGATGTTTTCTTGTCAACAAATTTAAACAGAAACATAACATGAAATTACTAGAAAATCAAATCTTTTAGCTCCAACTTACCATACATTAAGGTAATTTTAAACCTTTAACCTGGGTGTGTTTGCCTTTAGGAGTTTTCAATCTTCATTTCTCTGGTAAAATCTTATTTTTCTGTGAGTAGTTTTATAATGCAACCGTTTGGTTGTTTGATAAATGCCCTCGTTTTAATTTTTCTGACCTTAATGTGTAGAGACAATTATTTTTAGCTAGTTTGGATTTGGGCTTCAATGAATTCTCGTGTTCATAGCAAATTTCAAAATCAAACCTTAAAAATTCTGTGCTATTCACTCGTCAGAAATTATTCTTCAACAAATCAATCTCAATTGAATAGAGTTGTTGATATCACCATTATATCTACTAAGGTAGTTCAGATTTTATATTTTTTTAGCCAAATTATAATAGTTGTTCTTGGAATGGGTGATTAGCCCAACTCTGGAGAAAAGTAGGTATATGAGGTTAGGGGATTGTAGGAAGTGGGTAAATCCAGAGCTCAAGCAGGTAGGATTTTTAAGTCTCTGGATTAAGTTTGTCCTCATCAGGATTGTGAAAAGTACTTACCTGATATCTCTGAAAGTTATGAAAATAGTTATTTATGGCTTCCTCTGATACCTAAGCTAACTGTTCTGCTAGTCTTCATTCTACTCCATTGTATCCTCTCCTGTTAACAAATGACAGACAAATTCTTTGTCCTTCCATTGAAATCAAGACAACCCCTTGCCCTCACCCCACCCTTTTATCACTGATTTTGAAATTCTTCCATATTATATTAATCTTCTTACCTCAATCACTTCCTAAACATTCTTTTTCATTTCCAGGATTTCCCTAATAATACTATATCTGATATTTTCCATCCTTAATTTCCTAAAACTCAAAATGGTGTTCTATCAGGGATGAGGTGGTATTTTAGTCCATATACTTGGGACCAGTGAACTTTATAGCAGATTTGTAAACATGGAAGTCTTTGTCAGTTATCTACGCTAACTATGACGCCCTATTTCAGGTGTAAAGATATATTTTTGGCCAACTTCAGCATAATTTTATTCATTTATCAATATTAGAAAATTTTACATTTGTTATGACCGTTTCCTAAAGCAATTTATTAGTTCCCTCTAATTATTTAAAACTATCTGAATTGATTTTTGAGCATTTGTTTGAAAATATATTTTGTTATATGTGTTAGGGTGCTGGCGGGGTGGCTCCCCAGTTGGTTTTGGCTCCTCAAGGATTTCTTTCGGGGCCAGGTCAGCCCACTGAACACATACTCCATACGTCCCAACAAATAGGCCATACTAGCATCCAACATGTACTGCAGAGCAGTATCAGCCACCATGTCAGGCAGGCCAGCATCCTCCAGTCCAGCCTCCACCAAATACCTGTCAGCCATGCTTCACAGGTAATAAATATCTTCTTAATATTATTATCAAACATTTATTAATTATATAGTAATCTTGAGTATCATGTTTTAATTTTATTTTGCTAAGAGGTGTATTGTGATATCAGGATTCCAAATCACGAAGACAAAGTTTTATATTTAAAAAAATTTTTACAGATTACAGAACAGGCCACTATAATAAAACAATTTGGTTTGAAAATTGGGTATTTATCTTTTTAACATTGTGAATTAACAAATTGTTATATGTTGGCACAACATATTTGCGGATTATTTATTTTCAGTTTATGCTATATGTAGATTTATAAAATAATAAACAATAATAAATCAGATTTTAATAGTCACCTTAACAACATAAGTCTTCACATCAATAACACTAACAAGATGTATGGTCTTTTGGTGACAAAGAAGCCTGAAATTACCAGCCAGGTTTCAGTCAGATTGCTCTCTCTTTTCCTACTATATACTAACAGAGGGACTATCGGACTTAGTAGGGTCAACAAGATGGCGAATAAGAAAAGTATTATTATGTAGCTAGGATTAGGCTAGTACTATCTTTTTCTTCCTTTGAGCTATGCCTGTTATTTTCTGAACTCAGCTAATTCTTCAGACAATTGCAAATTCCCCAAAAAAAACTCATTATTTTTACTTACGGGAATTATAGTCTTTCACATGTGCCATATTTTTTACCCTACAACATAACCTATGATTGACAGTGCCTCTGTTTGGAAGAACATTTTTCGGAGAATGTCACGAGTATCATAACCTCACAAATCAAGTTTGGTATTTATCCATTTTCAGAACCTTAAAGCGTTGAAGAATGGATCATATATTTAATCTATAATTTTAATTTTGTCAAAATTCTTGTTGATCAATCTGATGCCTAAACTAACCACTATTATTATTACGATTGTTGTTCTTTGAGGCAAGTGGAGGTGATAAGATGGGAAGTCCCCTCAGCTGTGGGACGCCTAGTTCCCCCTTCTCCCCCAGGTCCCTTACTCCGAGCCCGTCACCTACCCAACAGCAGCATCGCCTCACACCTCAGCCAGCACAGCAGCAGATACTTCAGCAGCATCCGACAGTTTTGCAGCTCTTTCACCAACAAGCTACTCGAAACACACGTATGTTCACATATTTTTATCTTCAGAAATCAATATTTTATATTTGGAAGTTCTACTGTGCTGTTGTCATTGTTTTAAAGTTCACTTTACTTAAATAGAGACAATGACTTTTTCGATTATTAGTTTATCTTGTTTCTCATTCAATTAGCAGAATCCAAATTAAAATCTTGTTCATTTAAAACAGCTTAAAGTCACATATAACATCTCTTCTTATGAGTTGGCTAGTAGGTAAATCATTGCTGCCTGATTTATATGTATATATATTATCTTGTTGTTTTTTTTTGACATTTTTATTTGAATAATAATTAGAATCTACCCTAGAAGGGCAATAGATAGTTGTGATAATAAATTGCATTCATTTACAAAAGATGGCATTCATACCACCATATTTACAAATTTATATTCACACCCTAAAATTAAATTCAGATTCAAACCCTATTTACAATATACATTCATTCCAGGACGTGAGGGGAGAAAACTGGCCAGTGTCAGAGCTCCCAGTGACTAAATATTTACAAAAGATCACAGGGCCTCTTCCACCTCAATCTTTGAGGAGGGTTGTAAGGATAGCTGATATTTAAAATGATCTTGCCACAGGATTTTATGGTCAGATAATTTCTAGTGGAACTTTGAGAAGTTTAAGGAAATGTGACCTTAGAATAATGGGAATTTTAAGGTCATTATGGAGAGTTTTATTTGTGGTGTAAAAAGGTCCATTAACTTATGCTCTCAGGGCTTAAGATTGGAATGCGCTTGATGTTTGCGGGCTTTGCTGATTCACATAGTTCAGGCCCATAAGCCCAGCCTGGTTTTAGTGTTACTTTCCCCTCCCTCCCTTCCTGAGGACGACTCCTCACATGGGGTTCGATTTTAGTATTACTATATATGAGTGTTTTGTTTTCTAGTGTGAGTATAAAGTTTCCCAAACCTTCTATTGAGTTCCTGTCTTTTAATCTCATATGAGGGTTCCAAGTTAATCTTTGATAAAGGTAGAATCCAAGGTATCGTACTGAGTCTGATGTAAGAAGAGATGTACCGTCGTAGGGTAAATGTACTGTTGGTACATTTTCCTCCATAGATTTTTATCCTCCATCGGTTACACCCATCTCGATTTTAGAGGTGAATTTGTAGGTTGTGGGTTGCTATGTCAAAACCATGATGGGATAAGAGGGGAACTGTTTCATCAGCAAAGGTGGCAGTCTGCAGTTAGAGAATTGTCTGGGGTATCAGCTTCGTCTGGGAAACGGTTTGAGTATTCAGAGCCAAATAGTACTTGCCTGATATTTTAATAAGTTTGACTTTCCAGTAAATTTCACTCTTTAGATTGGTTTACATATGATGATTTATACACTAATAGATCAGTAAACAGCACTCGTAGGTGTACACAGTTAATTTAGAATTATATGTAGCTGAGGCCCACAGCTTTTTTTATCTTAGAATTGTAATATAATTTAAATTAGTGAAGTAATATCAATGAAACTTGAGTAAAAATATTTGCTGTTGAATTAATTTAATTTTAATTTTAAAGTCAGCACAAGCAGTGGATCGGTGAAAGGGAAGCAGCCACCTCAGATCCTGCCTAAACCACCATGCGGATCTGGAGGTGCGCCATCAAATTCAACCCCTAAGCAGCAACAACCTCAACATACCTCACAACCTGCCCAGCAACAGACTCAGGGGACTCTTCTGCTCAATCAGGTCACTAACAAACTAAATATGTTAATTTTTTTTCTATTGCAAAATTCAAGAAATTATGTTCCGAAAGTTGTATAACACTATTTCTTGTATATAATTATCTTCCGAAATTAAATTATTTTGACTTTTCCACTCCGGGTTATCCTGCTGATGTTTGATTGGTTAAGATATAAGAAAAAAAATTTAACTTGAAAAAATCTATTTTCTTTTAACGATACTGAGAGTAACAAATTGAAATATAAAGTTATTATTGTCATAAAGCCATATGCCTGACATTAATAAAAATCTGATGTAAATCCTTGAGGACAGCTATATGATAGAAAGAGAGGAGGTTTTTATTCTCACTTTCCATCATAGAGATATGATCATTATGAATCAAGAGGAGAGAAAGTAGGCGCTGCCTGAATGCTCCCTCCAACTTATTAAGAAAAGTATATCACAACCAGCTGTTGAATGCCTATGAAGTAGAAGTATCCGTTGACCAAACAAAAATAAAATTTGACATTGCCATGCCAAAAATAGAAGTAATTACTTCACTAAGATAGAACTTTTAAAAGGTTAAAGTATTAATCAGTATAAAATGCTAATAACACATACCACATCTGTGAATGTAAAGTCTAAAAAGCTCAATAAAACAGCTTAACATTTACTGATGTTATTTATCAGGCAGCATTCATTTCAGGCTAAGAAAATAGATATACTTGAAAAGCAGCTGTTAAAAGCATTAGAGATGTTTCAGAAAAAGTACGACATGAGAAATAAAGAAGAAGAATGCTTCTCCAGAATTAAAACTTAAGTTATTCTACAATCACATAAAAAAAGGTTCCTGGAGATGAAAGAGAGGGTCAAATGCCAGAAATCTGGAACAGGGTGCCACTCTAATTCTAATCTTGACATGAGGGACATTTATAACTTGTATGAGTGCACATGGAAAGATTCTTTGAAAGTGTGTTGATGGAAGGACTGCTCATGAAAACTAGAGATATGGATATCATTGATAAATTACTTGTCTGGTTGAAAAACTATCTATCGTCTTTAAAAAACAAGAGTTCACACAAGTCATATCAAACATTAGTAATAAATGGTATATCACAAATAGGGGTTCTATTCTTTATGTCACTTTTCATATTTTAATTATGTTTAGAAATTTCTCCCAAAAAATGAGAAAATCTCTACCTATGCAGATGATACAGCTTCCTGAGGTCACCTGGAAAAGTTGAATTGATATGTGTGATGTCTAAGCAGTTAAGAGTACAACTTAAAAGAGGAAGCTGCAACTTGAGAGTGACCACTTCACTTTAAAGACACTACATGCTGGACATTGATGAATAGATAGATCTATTTTGCCTTCCATCTGTCAAATGTTTTTCATCCACATGAAACCATCCTAGGCCCTTGAACACTGTTCCTTTATCTTTAATCTAAAGGACATACCCCAGTCCATCTCTTCCCCACCCCCCTGATTTCCATCCCCCAAGAAGTAGTAGCTTATCACTCCAACTATCCTAGAACATTTTTCACAGAAATCTGTTTCATTCATAACTCAACCCTCACCCCTACCACATATTCCAGACCACATATTTTTCTTTCATTTGAAATATTCTTCAATGAAAATGATCCACAATAATCTCAAAACTTTCCATTCTCCTACATCTTACAGGCCCATTTTCTTCCTTTCCCTCATGAGAAAAATCCTTCTCAAGCGCTTAAGAACTTTCCTTGACCATCTTGTACCTTAACCCTCTAAGTTTGGTTTTTGCTCCTTGCACGTCACTAACCATCAATATTGACATCGTTGATTCCATTTATTCCTCAATTAAGAAGAAAGAAGTATTTTTGTGGTGTATTTCCTGATGTTACTCACGCCTTTGATTGAATTTGACACCAAGGCTTGCATTGTAAACTCAAAGTTTTAAAAAAAGACAGTTTTCCTTTCATGCACTACCTTATTGTCCTACGAGGGTGGTCTGAAAAGTTTCCGACCTAATAAAGTTTTTATTTTAGCTTTTATTTATTTTATTATCATTTTCATGATGAGGTCGGAAACTTTTCAGATCTATTTGAAATATATTTTAGGCTATCCTTCACCTCTTCCATATTCGTCTCATTTCTGCAATTGCCGGTGTCCTCACAGGGCAGATTAATAAATCCCATCCAGTTCCTTCTGCAGTTGTTTGATATGCTAACTCATCCTTCAACCTCCCTCTATGAATTTGCTGATGATGCAGTCATCCTCTTTTTCAATGCTGACCCCCCATCATAGCTTATATGGGAATGTAGAATATGTGGTTACTAGCTTGTTCCAGTCATCGAAGGTTTGCCTAAATGTAAAATCAAGGTTCAAAGATCAACCACCATTAACGAATTGAAAAACCTGACTCGATTACTGAGACTAAAAGACAGAAGAGATGCCAAGGCTGGTTAATCTGAATGCACTCCAGGTGAATGATTAAAAAAGCATATTGGACAAAATCAAATAAAAAGGAGAAGTCTTCTGCTTACAGATAGGCATTAATTTCTGAAATATCCCAGGAAAGGATTATCTCAACAATACTAAATGTGACCAAGAGCTCTCCGCCAAATAAAAACTACTACTGGCACATAATCGTATTAACAAATTTTTGTGTCAGAAAAAGAAAAGAAACCTGGAAGCCCTGGAAATGAAACCTGGCTCTCTAAACTTAATTAGCACTAAACACACTAAGAAATGTCAGAATGTTAGAAAACCTTAGGCAATGTCTTAAGCCAAGAATAGTATTTTTTGAATGATCAAAGAATATAAAGAAGAAAAAAAGTTAGCGGATACTTGTCAAAGATAGTGTTACGATTTTTTGAATGACCACAAATGTTTGTTTTTCTTCAAGAACTTTTTTTTAAATTGGCAACCATTTTCATCAGTCTGTGTTTGAACAGTACTGTGGAGTTCTTTGTAGGGTGTAGTAGTGGACTGATTGCTGTATGACATCTGAGAATGAGAGACATAGGTTGTTACAAAAACGTTTTTGAAGAGAAACGAACATTTGGTGTTATTTAAAATCTAAATTGTACTACCTCTTCCAATTTAACATGTCATTGTATATAAGAAAAAGACATCAGCATCTGAATCACCGCCCTCCTGACATCTAATACTTACTCACCAAGAGAGAATAGATCATGATATTTCATCTCATAACTGGAACAATTTGGCTGAAAGCCCATTTCCTTTGAAAAATTTAAATTATTATTGTATTATTACTATTATTGAACTTAATTAATTGTTGTAGATGGTGCCAAACGGTGCTGTTCTGGTTCAGCAACAAACAAGTAGTGGGGTTCAGTTTATTCTGAAATCTCCACCACCCCAACAACAACAAAAACCAGGAGGTATAATGCTGGCCAATGGTGGTCTTCAGCCACAAGCGGTTATTGTTCAAGGCCGGACACAAGCTCACCAGGTCAATATTTACCCTTAATATTCAGTTTAGCCTGCTATTTTTGAATTTTAATCATCACACTGTCGAGAAATTAACATCTAGATTTAGAATAAATTAAAGAATATTCCAAAAACAAATTTAAAGATATTATTAAAAACAATTAATGTTTAGAAAATGATTGATCTCAGTCATTTTATTTTTATTGATAGCTATAACCCTTTAAGCTTGAAATTTTGTAGCAAATTCCTTTATGTGGGATGGTTATTATTGAAGAAAAATTATGGTAAGTGGAATCAAACAAATATATAAAACATTTCCACAATAAATTTTACATTCTACAAAATAAGAAAAATGGTCTATCTGATTCATCAATATAGTTTTAATAGCTTTTCGGTTGCCACTAGGTCATCAGACATGAAAAATAAAGCTTTGGATGCAAATCCAAACTCAGCCCTAGCATCGCCACAATAACTACTGGAGAGACATTTGAAAGCATTTTTCTACCTTATTGCTACTTTGAATGTTTGCTCACTCAAGCCATCTGTGCTACTTAAATGCTTAACTAATAAAATTAAGTAGTTTCAGTTTTAAATAACCTATACTTCTTTTTTTTTTTTAACCCTTTAGTCATCCGATCTGGCTTACACGCAGGCCTAGGTCAGGCCCCAATTAAAATTCGAGTATTTTTGCATTTTTTTTTATCCTAGTATTCTATTTCCTATCTCCTTTAATCGTTTACATTAATGATTATCTGTGTAATATTGAAAAAAAGACGATGAAAATTTGTGAAGTCTCTTCTGATACTTCTATTTAATATTGCTCTGAATTTTAGGTGGTGAGACTAGTGCCAGGGCAGATGCAGCTGCAACAAATCCAGACCTCAGGACCAACATTCATTGCAGTTCCATCACCAGCTGCTTCAAGAACTACCCCTCCACCTCCGGCCCCTCCCGCTCTCGCCATCAAGAAGCTTAAAAAGAAGAAAAAAGAAAGGGAGGAGCCAACGAGGCTTGACTTGGCCAACCTTATTAAAATATCAGGTGAGATTCATCCCTACAATTTAATTTTTCTTTGAAAATAATTTTTAAAAGTATTCAATTTTTAAAATCTTTATTAATTTTATTTTTTTAACTTCTTTCTGAGGTATAATAATAGACATTACATAATTTGAAATAATTATTTATGTAAATTAAAAAAAAAAGAAAGAAAGAAAAAGGATTTTTTACGATCAATATCATATATCTATCTCCTTTTAATTGTTAAGGACATTTATGTTCGTGTTCTATTTATTGTTTTTTTAAATTTAATTGGCATGACATATTCATTGTATGTTTGTAAATTCTCATATTATTTTATATTTGTTGTGTTACAAAATCTTGAATCATTAAATTCAGTCTCAACTAAAGAAATTAGTTTGATTTTTGGTTTAAATATTCTTTATTTCATATCATATCCTAAGTAATCGTAATCATTATTTATGAATTTGTCATGACTGATTTATTTTCTAAATATTCATAATTTTAAATTTCCTTTTTGAATTAACACTGAAATAGTTTTATTTTCGGGTCATAGCCGCTTGGCGAACCAAAGGTAATGCATAATTTTCTTTACCTCAGTGTTAGGTATAAGAAAACATAACATCATTAATGTTTCGTTAAAAGTATCTTTAATTTTTAAGATAATAATTGCATTAAATAAATAAAAGTTGTATCTGCATACTTATATATGTATTTAGGTCTTTTCATGTCAAGTGGTTTATAATATAAACACATAGATCTTTTTTAAATTTAGCCATTTGTTTTGGACTTCTTGGGTTATTGATATAAATTCCTTTAAAATTTATAAAAATTGTTAATTTATACTGATATATAATTAACGAATAAATTCTTACTATAAAGTTTGGCCGGGGTGGATAATACATCTTTTTCTTTATCAAATCTTGACCAACATATAATCTGGCTAATCCAAAATGTCTAAAATTTCAGATCTATTGGTTCATTTGTATGGCCAATATCGAGAATCCATGCAAAGATGTATCACCTTACTCATTACTTAAAAAAGGCTTTTCTTGTTGGCCAAGGACAAATGTTCTTAAACAAAACATTATAAACATTTCAATGACTACCAAACTGAGTGAGGTTTATTGTACTGAGCAAGTTCAATAGCAGCTAGTAAACTTGTCCAGTGTAATTGAAATTTAAGTGATGAAATTAACCCCTTGACATACAAATAAAATGCATACCCAAGGAATACTATTTAATTTAATTGATTGTAATTAAATTATGACGGTCTGCCGCGTGCTGGATAGTTCGGAAGGTTTAAATTTCAGAGTATGTCTTCTGCAATATTCAATTGAAAATTAATGATTAATTGCTTTTGTGAAGTAGGCAACTTCGAATATAAGACAAAAGCATTATAAATAGCTATGAGGGTGGTCTGAAAAGTTTCCGACCTAACAAAGCTTTTATTTTTTATTTTAGCTTTTATTTCACTAGCTTTTATTTATTTTATTATCATCTTCATGTTGAGGTCGGAAACTTTTCAGACCACCTGTGTATATTAAACATATAAAAGAATATTTTTTTATATCCTTTTACACACTTTCGCATGAGAGGGAAACATGCAAGACATTGGTCTTGCCTGTTGACACCTCCCATTCCACGACACAGGTCGGTTTCAGCACAGGTTCTTCTTCGCCTCCCTTCTTTCTTCTTATTTTTCCCGTATCAACCAATTCTTCTTTTGAGTGTTTTGTGCTTATTATATACACATCCTTGTCATGCCAGCATAAGGACAGAATACCTCTACAAGATAGTCTTACTGCTTCTCATTTTTTTAGCTAATGCGATGACAGCTTCTTTGGCATATTTTTCCGATTTTTTCTCACCGTTCCAACAACATTTGTATTTTTTTCATGCAAAATTTTGAATAAATTAGGAGACGAACACCAATTATTTAAGAACATGGTATATCCTTTCCCTAGTTGCCTGCCTACACTTTCCAATACAGGTTCATCACTTCCTGGAGTTTTGTCTTGTCCTGTGTAAATTTTAAATTGATAACAATACCCAGAATTAGATTCGCACAATTTATAAAATTTAATTCCAAATCTTGCTCGTTTGGATGCTATGAATTGTGTATACTTTAGCCACCCTCTGAATTTCATTCGAGAGATTTGTCTATGACAATATTTTTTTCCGAAATGTATAACTGTTGAAATCTGGTACTCCACTAAAGATCGAACCTTTCGTATTCTCTCTTCTTTAGAAACCTTCTCATTATTCACAAAATGAAGATAGTGCGATATGGCCAAAAAACGTTTCCGAGGCATAATTTTCAAAAATATGGGTGTTTCTATTATTTTTCTCTTTGACCAATATTTATCTATTTCTGATTTTTTTACCTGCGACATTATAATGCATAATGTAAAATATCCTCTAACTTCATCATTTGTTAGTGGATACCAGTCCTTGTTCATTTTCCTATTCTGTTCCATTTCCAATTGTATCTATATCTATTCGTTTCTCTGACTATCATTTCAAAAAATTCATCACATAAAACTTGTTTGAAAACACACAGAGATGTTGCATTTGTACCCAATCTTCGTAGAACAGAGCAATTGATGCCTGCCTGCAGTTTTAGTAAATTGTTTTATATAGACAATATTTTATTTTTCTTTCCAATTCCATTCATCCTCTGGTACATCGCATTCGTCACTGCTCGAAATAGGTCTTGCACGTTTACGCACATTTTGTCGAATAGAACTAGCTTCACTTGAATACTCAACAGTATAAACACTTTGATGACCATTTTCAATTTCGCTATCATCACTAGAGTAGCATGGATCAGGATCAAGGCACTGCTTCAGCAGTTAAAGAATCTAATAATATAATGTGCAGCGTTCGCCGAAGAAAGTTCTTGCCGTCTCGGAGATGTAAAAGTCTACAATGACACATGAAATGAATGACGTCTCCCAGACCTCAGTGTATGTCAAGGGGTTAAAAAAAAATTCTACTTCGAAACAAAAAAAAAAAAATCCATTCTTGGAGTTACTTCTCATTTTAAACTAAATGTGTGATTTATCATATACCATGGAACGATTTCCGCCCTCTTCAGATACTGATTTTTTTCTCCCCCCCTCATTTCAGTAATGATTTATTTTTGTGGCATTTTTAAGGAATGGAATAAAACTGTCTCATGCAAAAATCTAATTAATAATCTCTTTAATAAATGTGGTGTGGTATATTTTATGAATCTAACTCTGAAAATTCAGGCATGTGCATTTTTTTTTATGGATCACTTGGGATGGGATGATTCTAATATACTGGATGTTTTATTTAAGTTAATAAATAAACAAATATCTGGAGACATTTAAAAAAATAGTGGTGTGTCAGGAACATTAGCAACAAAACAATGTTTTGTCTGAATACTTGTCCTGTTCATTTTTTACTGAGACCACTTATGCAGTATTCACTTGACTCGATCCAAAATATCCAGTGTAATATTTTTATGTAATCTTGAAATTTGTTACCTGCTTAAAACTCATTTTTCACAAATTTCATGTCATGTTAATGGTATCATAGTGTGTTATCTATTAAATGACACCACCATACGCTGCACTCACACAAAATCAGAAGTTACACTAGCCCAAAAGCTATCAGGTAGACTTATGTTGTATTGAGGACTCCCTCCCTTCCATACTAACTGCAATTAGACACTTGGCCCAAAGATCAAATTATAGATTCCCCTTTAAACCTATAAAATTGGCTTTATACTAAGATAAATATAAATACTTTGATACATTTAATAAAGCTTCATCCTCTATTATTGTCTAAGTTGTACAATGAAACCTGTGATATGTTGCTTTTTTTTAAATGTTTTCTCAAGATATTTGTCGTGCCAACTAAAACAAAACATCACAAAATATATATATAGCATGCCATATATTTATTTCTCTGTGAGCAAATTAAAACTAAACTGGTGTTTGTGTTTGTCTGCACTTTGTCTTTGTACTTTTAAGGAACCAGCTTTCCCACTTAATTAAAATAGTGTAACATCATTTTGAAAAGTATGAATGATAATCGGCTTACCTATTAATCTATGTAGTTGTTTATTTCATATGTTTTGTTGCTTAGACTCTATGAAGTATTTGCTATAATTATTCTCTAGGTGTGGCCATACAGGCAACCACATTCCCACTATCTTTTATTTACAGAGTATTTAAGCTCTTGTCTATGTACATGTTATATATACATATATATTCCTTTGGAGCCAGTCTTAACTTAGTTTTATGTGTATTTTACTTGTTGTAAATCTGTTATTAAAGATAATAAAACTTTATAGAATTAACAATATTTAGAATTTTAACTAATTTTTCATCTGTACATGTGATTTGTTAACCTAAATGTTACAATGAATTGGTGTTATGTTTGTATCAATGTTTCTTTCACTTCAATGTGAATCTCTCTGCACTGTTCTTAGCACTAGAGAGTGTTGTAGAGAATGTTGCATGGAGTTGCTAGCTAAAAATTAAATGTGTTTCATTTAAGGACAATTTTTCAAATAACATTATACACACAAGATTTGTTATTGAGAAAACGTATTCCTCTTGCTATACAATTATTTAGTTGATTAAAAAAAAACAACCACTAATCACTTAATGATTCAAGGCTTCCGTTAATCAATCAGTATTAGGCTGTCTCTTTCCAGCTGCTGATCCCAACTTGGCTCTGTAGCTGGCCACTCCATATTCTTATCTCGGTATTTTCTTTCTTAGAGATATCCAAGTCTGCTATTGGCACAACATGGCTTCTCCCAGAGAAGACATTAATTAAGCTGATATAAACCACATGATGTCTGGTTCATAATACATGGAATACCATGTATGTACATACAATAGCACTCGCTGATTGGTTTGCCGCCCCTCCCATGACTCCTACATGTACTGTAGGACTTTCCTTTAAAAAATAATGAGAGATTGCTCATTTTATCTACTGGTCATCTTTAGCTCTGAGTTCTAGTGTTTTATTTTGGATTGACACCATAATAATAATAAAAATTGTAATTATACCCCAAATATTTTTTAAGGATTTTCCTCTCAAACCTGGCTACTTAAACTGTTGCTAGTTCTTAGTTCCTTGCAGAAGTTCATATGCATCTGAAAAACATAGTAACATTTAGTAGTTATCTGGCTATTTATTTTTATTTTAAATTCTGACTATTAACCTGGGAGCTCTCAAAAAACTCAAATTCTTTAACTTTCTCTCTGGGCTATCCAATTGAATTACTAACCATCTTTCTTGAGCTTCTCATTTGGGGTTTATGCAGGTGTTAAGCCTGTTCCATTTATCACTAATCCCATTCTCATTTCTGCAGTTTTCAGTGTTCTGAGTTTTTCCGTCTAATTGTTCTACCAGCAATATTGTAAGACACCTGCGAATCCTGATATTTAGCATATTAAGAAAAGTTCCAGTTGTTCGAGTCCTGAAATTACTGTCAATGATGTTTGAGTGACAAATGTCTTGTTCTGACTTGCTTATGCCAAGAGCTGAATGAGAAGTTTGTTGTCGAAGGCTTCATCATTTGGTAAACACATAGTTTTTTTTAGGATAATCCCTCATGTATTCTGATTAGGAACAGAAGGGTAGTAACTTTCTTACTATAATTTTTATTCCATCCATTATATGACAGCAATAGTAATTACAGAAATTCTTGAGTGAATTTCTATATAGTACTCATCAGAACAGTAATAAAAAAAGGAAGTAGAATTTGTATTTCTCACTATTGCTGAAAATAAAATACTACAATGTGATGCCAGTTAATACATTTAAAACAAATTTAACAACTTCAATTTAACATAACCTGGGTTATAAAGAATTTTACACGGGTCAGACGAATTGATTTTTAATACATTCTCATATCAAAATGTTGTTAATAGGATACCCTGCTCTAATTCAAAATATGTGTAACATAAATGAATATAATCATTGATTTTATAACAAAAAATAGGTAATATAATTTGATTAGGTATTTATAGCTAGAAATTAGTAAAATATTTTCCCTAATAAAACAACACCTTCTTTGTGATCTATTAGTTTCTTAGCTTATCTTGTTAACTAATTTTTAGTGTTATCATTAACTAATTGTTTAATTAGTTAAATGGCCTAATTCAGCTATTAAGAAAGCTTAATACATGAAATGATTTATTATTAGAATACCTTATCAATACCGGATTTGTCATCTATCTTACTAATAACAAAATACTAAAGAATTGACCTTTCATTATTAAATTGTACTAATCATGTTAATGTTCAAGGTTTTACCCCTGAGAGATAATTACCAAATTTATACCAAAAAAATATTAATTGAGAATTAATCACATTTCCAATCAATAGGAGAATATATGATTCAAAAACTAACACCTTTTAAAATTATATTGTTAATCTCATTCTTTTAGTTGATATTTTGAAAGAAGTTTATTAAAGTACACTGTATTGTAAATTGGTATGTTTTATTTCTTGACATTATAATTATTTTGTTTAATATCTCCATCATATTATTACAACCCAAGGCATTGTTACGCATTAATGATGTCCTTAATATCCATCTCAAAATACATTATCACGTATTTTTTAATAACCCAGCGATAAAGATTTAATTAGGATACTCATATATTGTAGTGTAACTAGTTCATGATATGTTGGTTCTGGGTTGAAATTTCTAGATTTTTTTTTTTACTTCCATGAATAGAAAATGGCAACCCCCCCCCCCCCCCCCCGGTAGGATAACCCACCTTTCAGCCCTAAGTGGGCGTGCATAAGTACAGAAATAAAAACAAACAAAATCATTTGTCTTATGATTTTTTACTATTAAAATTAATTATAATTAAAAGAAAGTAAGACTCATCACCTTTTTTGATTTATTTATTTATGTTTATAAAATTATCATAATGCCCTAATTTGCTGACATTAGGCATAGAAGAAGAGGATGTCAGCCCTGTTCTGACGCAGAGCCATTGCAACCAGGTGTCTCAGGGGACGCAGGTAAACAAAACACCTCCTAGCTCGCCCAAGCAACATCAGGCTCAGCAACAGAAGCAGCACCACCATCACCATCATCACCACATCAACCCTTCCCAGCTGTTGGCTCAGCTTCAGTCCCCGGCTCAGGTAAGTTTTATTACTAGTATTACACTGATCCAATTTCCCTATATAAGTTAGACTTATTCCACAATTTAGCTTAGACTTCAAATATTTTAAAGCTAGTGACATAATAACAATAGCTGACTTATTTTGTATTTAATTTTTTTTCAACTTCCTGTTGTTATATTTTGAGGCATTGTGAGTGGAATATACCTTTAAAACTTCAGATCGATTGAATTATTTTTAATAGCATAAATTTACATTGATAAATCACAACGATTTCTCCGTACCTCAGTGGCAATAGAGCCTCTACCTTTTGGCTTGACTTTCATTACCAACTAACCAAGTATTAAATTAATTATGATTACACTAAAATCACAACAATAGAAAGATACAATTAATTAGTGTCCTTGCAGATCTCATTTTTCATGCAGTTTGAGGAAGTATATTTAGTGGTATGAATAATTGGCAAAGATTCAACACAATTAATAGCTGCAATCTTCACTTCATTTATGTTGGCTCAATGTTCTTTTTTTATGATTAGCTGCTTTGCATTGTCAATGTTACAAACAGAAGGCTGCATAGCCACTCATTCTGCCATATAGAGGGAATATATGTAGGAAGTTTAAGGTAGGTCGATGGGAGATTCAACACGATTTCACAAGTTGGGTTTCTGTTTATATTTAAATGCACCCACATTTTGGGCCCTTGTTTTCCAACCAGCATTTTCCAATGTAGGTAAATATATAATTTTTAACATGCATATTAAAATATAATTTTTAATGAAATACTCTTATTATATTTATGAATCTTACATGATCATTTTACATACAGGTTGGGACTGGCCTGAGACTGTCTGTTGGAGAAGATGGGACAATGGTTGTTCATCAGACGACCGATCAGGTATAACATATAATTTTATTATCACCTTCCTTCATTTTATTTACTGTAGTGCAGGAAAGGCCAACCTTTTTAAATCGTGGTTCAACAAACTCAAGTGGACCACCACACACTCACACCCATCTTCAAAAAGGCTAATTACACAACATTAAGCAACTTACATTTTCTAGGGATATTCAATTCAAAAGGAATTTGTAATTCAAGAACCACACTGTTAGGTAATTAGGTACCTCTTTATTTTACAAAATTCAAACAATCAGAGAACATATAACACCTTAATATTCAAGGTATTTATCTTGAGGTATAAGGTATAGCACTTAAAAAATGAGAGTAGCAGAAACATTAACAAACCCTAATTTTTTTTAATTAAATCATATCTAGCTACAGCACAGCAGCATGGAGGTTGTAATTGCTTTTATTTGTCAACTACTCTATGTTTAGAGACTCTGCTGTTGATGCTAAGCTAAGTACATTTTTCAAGTAAGAGACGTTTAATGACACCCTGTTGTTGTCTTAGAAAAATATTGCTCTCATCGATAAGTTGAACCAGTTATAATAACTAGTTATAATATCAACATACTTAGATGTAGGCACAACTTGATGTTTTGGAGGTGAATTAATTCTCTTTGAATTCAAAGATAGTACCAGTTTTGTGGCTTTTAATACACAGGTGTTGATACAAACATCACAAAACCATTTTTTTCCCTCATGGTCAGCAGCAAGATTTGCCTCAAAGGACGGAACACGGGATATCAGTATTGGTATATGATTAGATTTACCTTGCAATCGAGTGCTTAGATGGGCAGTCATGACACAGAGGAAAATGAGATCCCAAAGCCATTCATCGTCTTCAAGGAGGGGAGAGATGTGAGGACGTTCTTCATTTTCTTGTAGATAAGTTGAGACATCACTGTGTAGTTTCCAGAACCTTTCTAAAGACGTTCCTCTTGAGAGCCAATGAACATCACAATGAAGAAATTGTCCTCCATGTTTTTCAATGTCATATTCAAAGATTCCCTGGAGTTTCCTGCGATTGAGGTCTGCATCTTTGGTATACAAGTGACCACTGGTTTTTTGACCTAAGATAATTCTAGTTCCTTGGCACAAAGGGCTTCCTGGTGTATGGTTTAGTGATATTTTAGAAATAATCTTGTCAAATAGATTTCCAATAGTGCAATACAACCCTTGTTTTTACTGACCATAGCAGCAGCCCCATCAGAGCAAAAGGTGTTTAATTTTTTTTAAGTTTAAGTTTTTCTTTCATTAGCAATTAATAGTGTTTCAAAAACATTTGCTCCTGTAGTAGTTGTTTGTAGTTGATGGAGATCAAGGAGTTCTTCAGATGTTACGAGATTCTCGTTGACCATACAAACATAAACGCGCAGATGATGTTTTGTTACAACTCCATGTCTAAAGCCTAAGTAAATTATTTGTAACCTAAAAGTTTGGAAATTGCCTGCGAGAATTAAGAGAAATTATCTGCCTTCTCATTAATCCGCCACATTGCCATATTTTGAGACAGAGCTATTTTGTCCACTGGTTTAAAATTTTTTGGATCGTTTGTCTGTTGATTTTTTAGCTTGACAACTTGCTCTCCATCTCTGTATGGTTTTTTGTGCCAGTTGCAAAGAGATTTCATAGTAAGCTGTTACCTTTGAAGAAAGCTCATTAATTTGTTTTTTGGATATTGTTGACTGCTTAACAATTTTTTTATTTTTTCAATGAAATCCAATCTCAAGACTGAACCAACTGGATGTTTAGAATCAAAATCAGAATGATTCTTCATGAAGTGTCTCTCGAAATAGTATTTTTTAGGCACTTAATCATTTGTACCATAGATCAAACAAATTGGTTTAATACATTTGCATCCTTTAACAGAAACCGTCCTTCCTAATCGTTGTTGAACACTCTTTTTTAATGTCCTTTTTTTATTTTCGCTTGCTCATTTCACTAGTAGAAAAGCAACTAACATATAGTTTTTGACTGTCATACTTAGACAAAATAGTTGACGTTCATTTGCGAAAGCAAGTATAGCACTTCCAAAAACTATATTTCGGACATTGAGGTTGATTCACTTGATTCGACAATTGAAAAAGTGACTACAGATCAAGCCCTAGAGGCAGTTGACCAGCTTATCGACTATTTTGAAGATCATTCAAAAATCAAATCTGAGAATTATAAACAAAAACTGCTAACAGACGGCAACACATTTTAATTTAGTTTCGCGTGTATTTATTTTTTTCTATGTCACCCTCTGGCAGGATTAATGGTACAACTAAAATATGTTCATTTGAGAACACCTCAGCTGAAATAGTTGTAAATTGTAATTGTCGGTCAATTTTTCACTTAATGTGCTTTTGGACTACAAATGATTTGAACTTAACCTAAAAATAAAAATTGGATGTTGAAAACAATTGACAGTAATTCGAAAGTATAATTTAGTAGAATTAGAACAATTTTGAGTTTACCAAGTTCTCTGCTGTTGGTAGATGTCCTGATATTTATCAGGCTCATTACCACGATGAAGTTTACAACTTTTCGATTTCAGTTATTCATACATAGACTCTAAATGCTACTTACTTATTCATGTAGCTAGCTACTAAGTATCTTTCATGAGGCTGAGTGGGCTAACATGCACTCCCACCCCCATCAGAAAAAATCCTTTGGGGAACTTTAGCTATTAGGGTTTACTTGATGTATAAAAAATAGTTTAGCTGTTAATTATTTATCAACAGCGTTATTATTTATACGTTATTATTTTTCAACAGACAACTGTTACACCTAGTATTGCTGCTGCTGCACAGTCCCAGCTAGCTCAATTAATTGCTGAACATGGAGGGCAGATATTACAGGTAATTATCATATCATAGCATATTTGTATAACATAATTTCCATACATTATTATGTTTTATTGTTACATTGACTATTCATTAATTTTTTTTTTATTATCTGAAAGTGAGAAATTCAATTTTACCTTACTTTCTTAGTAACAATGTAAGATAAAAAATATTTGACAGAAACTTTGAATTCTCTTGGTTACTGTTAATAATTAGTCATTGTTAAGATACTGTGATTTATTTTTCCTAATTTATAAAAAGGTGCATTTGCATTTTGCAATCTTTTTGTATCATTTAATGCTCTCTGTCCTAAGTAAATTATATTTCAGAAACTGCTTAGAATTTATGTTCTTGTTGTTCATATTATTTGTAGTCGTCCCAGTATCTGATACCAAAAGGAGTTGGTAAGGAGTAAGCTCACCAAAACTCCCGACTTTACTGTATATTAACTCTTATTATTAGGGCGCATTTCGATTAAATTTTATTTATTATAAATGTTAATAAAATTATCAGAGCAACCATTATTTTTTTTTTTTTTTCATTTGTAGACTAATACTTCTGGGCTTTCAAATAGTACCTCAAAGGAAACGTCTTTTATGCAATCGTTACAGGTTAATTTTTTTTTCTTTTTGTTTATTTGAAAGTCTATTTGCTAAATTTTATGTTATATTGTATATTTGTTGTTTCAGACTGCAGTTCTTCATTTGAGTGGCTCAACTCCTACGGATGGTGTTGTTGTTAAAGGAAACCTTGGTTCCAACCCAATGATGGTAAATACAGCAGCTACTGGTGTGAGGAGGACCAGTGGTGTCGTTGTTACACCTCAGAATGGGGTTCGTTTGGTGGCTGATCTCAATGGCTTACCTGCATCCCTCAGTGAACATAATAGACTTATAGTATCAGGTATAGCGGCCCCCGGCCTCCTCGAACACCAGAACAGGGTGCAAATAGTAGCTGGCGTACCTACTTCTTCGGCCCTCTCCCTTGAACAGCAACAGAACAGGCTCATTGTTTCGGGTCCTACCCCGAATACAATGCTTACCCAGCAAGGTCGTGTACTCGTCTCGACTGGCTCACTTGAACATCAAAACAGGCTCCAGATTGTCACTAGTAATTCTAGTGCCCTTTCCCTTACAGAACAGAACAGGGTTATTGTTTCTAATGTTAATGTTCCCAGTAATTTGTCTATGGAACAACAAAACAGGCTGCAGATACTATCAGGATTACCCAGTTCTATCACGGAACAGAACAGGCTGCAGATAGTTTCTGGAATGCAGAACCACTTGACTGAACAACAGAATAGGGTAATTTTATCTGGCGTACAAAATTCTAATATGTCCCTCGAACATCAGAATAGGGTACAGATAGTTTCTGGGGGTCACTCAACTGGAACCATGGCATTAGAACAAAATAGAGTGGAAATTATGTCAGGAGTTCAGAGTTCTTTAACAGAACAACAAAATCGGGTACAAATAGTATCTGGTGTACCAAACTCTAATACCCTTTCACTGTCTGAACAGAACCGAGTATTTTTATCGAGCCTTCCCAACACCAATACCTTATCATTATCTGAAAAACAAAACTTAGTTCAGATAGTAAATTCTAATATTTCACTTTCAGAGGAACAAAATAGAGTGCAAATCGTTAGTGCTATGCCAAACCAAAATCTTTCTGATCAAAGCAGGTTACAAATTGTGAATAACTTACCTAATCAAAGTGGCATTTCATTATCTGAACAGAATAGAGTTCTAGTAACCAATGTTCCTACAACAGGTACAATTTCATATGCTGACAACAATCATGTTCAAATTTTCACTTCTGTTCCTAGTTCTACATCAGAGCAAAGCAGGGTTCAAATAGTTACTTCTGTACGGAATTCTCTCTCTTTAGGAGATTCAAATAGGTTGCAAGTTGTTACAAGTTTACCTACGCATGTGCATAATACTCTACAGGAACATCACAACAAATTACACGTTGTCTCTAATTCAATCTCAAATAGTGGTGCGATAAAAGATCATAAACAGCAAAAATGTGTTTCTACAAACTTTCATGAAGATCAAAGCAATGTACAAATTGTTTCCGCCCTTGTTAATAATGACAAAGCATCAAACCCAAATGAAAGTTTAGGGCGCAGCAACTGTGATGGTTCTAGTGGCATTAAATTCCAACAATATATTAAGCCTAACGAACACCGTGTCATCACTTCAAATGTACATAAAGATAAGGAATTAATAAGACTGGAGGACAAAGAAGATAAAAAAGTTAATTCTAGTGATAGTAATTTAGTAAATTGTGAACGTTTACAGTTTTCAAGTGATGAACCTAAAGTGCAAATGGTAACAGCTAACAATCATTGTGTAGTTCCTCAAAATAATCACGTTCGGACTCATTCATACCCTCAAGAATCCAAAAGCCCTGCACATTATGTTTGTTCTGTTACTTCACCTATCAATTCCCCTCCTGCAACTCCATTCAACAATAGACCTAATTTAACAGTGGTTACACAGCCTCAAAAAAGTGTTGATCATGTTGTGGTAAATAGTGTTCAGGCGAATGTAGCTCCTTCTCATGTAAATACTTCTAAAACGGAAACATCACCCATACCATCTAAAACTTCCCAGGCCAATCGGAGGACTTATGACAATGCTTTTTTAGACAGTATTGCTCAATCTCATCCAAGTTTAGTTATTAAATCACCACCAATGACACCATGTGCTAAACTGATGAAGACTAAGAAGCCTATTAAGAAAGCTGCTCTCGTGAAACCTATGATGGCAGAGGACAGGGTGACGACAGAGAAAGAAGAACCGCCAAATTTAGTTCCAATTAATGTCACTAATGACCATTCTGTTGTCTCGAGAGTTCAGACAATTCAACTCACTCCTCAAAAACAGCAGGTAAAGATATTTTTAAAATATTTTATATGTATGTTTTTTTTCACTAACCTAAACAGTAACCTCATCTGTTTTGTGTTTTAATATAGTTAAAAGTGGTTTTTAACAACTATTGATATTAACAAAAACTTTTCATATTGTAGCAATTAAAACAAATCCAGGCTCAAGTAACTGCTCTTAGTAGCAATAAATTTAGGACAGCTTCTGAGCAAGCTACATTACAAAGACTGATCTCGGAGCAGCATAAAATACTGTTAGGGGGTAAAATAGTACCTACTGTCCCTGGGCAACATGCTCAAGGCGTTGCTTTTGTAAGTAGGTTTTTATAAACCATTTCTGCATGGTAATATAAATATAAATTTACTTAACCTACCCAGCTTGATTTAATGTTATAGTATGAGTCATATTTTTATCTTTTATGGTGATGTTTGTTAATTGTAATGGTTGTGACAACATAGTGTATTGAGCATATCTTCTGTATACATATATAAAGGTATTCTAATGTATCATTGTTAAATAAACTGGAATAATTATGCTATCCAAAGATTATAATGTAATCTTACATACTATGTCCCTTATTGTATATGGTTAAAATATTTATTTGCAGTCATTCCTTAACAAATGAAAACACTGCTATAATAAAGAGATAATTTAATGGTAAAAATCATGATGATTTATAATACATTAAGGTGCAGATATTATCAAATAGAATTTTATCTGGAGTGATAATTCCAGCTTCATTTAGATTGGAGTACTTTTCTTCATTAAGTGAAAAAATGGTCCAACATTTTTTTTTTTTTTTCTTCCTCCAAATTACTATGCCCATCTACCAAATATTGCAACGGTAATTTTATTTCCATACTCCTTCTTTGTTAGCCCCTTAGTACCTCACGCTATCATGACGTAGCAGCTTATCCATAGTCGTCTTAGTCATTCACAAGCCCTCGAAATTTATATAGCGAACATCCTTTCTCTTGTGCCAGTTGAAGTAATGTTTTTCCTCTGTTTTAGCTTCGCAATCAATCTTCACAAATCTATTGACTTAATTTTGATAAACCTGTTTGACTTAACTTGAGTTACGTATATGGATAGTGGTCATTAGAAGGTGCCTACCTCTATTCATATTCTTTTGTTCCAAGCCTACTGATTCTTGTTCTTTTAATAACCTTTCTCAAGAATCTCGTTTCTGTTGTCTACTGCTCTCATAGTGTCATTGCATGCCCATGCTTGGCTTTACACACCAAAGTGAGGACTGTAGTAGGAATGCTTTCTTATTAAAGGTTGTTTTGGTTTTCACTTAAGTTCCTTCTTAAATAGAGTTTCTGATTTGTTGATGCAAATTGCTGGCCCTACCTACTCGGTCACTGATCTTAACATCTGATCTTTCATCATGGATTTTCTTCACTATTCTCCTCTTCTTAATTTCTGGCTAAAGAATTCTTCGTGTATTCGATTATAACTAAACAACTGTAATTATTATATTTAACATTTCAAATACACACATATCTACATATGAACTTATTTATTTTAAAAAGCAGGTAATTTTTTATTGCACTTTTTTCTTCTCTTGTATTTTTTGGTCGGCAATGTGTTCTAGTTCATGAATCTTTTGGAAGAATGTTGGTCCAATAATAATAATTCCTCTTAGTTTTGAAGGCAACAGTGGCATTTCTGTGGCTGCTAACTGGTTTTAGTATCAGTTCCTCTTCCTCAACTTCATCATCATTGTCGTCTTCGTTGTTGTTGTTTGTTGACAGAATATTCTGAATGGTGTCACTATCGTTCGAGATTTTAATGTAATCCCTTAAGCTTTCTTCTTCCCCCTCTTAACAACAACCGTCTTCTAAACCAGTGTCGGTATTCGGCACAAGCCCTGTAGGCCTGAACAAATTTTTTATTGTCTTCAGACAGACACATCCTGAATAGAATGGTGACCAGAACATATAATTTTTTTTCTTCTCCTTTGTCAATAGACTGAACTATTTGCTGCATCATTTTCTTCCTGAAGTGGGACTTGAATGCCCAGATCAATCACTCCTTGGTCCATCGGCCTGCAATTGTGATGTGTTCAGTGGTAGATTTATGAGTCGGATATTCGTCAAATTGATCTTGGGATGAGCTGTGCAGTTGTCGATCAGAACAAGAAAACTTAGTTTGTCCTTTTTTATGAATTCATCAATGCCTGAGATTTGTTGTGAATATCTTGTCAGTCATCCAGGCATTCTTGTTAGCTTAGATATGTTTTTGACATACTTGAAGCACCTAGGCTTCTTGGACTTTCATAAAACCAAGAGTTGCTTATTATAGGTTCCCATCATGTTGACACAAATCAACACAATGGAGTGAGGCGTCTACCTTTCATTTCTACAAGGGTGGTCTGAAAAGTTTCCGACCTAACAAAGCTTTTATTTCACTAGCTTTTATTTATTTTATTATCATCTTCATGTTGAGGTTGGAAACTTTTCAGACCACCTGTGTATTGTCGAAAAAAACTTGGCCCTTGTATCCGAGTCTTCCTTATAAGCGAGTTATAATTTATGTGCCAAATCAATGTGAGCATTCCAACAATTCATTAAGTCAAATCTCCTGTTCCTCAGCACTCAGCATTGTCTCTCTAAAACTGATATAGAGATATCCTTTCTACTATACTTATAAGAAATATCTGTAATAAAAGTTCTAAGGCAGTACTTAGTTCTGTAACATTTTATGAACAATAAAAGAGACATTCATGATTTTTTGATTTTATTGATACAAATTTACTAATACTTGGTTTTAGAGTTACTCTAACATCTCAGGTTGGTTCCAACTCAATTGAAAATATTATTAATTAAATATATATTACATCATTGTTTCGTTGGAACTATTGGTACTCTGAATAGTTTGGTATAAAATACTATTGATGGATCATTGTGTCTACAATTACTTCTGATTGATTTATATTAGATCATCATTGACATGTGTATGACTGGTTTACGAGGGTGGTCTAAAAAGTTTCCGACCTAACAAAGATACAAGACGTTTTTTCAGAAATTTATTTTTTATTTTTCAACATAGTCTCCTTGTAACTATACACACTTCTCCCAGCGATGCTCCCATCTCTGTAACCCGTCCAAATAGTACTCAGCGTTTTTCTCTGCAAAATAATCGTTCACGAAGGTGATTGCCTCTTCATTTGACGAAAATCTCTGTCCGAGCGCAATTTTTAGATAAGGGAACAAAAAGAAGTCGCTTGGGGCTAGATCTGGTGAGTAAGGCGGATGGCCAAGCAGTTCAAACCGTAATTCATGGATTTTCGCCATGGCAACCGCTGAGGTGTGAGACGGTGCGTTGTCTTGGTGAAACAGGATTTTCTTTTTTTGCAAATGTGGCAGTTTTTCCGCAAGTTCTGCCTTCAGCTTGTCAAGTAATGATGCATAGTATGCTCCTGTAATGGTTTTTCTTTTTTGAAGATAATCGATTAAAATAACTCCTTGACTATCCCAAAAAGCAGTCGCCATCACTTTCCCAGCCGAAAAAACATTTTTTTTTGGAGCCGGTTCCCCCTTTGCAGTCCACTGTTTGGACTGTATTTTTGTTTCGGGCGTATAATGGGATATACAAGTTTCATCCACAGTAATTAATCGGTGCCAAAACTCGAATTTATTGCGCCAACAGAGCGTTGGAAATGTTCATTTGAACATGCGGCACCCAACGCGCGGACAGCTTTCTCATCCGTAAATGTTGATTTAATATGTGACAAACACATTCTTTTGGCATGTTCATAACCTCTGCTATCTCTCTCACTTTAATTCGGCAGTCATCTAGCACCATTTGGTGAACTTTGGCGATGTTTTCGTCGATAGTTGCAGTTTTTGGACGTCCCAAACGTTCATCGTCTCCCAAGCTCTTACGACCAGGTTTAAATTCAGCTGCCTAAAATTTCACTGTGGTAAATGATGGTGCAGAGTCCCCATACACAGAATCCAACTCATCTTTTGATTTGCATAGGTGTATTGCCTTTCAAAAACAAATATTTAATGACAGCTCGATACTCGATTTTGTCCATTTTCATAAAAACACTCACATCGACTCACTCAAACGACTGTTACACAACAACTGCGTGTCCAAAATGGCCGAAACTTTGGTGAGTAACTGTCAACAGATGAACAACAAAATTCACTAGCTTTTATTTACGACTGCTGCTATCTTCATGTTGAGGTCGGAAACTTTTCAGACCACCCTCGTATGACTCCAAGGCAACTAAACTCCCTATAAAAATCCCTCTCTTCGGCTCACAGTACCCTGCACATTCGGCCTCCTAATTCCTTTTAATCTTCACCACCTTTGATACATGAGTCATTCTTTAATTTAATTAAATTTAGTTATTATGAAATCAAACATCACATTTTTAATAGTTATTAATATGAAATAAAATTTCACTACTGAATACATTAATAAATATATATGTATATATCACAATCAAATTAGTTGATATATCACCACTATAATTATAAAACTATGGAAAGACTACACTTATCATGGTTACTTGACTCGCACTATTTCACCCCTATGAGAATTTTGTTTTGATATTTCATATGGCGATTCAGTTGATCCATTGAATAATTCTTTAATTTAGAACTAATATCTTCCCATTGCCTCCTTTTCCTTCCCACCACCCCTGTCCTTATTAACATGACTTAAAAATGTTACATAAAGTTCCTATTCTAAATCAAGTCTAAATATTCTAAAATAAAAACGCAAATTTTTAACCAATTGAAATTCAAACTTTTTTTTATGTACTCCCCTTTTTTTTGTTTCAATTAAACTTCACCAGGGTTCTTTGTCACTTATGAAGTTTTGTAATTAGCGGGACATATCCTTTCACTTTTATTACTAATTTTATTAAATTTTTGATGAACTAAAAACCAAATATCACATGGTATTTCTTTGCAAATATTTTTTATTATGAATTGCTTTTAGGTTTCAGCAAATACAAATAACTCATCTGTAAGGTTAGTCCCTGTGCCAAGTTCAAGGGTATCAAGCACTCAAGAGCAGCAAACTTCTCCGCAACAACCTCAGTCAGTCACTCATGCAAATAAAGCAACATCACCCATACCCATTCAAGTAAATTTCATTTATTGATTTTTTGCTTATAGTAGTGATATATTTTTATAGTTGTCCAGAATTGGCTAACTATTTCAGGCATAAAAAGCAATGATAGATAAATAAATTTTACTGACATGAATATCTATGCGAAGACCATGAAGATGTTCTCACCACTCCCCAAAAAAATTGGAGATATTTCCCTGTAATTCTCTTCATTATCAATTTGTGATGACAAGTGCAATTGATATAAATTATAAGTTCTTGCTTGTTCCATAGATTGATGGATGGGTGGGCATGTCATGAGCCATAGTGTGGGTGTGGGTTTTTCATCATCTACTTGTATTGTTTGCTACAGATTCCTTTTGGTTCAATAAGAAAGCATCTGAGTATTCAATTACTCCAAGGAGTCACATCTTGCAATTTGCCAGCTCTTGCCAGGAAACATACATTTTCTCCTTTACTTCTCTTTAGAATAATGTTCCATCCCTTAAGAGTCAGCCACCAAGGTAGGCCACCCATTCTACTGACTCTTGCTTAATGCGGAGAGAAGAAAGAGCTTTTTTCTTCTCACCTTGGTTCTGGCCACTGTTCTCATCTGGACCAAGTCCATCCTGAGCTGCCCTCACAAGCTAATTCCTCCCATCCCGTGAGTACTAACTCCTGAGAATCCTACCCTGACATACTTATTAATTTGTTGGCAAGTTTTAATCTCCATTCCAATAAAATCCCTTCAAAAAATATATATTTTGTGAGCCTACCCTGAGTACATTGTAACAGGCAAATGGAATGGCTTTATTAGCACAACTTGTTTCCCAGTCACCCATGTAAACCTAGTCTGATAAATGTAACTCTCTTGTTAGGAAATGCAATCTTGCCATTTTCCCTTTGATTTTACACAAGAATATGCTCAATGGGGGTGGGTGGAGGGGTTCTGTAATTCAGTTATTTGTTGAGTCATCCATTTTAAAGTTAAGTCCTAAAAAGTAACCGATTCCAATGTCCAAAACGAGAATTTTGTTATTTACTAATTGATCTGGAGGCCAATTCTCTTAGCTCAAAGAAAACATCTTTATCCCTCCCAATGCCGGGTGAAAAAAATTACAGTAAATACCGGATGATGCACTTTCGGACCTCACCTAATTTTCCAACCTACAATAGCAATAAGATCAGCATGCACCCATCAGATGAGTACTTCAGTACTCGAGGAACTAAACCTGTCTGTCCTTCCTCCAATAGTCTGTCTTAAAAAGAAGTGAAGCGAGGAAATCCCTTTTATGAGTGGATAACCTTAATAGTTAAGTAAATTAATGTCTTTTCTTATTCTACTATTCGTGTTTTTCTTATTGATTTGCCTATTAGGGAGGTTTTCTGGAACTTAACTAGAGGGAATATTGAGTTGTATTTCTAAATAGATTTAATTTAAAACTTATTGTCCAACTAAATATTAAAAAATAATATGTTCATAATTAGATCGGTAGATAACTGAAGGGGAGACCCATATGGTCTGATTTGGCCTGTAGGCCCTTTCCCCCCCCCCCCATTGTAACCATTACCATGCTACTGTTCCCCTTGGAATCTCCTGGATCTTTTTAACGAAGTCGAGGGTTCCATTTGATGGAATTAAGTTCTTCTAATGAACCCTGTCGCAGCCTAGGGTATAAAACCTTAGTTTGCTGAATGCTTCGCAACCTCCTAAAAAATGGTTGGAGGTCTGTTCTAGTCCACCATCATTCAGATATGAAGGGAGTTATGGTTTTAGACAGTACAGTGGCAGGGAAGGCCTACAAACAGTGAGTCTGCTCCCAGCTTTGCTTATTCACCTGCTCTTTCATTGCCGTCTATACCTGGATGGCCAGGCAACCCAGTATAGGCAGACCTCTTGTTTTGATGCGAGGTCAATGTTCATTGTTAAGTATATTATGATTATTTACTGGCAAATAATAATTTTTTCTTTCTTAATTTTATTTCAGCAAGCTTCAACTCAGACCCCACCAACCCTTATGTCAGCTCCTCCGCAACCAATCTTTTCAAAAACTAAAAGAGCGTCTCTGTAAGTATTATGCCATATTATAATATTCATTATCTTACTTTTAGTTTGTTTATTTATATCTTTCTATATGTATATCCTTGCCTAGTATTGAACCATAGGGTGCAATGGTGTAGGTTTTGCATACCTATATTACTTAAAAGATATGGACTTACATTATAACTACTTTGTCCACAACAGATCAATGTGTTTCTTGGCATCCTCTATGAGCCTTTGACCAGGTGGCCAGATTTTGTTAGTCTGCTTTCCAACTGGTACATTTAAAAGTACCCAGGAATCTATGGAAACTTCATTTTTAAAGGAGTTTCTTTAGGATCTTTTCCTCAGCTAATCTAGTAACATAACCAACCCACTTCAATCTTGCTAACATTATGATCTACACTATATTTGCTTCACCAATCAGCCTGACCACATCATTGTTAGTATGCTAGTGAGTGCATTTTACACTGTTCGCCTTTTTTAATGGAACTGAAAATCCGGTGCAGTATATTACTCACAAAAATAGAAGTTTTCTTCTCCTTGGAACCTGTTACTATCTATGCCTCGAAACTATAATTTAGCACTGGGCGTACAATTTTTGTTCAACATCCTTAATGGATTTTTCCACTTTGAGGTATTTTAAGGGTGATAATGTGGTTAATTTCTTATTAGAGCACCATATAGGTAGGCCATGTTATCTACATGTTGCCACTCTATTCTAACATGCATATCATTGGGAGATTATATCACCTCCCAGACCAGGATTTGAACCCACTATCCATCATGGGAGTCAGGCATTCTATTAGTGGATCCAAGAACCACTGGGTGATTGGTCAGCACAGTGGAACTCTGTATTAGCTGCAAAGCTATGAAATAAGGAGGAGGATTTACCTGAATTATGTCAAATTTCAGTATAACAATTCACCAACTGATAGAAGTCATTAACAGGAGGATAGTCTAATGAGACATGGATACCAGACTGGCTTCTCATCGAAAGAAGTATAGACTTAGCTTCACTATCACACAGTTCACCCATGCTCCTTCTTTAAGGATTTTGATTAATATCAATCAATCAAATGGTGCAGATATCAGGGAACAAGAAACACATTCTGCAGCCTGGATTAGTTTCATACATCATGCTGATGACTGGAAAAATACCTGTATAGATGGATTTCCTGATCAGTAAAAGGGGTAGTGAGTGGAAAGGCCACTTGAAAGGGAAATAAGCCTTCTGAAAACACTGCAATAATACTTACAAAAAAAAAACCTTGAATTTTATTTCATCCGTTATTTGAATAGAAAAGGATGTCTACTTATACTAAATACTATATTACGTGCCCTAGTAGGGGTGCAGCATACAACACCCCAACAAGAGAAATTCCCTTCTCCCAATGTACTCAGTATTAATTATCTTAACTGTTAGTGAACTGTTTAGTGAGTATTACTTGATTTTTGCATGTATAATAATTACTATTTTTCTTTATTGTACCTGTAGGATTGAACAACAAATGCAGGCTGATAGACAAGGGGCTTTAAATCCAGATTGTAAAACGCCGTTTATGAGTAAAAGTGATGCTGTGAAGAGGTTAATTCGTTACCATACTCTAAATGAGCCTGTACTTAGCGAGAAGGATTTAGCGAAAGCAGATGAGCTGTTTGAGCAAACAGCAAAACATCTGCTTGACAAGAAAAATCATTTGTACAATAAATTCACATTTCTCATACTCAAGGAAAGTATGGTAAGTATATTAATAGATTTATTAATGGTTAAATATTGTTTTTTTTATATTTTCACTCGGATTAATTCAATACAACCTTAAATTTTAAGAGCATTTTTGGTCAACTTCCTTCTTGGTCACTTAAAATTGCTTTTTAAAGAAACTAAAAAGATTGCTAAAAAAATCAGGAAAAAAAAATTAAAAGCAGTCTACTATCTGGCTAGATTTGAGAAAACTTTAAATTGTTATCATAAATAGCAATTAGCTTTTTAGCAATAACTGATAAGAGCTGATAATTATAGATGTAAGTAAGCTAATATAATGATAAAGCATTTTACAGTACTAGTGCAAACATTATTTACATCATTACAAACCAACTATTTTTCAATATTTGTTGGTGTTCCATAAAGAACAATTTTCTAGATAAAATTAGTAAAAACAAATTTATTTCACATGTTTAGTTAATAAAAAGATGTATTTAATTATTTTGGCAATTTCTTTAAATTAGAAATCTTCATATTATCTGTATTGTAATAGATAATTATTTTGTATACATATTATTTTTGTATAATTTCACAGAGGCTACAGCAAACCAGTGAATTAGTATTATTAGAAAGACTGTTTGTGTCTGATGAAACCTCAAGGTTAGAGCAGATAAAGCAGGAAGCTAATGCCCCTCCTGTTGCACCTGCTTCTGCCACACCATCATCATCATCATGTGAGTTTATTATTATATTGTTAATATTTTAAGATATTAACTCTAATTCTGCTCTGTCTGATTCGCTTACCATTCCTTCCCCATTTAGGGAATTCTCCTTTAAACTTTAAATTTTCCCCCAGCATCTATGCGCAGTGAAAAAAGTTTAGTGAAAGTTATAAGATTTAAACTTTAAAAAGATGGTGTACAGAATGAGGGAAACACTTGGGAGGAAGATGGGACTTCCTTTCTTAATTATTACGGATGTAAAATTAGTTACTTGAGTATTTTATTGTAAATCTATCTTTTAAATACTAATGTATAATAAAAATTAAAAGCAATAAAATCAACAAAATGTATGAAAAATTAATTACACTCATGCTTTATGGATGTTTTCAATATAGCATTTTTACCTGCCAGCAATCCAGCTTATTTAATGTGCACACTTTTTATTATATCTTCTCGTCATACATTATTACAGTAGAGGGAATTTATTTTTAAAGTGTACATACACCTACAAATTTTGACATAGATCTAATTTAGGTATTGGTTGAGTTAATATAAACATTGAATTAATTTAACTAAATAATACAATTTTCTTTTATTTAATTATTAGTTTGGATGTAAGCAATTAAAAAATTAATTGTTAAATTTCTCAAATAAAAATTGTCTGATTTTCAAAACATTTTACATAATTCTATAACTCAGTATGTGTTAAATTTTAGATTTTGTCTTCAGAGAAAATGATTTTTATTATGCACACTCTATAGAATTCACTTGGTATTAGACATACTTACATGAAATATGAGGATTGACCAACAAACCAGATAGATTATTCAATGTTAAGATAGTTATCCTGTATTCTTCCTGCTTTTATGTGCTGCCTCTCTTATGAAGATAATAACCAATTTAAACATTCTCCAGTATTTCCAACCATTTATATTGTTATTGGTTCATATATATGTATTTTATAAATCTCATAAAATCAATAACCCAATTCAGGTTACAATTGAATAGTTTAGATCGGTGCTTAAAGTTAATGTACAAATATTCAATTATCTATTATATTATCAAAAATAACAAACTTTAATTAATTTAATGGGCAATGTTAGACAAGGAGTGGAGAGTACAATTAATTTCAAACCTAAATATACAACCTCTTCCAATCCAACACCTCAATTATATACAAACAATCCTTCACAACTTTATTGCTGTATAACAAAACCCTTCATTGTGTACATCAATCACAATTGGCTTTAATTTTTGACTTTATTTGACTTTACCTTTTTGAACATTCACAACTCTTTTCATATCCCCCTTACCCAGAATCAGGGGATAACATTAAACAAATGATAATTCGAGTATAAAAAAAAAAATAATTGATTGTTACTGCTCATTTTCATTTTTTTTTACCAGCATTAAAATATTTTTAGGTACAGTAGCTGTAAAAAGGGAACGAGATGATTGTGATAATATAGAAAGTAAAAAGCATTGTCCTGACGATGAAGAGATCAACGCTCAAGTGCAGAATGCTATTGATAGCATTCTCAACCTGCAAAGGAATGACCCCCTTGAAGAAGCTGTGAGAAGTATTTCTTCATAGTACTGTCTTATATAATAAGCCATAACCCTCCCTAGTATTTATTCATGTTAGCAAGTGATTAATTTAAATGAAGTATCGTCAACCAGTATTTTTATATTTGTTGTTAAATTTTTATCATTATTTATAATTGTTAACAGTTTACCAACCTTAGAAATTATTATTCTAGTTTTAATTCTATTTATTTTTTTGTTTCATATTTATAATATTAACATATTTTTAAAAATATAAAATTGAACTGATTACGATTTGTGGAAAACTGGAACTCTTAATCACTGATTCAATTTTAGTTTATTAATTTCTTATATTAGTGCTTCACAAATTATTAAATGGTAATTACATAACAAGTGCCTTTAAATTAAAAGGAAAGCATTCATTTCCAAATGTTTGGGTTATATGTAATTGATTGAGTTTAATGCTAATGAAATTTAGTTCTAAGTAAGTAAAAAAAAACATTGTTTTTATTTTTATTCTTTTTGTTACTGTGCCCTCAGTCCACGACAGTTGACCTAAAAGTTTTATTACCACTTCATTGTCAAGATAATATGTTCTTAACCCCTAATCATCAGTTTTGGTTACCTAAAAAAATATATTATGAAAAGTTTTCTATTTTTCTATGTTTTTAATAACATAAAATAATTATTGAATCTTTCAGACAACAAAATTTTGATTTTCAAACCCAAATGCATTGTAAGTAAAAAAAAAAAATGCTATTCTGTACCTGAATTAAAAACTGAATCACTGAAATAGATGTGCACACTGAAAGTGTAGAGAAGATATTTTAAAACATTTGGCTTTATACAATACAATGTTCTTTCTTGCTTTAGGTTAGTATTTGAGGTTTGGGAAAGTTATGGTAGTTGCTACATTTACTCTAGGTCACTGCCATTCTAATTAAAATTTACTATTATGGTGACTTTTTTAAAATTATTTTCTATTGGTTTTTTACCAGATGATATGATTATTAATCGGTTGATGAATTCATCTATGAGTAAAAAAGGCTCTATCAATGGCTGAAAAAGGCTTAAATGATAAAAAAAGAAAAAAGAAATATTCCTGATAGCACTTTTAATACTCATTTGCTCTTAGCCAGTAGTAAAATATAATTTAGTTTTTAAATTATAACAATTTTTTTATAAGTTTAAATGATTATTTTTAGTTATGTAAGTAATTAATCTCTGCTGATTAATTTAATTTAATTCTGCACGATTGGTATTTATTTCTTCTATTGAAGCATTATTTTTTAAATTTGTCAGATAATTTAGTATTATCTTGAAATAAAATCTAGTTAGTAATTAAGAGATCTTATTAAAAATTTAAAGATCATTTATTTCAGTTTGCAAACTGAAAAAAGGTTGATTAGAGAAAAGAGAATTTTCCTTCTGTCAGGGGTAGGCTATCTTTTGATCAGAGAGATACAAGCATGTCTTAAGCATGTTGCACAAAAAAAGGTTTTCACTGTCTATTTTATTAAGTACCTGTAGTAGATGAAAGTATTGCGGTCATCACAGAACAAGATTGGGAAGGAATCAGTTTCCGGCAATTTTAGGATGCTATTGGTACGTGCCCAAGTTTTGTTTCTATGATAAATAGCTCAAGGTTGAATCAAAATTTTGGTTCCACAACCTTTTTGAGGTAAATTTGATAATAAACACCCTTGTGTTTTCATAAGGGTATCTTATAATGTAGCATTTAGCTAAAGTGCTTCTAGATTTGAAGGCAATTAAGCAAATCCTGGCTAGATAGACAGTAAAATCAATTAAATAAAGTGGTTGGCTCCCGATAGATTGTTCACTTCCTGCCCTCAATGACAGTACATCAATGTGTACTAATAAAAAACTAATACACTCCTCAATCTTTGCCTCTATTTTATATTATTTAAAAAATTACAGGAGAGGGATAGTATCAAAACCAGTATTTTCTATCTTTTTGTAATTATTATTGTTTTTGTAAAACTAAATTTCACATTTTATTCAATTCTTAATTAAACTTCTTAATAAGACAAAATCCTATTAATTACAATCATAATCGGGCAGTAGTTTATTACATGTAAACTAACTAAAAAAATGAAAATCACTTATTTACAACCATCAAATATTTTTCAGTAGTTGATAGTTGGCAGCGCGCAACTACTATTTGTCAACTATCAGTTCTGTAGTTGGATTTCAAAACTACAACTTAAGTAGTTGAAAGCAATGGGGAATACCAGCTAGTAGTTGTAATTTTAGTTACGGAGCTACAACTCAGTTACTATACAATGTAAACTTCTATATGTTGTACGTATACTCTACTTTAAGTTTGTGTTTGTTAGTTGATACATGATACACATTTGAAATATTACATTTTTTAATTTAGTAAGTTAAAAAAAGACAAAGAAAAGAGTGGGCACTACCAAAATTAAAGTTTAGTTTATTTTTTTATTTTGCAATTTTGGAAAAGTGATGATCGCAGGTTTTGATACTAGTTGACTGCCTCATATTATTTCAGATAATTAAGGAAAGACATGGTCATACACCAATCATTACTGCTCTTGCCTTTTCAAGAAACCTCTTAAGGTACGTTTTTTCTGGAACTGCCCTCCTTAGTGGTTGGTAATGACTGCGGCTTGATGACTTCACGAGCATTGACTGCCGAGCAATTCCAATGAAATATGGTCTGTTGATTTCCTTCAAAAGTTCAGTCTACTGACAGCAGTCACTTCCAACTGCTACAGTGGGTGGCAGTTCCAGCCAAAATGTACTTTCATGATCAATTTAATTCGTAATATAATTAAGAAAGTGATTACTCTAACAAATGAGTATTGGATAGTTGCTGAAATATTTCTTGAGATTATCTCCTTTTTATCACAGTGCTTCATTACTAGCCCTTTGTAGGAAAATTCTTCTTTGGCAAATGTAATGGAAACTACCCAGAGTCACTGATAAAATGTTGGGGCTTAAAACAATTGATATAATTATCTGTAGGTTAGTTCAAATCAGGTAACATACCAACTTTTACAATTTTAGGCTGTACATAAGATAATTTGTTAGTGCCTTGGTGACCAGTATCACTCAAAAGTCATGTAATCGTAATTTAATTTTATGGTTGGCATTTAGTAAATGTATTCTCTGTATTACTTTCCCAATAACTTCATATTTATTGTCATTAACAGTCATCAAATTGACCACCTTACTTAATTATGTATTAAACTTGGCCAATTATAATCAGCATTTGTCTCATTTAAATAGTACAGAAGCTCCAGATTTTATCTCTTTGAATTATTTGAGCACTAATAGACGAATATATATTTTTTCCCCTCTTAATAAGTTAACAGAAATAAAAATACGTACCCAAACCTCGCTTTTGTGTATTTTATATTGAGATTGTTTATATTTATTTTAAAAAAATTTATGAATCATGTCATTTTTTTGTATATAGTGTAGGTTAGATTAGCCTTTACGATAATCAGTAAAATAATCTAACATTGGCCTGTATATTCATAATGTATTTATTTTTTCTTGTAATTTATTACCTATAATTTTTCTTCTTGAGAATTTTAAGCATTGAATTATTTATAGACTTGATGTTTTATGAACTATGAACATATTTAATAAGATCATTTTAATTTAATTTTTTTTTCTGTCTGGTCAAATTGATAATTACTAGCCCAAAGAAAAGGTATACTGGCAGGATCGGGACCTCTTTAACATTCAGTCTGGTGCTCTACCAACTGAGTCCTGCAGGAGTGAGGATCTTCCCAATATGAATTCTCTTTGGCGAAATTCTCATAATGATGACAGTAAGCATCACACCATGGAGGTTGATGGCGGGAACACTATGCAACCCCTAAATTTAAGTTGTTACTGAGAGCTAGATTTCTGTGTTAAGTTATTATGTGAAAATATAGAATATTTAAATTTATATTGTAAATTTTGGTTGTAATTGGTGATAGACTCCACTGTTGATAATTATTAAGGTCAGTACAGTTGGTAGAGCATCTGACTGGATATTGGGGAGGTCACTGGGCAGAGTCCTGATCTTGCCTATGTATTTTTTCTTCGGCTAATAATTATTAATATATTATATAATTATAAAAATTTACAATATTAAAACTATATATCTTATATTTTCATATAAAACCATAACACAAGCAAACTAGCTCTTAATAATAACTTTAACTAAGGGGTCCTATGGTTTCCTCACTGTCAACCTGTGGATGTAACAGCCCAAACCGATATTCCAACATACACATTCAATCATGTATAAATCGCATTTAGAAATGAACTCCCAGTTAATTAATGCAATTATATTTCATTTTTGAAAATTGTTTCACAAATTATTTAGTAGTTTCTGATTTTAATTTACATTGTCTTTGGCTTGAATATCTTATTGTTGCAATCACTATGAAATCACTTTCATTCAATCATACTTGGCACTGAAGTAGTGAAATTTCTATTTCCATTCGTAACTTTCTCCCTCCATTTGGCTAATCTAGTCTTTTTTTTTGTTTTATGTTTCCCATAAAATAAATAAATATGTAGTGTGTATATGTACATTTATATGCACACTTTTTCACCTTACATTTATGTAGTATTTTAGAATTTTTAAAATTTAAGTTCCTAATTTGGTACTGCTTAACTTCCAGCGAGGTGGAAATGACTACCAAATGTAGCCATCAGTTACTCATTTTATAAATATAAATAGTATCGCTGTATTATATAGAGCATTTACTATTTAATGTAATTATAAATTAAAAAGTAGAAAATACAGTTAGAAAAGGAATTGTATAATTTTTTTCGGGGATATTAGTGTACATAAATGCATAAAAAGGATTAAAAGGTGCTCTGTGCATAATTAGACTTCCTCGAAGTTCATTTTGTGATATTTTTTTTTAATAACCATTTTAACTTTCAATGAAAGTGTGAAATTTTATAACTGCTAAAATTATTATGAGAGTTGTTTTCGTAATGAAAGCGATTCCACTTAATTATTTAGTTGTTAAGAATTGTACATAAATATATATATAATTAATTTTAAAGTAAATTTTATACCCTTGAATCACCAGCTGTATTTTCTACTTATTTAAAAAAAATATTTTTTCAATTTTACAGAACGAATACCATCTGTGTAAGCTTATTTTATAAATGAATGTTAAGTAATATCACTGGAAGTCGTTTCTGTAAGCATGGAATCTCTAAAGAAGCAATGGTTTACAAATTTAAGGTTGTGATGAATGAGTTTCGATCTCAGTGTTTTACTATCATTTGTAGAAAGATTTTTATGTGTACAAATTAATTTATGATTTATTTTGTCTGTTATTAAGTAATTTTAAGTCTTAAATAGATTGTAAAATGTGTAATATTTTGTATATATTGTACAGATCTTTTACAGATAAATGAATTTGAAGAAATCTTAATTTAATGATGATATCTTGTGCTTATTTTTTCTTACTCCTAATTCTAGTTAGTTCCTATTTCTACCTGGTGAGCCATAACAAAATCTACTGATTTATTATACTTATGTTTTACACTTTGATGTACACTCTTCCTTCCTTTCTACAATGTGGATGCGGACTTCATACTTTTTTTTTTTTAATACCAGAAACTCGTTATGTTCAATTGTGTATGTAGGTTCTGCTCTTTTGGTTTCTCATTTGACCTAGAGACATAAATTTTTTAAGGAGGTCCTGCTTAATTTTGCGACAAAATACATATTCTTTTTAAATAATGAGTTCAATTAAAGAGCTTGCTGTACTGAATAATAATTATGTCATTTGAAAATTTTTTTTAAGCTATAATTACAAAAAGGCATTAAAATTGTGTTAGTGACTTTAACACGAGCCGAGTATGATGTAAGATACATGATACTTTCGTTTTATGATAGAGATTAAAGCAGCCTCATAAATAATGAAGGGTTGTTAATTAAAAAATACACATTGAATAGGGTTTCAAATTAAAGTTCTCTGCACTCTGATTAATAATATGTATGTTGGACTATAATTACTGTTATTAATTTTAGCAGATTTAACAAAATTCTAGATTGTGATAGACGTCTACTTGTCTTAATTTTTTTTTGGATACTGCGGGGATTTCTATAATACAATTTCCATCTTATAACGCAGATTTCTAATGACCCTTGTCTCTAGGATCATTTTGTTAGATGTATCTTTTGTTAAGAACCCAGGAACAAATCTGAAGATTGTTCAGAATCAATTTGAGCCAGTATCTGAGCACACCTGCTTTGGTTCACAAATTAAGACAACCCGTTATTGCAGCAGACCAAACTTTTTTATATTAAGACTGATTTATCCTGTTTTGTATGGATTGGTAACCTGGACAACAACCAAACCCAAGGAAAGGGGCATTCAAACATTTGAATAAGCAGCTAAACCTGAACAGCACTAGGAGTGCTGCCCATCTATCCATCCATCTGCCTGAGCTCAATCTTGCTGTATAGCTTACTCATTGTACACTTACCATACTCCTTACAGTTTTAATTTTTGTGCCTAAATTTCATAGTTTTTGAGAATTATTGAATCATGAGATGATCCAGACATAATTAGCTTTCAAAGCTGAAATTCGCATTCATTAAATTTAATTAACCAAGTCTATATAGCTCATATCATACATGTCTCTATGCCATAAAATGTGTCTTAGACAGGCCAACACGTGAATTCAAATATGGCATTAGTTTTTGCTTAGATGCTCAAATTTCTAAGCTATAACATTTTAGTGAGAAATACATTACACTATTTTAAGTTAAATCCATGGAAGAAATAAAGAATTATATATAATAAACAAAGACCTTGGAAAAAGTCACTGAACACTTCGGAAGCTCTTTTTTCATGACATTCTTGATTGAATGCATTTTGGAACCGTCTTTTTTTAAACTCGAGCAGTAATCTACCATCATGTGCGTATCCCACCTTACATGGTAGCAGGCCTCCATAGTTTTAATATGGTGAAATCTTTCACCTTGTTCCTCACTGGTGTCTCCTAAATTTTCAAGAAAACTATCTAAGTGTCTGTGTAAATAGTGCATCTTAATATTAATACTCGTGTTACACCCAAGGAATTTGAAACTTAAGAATCTTGTTTACCAGTTCAACATAGCTTTCAGCTTTGCATTTGCCCAGAAAATTTCTGACAACTGCAACTAATGAATTCAAAGTTCGCTAAGCCTCATTCATCGAATTTACAAGGTAGGTCCTTGATGCATTGACCTATTTTCAAGCCTTCAAATATTCCTTTTTTAATTTTTCCCCCTTTATCAGCAAAACATGATCCGTTCTTATCAAGAGCCTTTTGAAACTGCTTTATATGCAGTGGAGGAAAAATGACTTTATTTCATTCAACTAAGGGGTCGTTAATGACAGGTCTTTTCTAACCCAGTGTTGCGTTTTGTCTCTGCTATCCCAAAGGCACAAGAAGCAAGGATATATGTTGTGGCCTCTTAGATGTCCAAGGAGAAAGTTTACCATTTTTAAGTCCACAAAATTCGCTCATTGATGTTCATGTTATCTTCTCCAAGACCATAGCTATGGTATTATATTCTTTCATTTTTGTTGAGTGAGCAATTGGTAATGAACGATATTTATTCCCACTGTGTTGAAGAGCACATTTCAAACTTTGCATTGAGCTGTCAATAAATAGGTGCCAATCATCTGGAAAATAGTCAAGAAGACCCATTTTTCCAGGAGTCCTCTGATTTCGTGACAAAATACAAGATTGTTGTCTTGAGATAAGAGAAATACAGGAACCAATCCTTGTATATGTGATTTAGAACTGCACAAAATTTGAGTTAGAGCTGCACGTTCTCTGATCTAAAAAAGTTGAGCAGATAGAGATAAACTGATTTCTTCATATTTAGATTCAGTGCCCCAAATATCAGTTCTAAAACCCTAGGCACCATAAAAAAATTTTTTTTTCTTGTTGGCCTATGTTATTTTATACCACTTTTATGAAATAAAAAGAAAATATCAATGTCTTTAAGCAAATATTACCCACACAACAAAAAATAATGACATCTACTTTAGGCAATTTAGCACTATTTGCATTGAAAAAAAAAGAAAAAAGTGGACTTTTTGACAGCCCCTACTATTGTTTTCACTTCTATGTGGGGCAAGAGGACATACTTTGAAACAGGTGTTAGGTATAACATCTCTGTGTTCCTTATCTTGCCAGTATTTAATAGTAGAGGAGTTTCTTGATCATACTTGGACTTGAGATTTTTATTTTTTAACCAATCAATATTTCTTTATTGTGATAAAATTACAATCTGCCTAATTGGGCAATAAGTAATTGTGATAAATGTTCTCATTCATACCATGTTTAGAATTCTTCATTCACTCGCTCACTCATACAGTATTTACAAACAGCCCAGAGATCTCCCAAATCCACATAGTTGTCACCTCCCTCGCATGGGAAAGAGGAAGCTGAGTCTTGGGAAGGCAGCCACATAACCGGATACGAGCCAGTGAATGCTGACCAAGACATGATTGGAGAAACTGGTCGTTACCAGGACTCCCACTGTCATGTATGGTGGTGAAGTGTTATGACTGTGCTGGGGCATTAGGGTACAATGGAATAGTAGATATTAATTCTACATTTTCTTGATTGTTTATTTCTTTTTATATATTTAAAAAAAAATAGTTAGGCCACTCACCGATCTATTGAACATATAGATACTTATTCCTGCAAAGACCTGATGCACTTATTATTTTTTCCATTGTACCAGCTACATAAATGGTAAGATATTGTTCTGGCAAGTTCCCTTTAGGACTAGATCAATAGTAAATGGTATTTTTTAATAAAAAGAGTCAACTAATGTCACAGCTTTTTGACTCCTTCAAGTTCAACTGTATTTTGGGCAATATTTCTTCTATAAGGTAATACTATTTTAGAGAATTTAAGATTCTTTATTAGTATATTTAAAAGAAAAGTTTGGATTTTACATGCTAGGGTAAACTGTATCGAAAATAAAACAGTTATTTAGAAATGCTGTACTAGTGACATCATGGAGCAAATCAAATACGATCCGTATGACCACGAAGATAACATTTAGCAATCTTTTTTTGAAAGCGTGAATGCATTTGAAAACTTTCCTAAATCGATAAGATCAGGGCAGAAGATGCTTGCTCTTCCTGGAAATATTAGGGACCAAAAGATTGAAACACTTGAGAGGTGAGAATGGGGGAAGACCCCTGAAACATGAAACTACTATATTTCATTCCAAAACAAAGAAGGAATTGTGCCAGGAAAAAAACGTTGAATTGAAGATATAATAAAAGGAATGGCAGAGTAAGAGGATTAAGAGATGGACACTTGCAGGATCCCAAAGAATTGGTTGGGAACATACATAGGTAGTAAAAAGCTCAAAACATAATATATACGATACTGAAATAAAATCGTCGATAGTTGCCACTTAAGACGAAAGATTTGTTATCTACCATCCACAGTCCGATTATTTTTAGCATCTGGCCTTGCCTTATATACTAAGTATAAACATAGAACACACTTTCCAGAAGCTGTCTATTCTGGCTGGCTGTTTGTAGTGTGGTCCAAAATAGTTTCCAGGTCAGAAACATTGGCAAGCCTTTGTCCTAAAATATAATTTGTTCATCTTTAAATACGACAGGCAACCGAATTCTTAAGCAATAAAACTTATTGTTTTGTTTTATACCCTTACGTTTTCCAATAAGTAATAGGTATTTTATTTTGAAAGAAAAATTTCAGGAATTCGAAATTGTCTATGTTCAAACAAGAACAGGTATAGAAGATATCAAAGTTGGTTTATGACGTTGAAGAAAGCTAATTTATCAGTAGTTCAATCTACAGTTTTGTAATGCTGTGAACAAGTGGAAGGGTCTTGAGCAGAAAGAACTGTGACTTCATGGAAGTCACTGACGGTTCCCTATTATTTTAAAGTAAGAAACCACATCCTTCCAAGACCTCCCTACTTCCCAGAATCGTATCCTTTCTTATACATATATGTCTCAGCTTTAGCCCCGGAGCCCACTTGCTCATAGACATTCAAACCAGTTTATTGTAACTCTCAATATTTGAATATACCAGTGTTTTTCTTGTACTTTATAATAAAGTTTTTCTTTCTTTTCTTTTAAAAGACTTTCCTCTACTAAAATTATTTAACTGGCGCCCGAACAGGCACCTGGCACTGGCAGTATACTCAGTAAATTCACGGCAGTTCACCATCTAGATATCCCTCATTTAGCAACGGACAGTGGGACCATTCCAATAGCGTGAGAAGAACGATCCAAATACCTCTGGAAAGATACCCCACAGGACAGGACTTCACCGATATTGGGTACTGATCTATTTAAATAGATTTTCACCAGGGAACCACCTAAAGAAATTCGTTATATATCTGAGGAAGTTGAAGGGAGAAAGAAAGCTGGACTTTATTGAAGACATCATTCATTTGGGACATGCAAACTTCAAGTCAGAAGAGATCCGTTCGTCATTAAACCGAGAAGATCCGAAGAAATATTCTCTGCATCTGTGAGTAATTCTTGAATTATAAGATTTTAGATAACAGGATCTGGGATTGTTTGGCTTCCTATCAATAAACGACTTAAAATCGCTTTTAGTAAATCACTTTAAGGACAGTCGGACAACATCACACCTACAACATGAAACCTCTCAGATTCATATGAACAGCAATGAACACACAATTGACTCTATTAATAGAATTATCCCACATCAAATTCTGATTCAGAACCGTATAATGATTGACACCTCTATCTGTAATCAAGAACAAGAAATCTTATCACAAAAGGTACTAAAAGTCGACCATGTTCTCAGAAATTTACTATCAAGACATAAGAACTCAACATATGAACAATATAATGAACAAGATTAACAATGTAATAACTCCGTGCTGCATACGCAGATGCATTTGAAGGAGGGCAGATTTACAAATACAACATTTCTTTTTATAGTGAAAAGATCAATATACAAATATACAGGACTAGGTGATGGGGCTCACCTTCGGATTACAAAGAGGGAAGCTTACAAACTAAAACTTAAAAACTAGACCCTAAAGATTAAAGCGTTTCCTTCCTCGACAGCTTCCTTCCATCGATAGGGAAACGGAGCGGGGGGGGTTATCGTGCTAAACACCGGGTTTGTCAAGTACTGTAGTGAGTCGAAAAATTTTATATGTCTACGTTGAATGAATTCATCCACAGTAGGCAGGTCAAAGACCTCGTGAAGCTCACTGTTGCTCCGTTGCTCAGTTAATGTTTATCGGCTTTCGAATTCAAAACAAAGGAAAAAAAGGTACAGAGAAAGTTACGCATGAAAGTTAGAACTAGACTGTTTATTTCAAGTCTATAATCCTGTGTATTTACATTCGGGATGTTTACATCCCGACGTTCGGGGATTAAGGTTCAATACTGATGCTGCCCGGAGCTTAACTCCCCCCTGCCAGTTTACGCACACCTCCCCGTAAACTATCAAGTCTAAATTGAGGACGACTTACGCGATATTACGATCACTCTCCTAATCGTACTAGGGAGTGAAGGCCAGCCCAAACAGTTCACAACCTGTAATCCCTTAGATTCGGTCGTATTCTTTAGACACTTATAGTCCAAATAGAACGCACACTCCAACACTGCAGCCACTAGTGATAAAATAAAAAAAAAATTACATGGCTTATTACTCACAGAAAATAATGGCATCTTCACGCGACGCTAAATCAATAATCCTACATAGCCTGTGTACATTCTAAAAAACAAACAAAAGGAACTACAAAATAAGATACTTCTAAAAATGGTACAAAGTGTACGTATGTATACCATACCAATTTTGGCTCCGTGCAGAAGCAAGGACACTCCAACTCACTCATGGCCTGAACCCTCCCCCCCCTTAGTGGGAGTTTTAACTGTTCGACGTGGACGGTCCTCCGTTTCGTCGGAGGTCTTGTACTCTCGATGGTGACGATGTTATGCTCCCTGATCACCACCACCTTGAATGAACCCTCGTATCTGACCGACTCCTCGCTCCGATTAGAGCCAATAATACGATATACAATGGTCCCAATTTTCAGGTCCCCCATTCGATCCCGGACTTTGAGGTTTACCCGAGCCACTCTCTTGACCTTCTCCTTACGATCCTGTCACGAACTTTGCCCCAATGTTTGCAGAGTTTTAAGTGAGCATTTAACATTTGCTCCGCCATTCCCTCGTCCGCCACCGTCTCTGCCCCGTTCCGGCGCCACGCGCGCAGTCCGAAGAGGATCTCGAACGGCGTAAACCCCGTGGTAGAGTGGATGGAATGATTGTATGCCGCCACTGCCTTCGGCATCGCCTCGTTCGCCTGCAGATCCTTTTCTACCTGATACACCCGCAGGTGGTCACTCAAGGTACTGTGCAGCCTTTCGATGCCTCCGCGACTCTTAGGATGTCCTGGGGTGTTGAGATGCCACACGATATCAAGATTTTTCATCTCCGACCGAACGTTTGCATTATCGAACTCCCTACCCCCATCCGACGAGATTCGGTCCGGTACCCCATAAAACTGGAACCACGTTCGTAATGCCTGTAAGACGGCGTTGGATGACTTGTCTTGTACGGCATACGCCATAGCTACCTTACTGAAGGTATCTATTGTCGTAACCAATTTATATCCCTTCCAAGTAAAAGTGTCAATCTGTAGTTCACTCAGTGGCGTCTCTGCTGTGGGTGTTTCCTCCTGTTGTCCCTGTGGTGGGTGTCGGTCATATTTAGTCTTAAGACATATATCGCACGTTCCTATAATCTCTTGGATCGTCTTTTTCATATCCCACCAAAAGTACCACCGCTGTAATGCTTGCAAAGTCTCCTGCGCACCGCGGTGGTTCGTCTTCCCTTGATGTTAGGCAAGCGTTACTTCCCACTGCCGTTCCTCATCACGCAGTGTCTGGACCATAGACAAACAACGAACAAACGATCGATCAATTCCCAGTTGATCTGTTCTCCATAATTTCTTGATCTTATCCCACACTGTCGCGTTGCCGACAAATAGATGGTAGGTCTTCCCTGGTCTGGATGCATCTTTCAATGCCAGGCAAATTTGGTCACCCTTAACACCCGGTCGGGACCAGATTGCCGTAATACTATTTGCCATAGTTTTCATGCGTAGCCTGCATCAGGCCGGACGTTTGCGTCTTCCAAATAATTGTCGCCGTTTATCGTTAATGATACCCTCAATCGTCTCCATTTCCACCGGACGCTCTCCGGCAGATTCTTCCGCTTCTTGGTGTTCGCTCCCATCGCTATCGTCCCGCGTACTACGACTTCCATCTTCCCCGGGCGCCCATTCCTGGATAAAGTGTCTGTGATCCCCGGACGTTTCCCCCCTGCTCGACTGCATTTACGGTAATCGCTCGGGAAAGCCAGTCCACCACCACATTGTCCTTCCCTGGTTTGTATACAATTTCCAGGTTGTATTGTGACAAAAACTCCTTCCAGCGTGTCACCCTGGTGGATGATTCCTTAAGCTTCCCCACCCATTGAAGAGGTCTGTGGTCTGTATGTACTTTGAATATCCGCCCGAAGACGTATGGACGAAAATGATCAATAGCCCATATGATGCCAAGAAGTTCGCGCCCGAGGGCACTGTACCGCGCCTCCGTGTCGGTCAGTCTTCTACTCGCATACGCCACTGGTCACTCTCCCCCATCTCCCTTCTGCGACAGCACCGCTCCCAATGCATATTCACTTGCGTCGGTGTTGATAGTAAATAGCTTCTCAAAATCGGGAAACGCCAGGATTGGTTCCTCTTGCAGTCGAGCCATGCATTTTCGAAGGTTTTGCTGCATAATACACAAAAAAAAAGGTGTAATCACTATCCGCGCCCCCTTCCGCAGCAGGTTACTGATGGGTACGAGATACTCTGCCATGTCTGGCACAAAACGCCGATAGTAATTAAGCGTACCTAAAAGTCGCCGAATGCCCTTGATGTCTTTTGGCACCGCCATCTTCCGAATTGCGTCGACTTTTGCAGAATCTGGCTGGACTCCCTCCCTCGAGATGGTATGCCCTAAAAAGTTGATCCAATCCTCTCCCAGTGATGATTTTTCCATCGACAATTTTAACCCGAATTCACGCAATCGTCAGAGTACCCTCCGGAGATGTTCGATGTGTTCAGATTCTGTTCGGCTGAAGATCAACAGATCGTCCATATAAATCTGGTATACCGCCTCGTCAATCCCCCTCAGGATTTCGTCCATCAATCACTGGAAAGTAATCGGAGCGTTCTTCAAACCTTTTTGATGAAATTGCCTTTCTCAGATCTTGAGTGTTCATTGCTTTCACTCTCATCAACGCAAGAGCGGTAGCATGAGCTTCTGGCAAAACGCCCACCCTTCTCGTTGCTACTTGTTCCGCGCCATCCGCTACATTTAGAACAGGTGGTCGTAGCACGCTTCCTTCCGCCATTCTTTCTTCTCTATCCACTCTTTGATTGAACACGACAAAAAAGGATAAGAGAAAAAATCAAATCGAACAGACGTTGCTTAGTTTTCTTCCCACTCCACGAATCCCGTTTATCGGCTTTCAAATTCAAAACAAAGGAAAAAAAGGTACAGAGAAGCAACACGCATGAAAGTTAGAACTAGACTGTTTATTTCAAGTCTATAATCCTGTGTATTTACTTTCGGGATGTTTACATCCCGACGTTCGGGGGGATTAAGGTTCAATACTGATGCTGCCCGGAGCTTAACTGCTCGAATGAAGTATTTCTGACCACTTTCATCAGTATATTGTTGGAGTCGCCGAGGTGTCGTATACGTCAGATGACGAAATGGGGTGCACCATACAGCAGAGCAGGCCTGAGTACTTTTTATAAGTCATGAGCTTTAGGCGCAGTGATAGATTAGGGGAAGTCAATGAATGCGAAAGCCGGTAAGACTTCGTTTGAGTAACTTCCTCCGTCAACTTCCCCGCAAAATGGTTACTAAAACGGAGGTGTCAGGCCATTTTAATGCCCAGATATACTAGGTTGTTGGCTGGTGAGTTTTGCTGTGTTCCTACTGTTTAAGTGGTAGGCAGTGGTCTTTTTCTTTTTTGGAAAGAGAAAATTAAGCAGTCAGTCTTATCCACGTTTACAGAGATATTGAGTCTCACTAATCTGGTTACAGGCTACTTCAGGCTGTCTAAGAGCTACCTTGGCGCTCATGCTGCTACTGTACACCGCTATGTCATCAGCGAAAGCAGTAATTGTTGTATTTTTATAACGGGCTCCTACAATTTCAGACGTGTACACGTTGAAAAGTACTGGGGATAACACGGCTCCTTGGGGAATTCCACAAAACTACCAAGGCCACGACCGACAGCGGACGACCATCGATGCACAGTAAACATGTAAACCCCCGTCTAGACCCTAGACTAGCGTTCTTGACAAACAACCAGTGCCAAGATCGTAGGCCGGTCTCATTTGGTGAGAAGCTCCTTCTTAAAATTCTTTAATGGGGTACTAATCATCACATACTAATAATCACTAAACACTGACACTAAAATAAATCTAAATGTTACCTTAGGTGCCACCTCTAACAAGCACGATGGCGACAAGAAACAAGATGGCAGCAAAAGATGTTCACACTTCGACTGCTAACACTGAACTCTTGACTCGGTTAAAACTAGGGGGTATATATAGGCCCAAGTATATATGGTTTGGAAATATTATTCACATTGGTTTAAATTAATTTACAACATATTATAACCAATTTACAATATAGAGGGTGGTCTGAAAAGTTTCCGACCTAACAAAGCTTTTATTTCACTAGCTTTTATTTATTTTATTATCATCTTCATGTTGAGGTCGGAAACGTTTCAGACCACCTGTGTATGCAGTTAGCGGTCGCTACAGACATGAACATATAACTAAAGATAATAAAAGAAAATCATAACATGACTTAACATTTCTAGAACTTGACGCTTTGGAAAAAGAAGAAGACATAGACAGGTTATTAGAAGCAACACCTAATGACTCAGAAGAATACAACCAAATTTTACAAGAACTCAACCCAGAAGCCATGGAAGACGAAATTAGTGTAGTAGCTACACAGCACTACCAAGACTCAAGTAACGAACAATTTTTTATAGCCCCTGACGCCAAAGCAATAAATGTTGAAACAAATCAAATGTTTATACAACGAGGAGAAAAGAACATTGTTACCACAAACCTTTTCAAAAAAACAAGACACTTTATAGATACAGCATACCCCTGGACTATGTATGGGCTATAGACTTGGACGAAATCATGTTAGATATTTTAAGACCAAATACTACTTATAGAATCTACTGTGAACCAAATGTTGAAACCATCAGAAGTAAATTTGACGGAATTTATAACAAAATACAAGAATTAATAAGAGAAAAATTTCCGACTGTAAAGATAAAATGTTACAAGAAAATACGTTTAGACGTACTTATAAACGAACAAAGAGAAATGGTTGAAAATTATCATACTGGTAAATCATTTAACAGAGGTATTTACAGTGAAATATGAAAGCAAATCTATCAAAAAAAAATACCAACTTACCCCACCGACAGACAGACTATTCGAACCAATGATGGACACTCTTAGGTATGAAGGAAAACAAATTTTCACGATAGGAGACACCTTTTCAAAAAGAATGTTCGCCAGAACTGGAAAAGCCTGTAACGCTATCAATGTGTTTGAAGTTTTGACAGAGTACGTGGCTCATTTCCCCAGCCCTATTCGTATAAAAATGGACAACGGACGAGAACACAATAACAATTTTATAAAGAACTTACTAACATCCCTACGGATCGAAACATACTACATAACACCCAATCACCCCAATTCACTAGGACTCCTTAATAAAGCCCAATCCTCTTTGATACAAATTTTACAAACGATTAGGAGTGAAAATAATAAAGATAAATCTCTAGAAAAAAATTTAACACTATCATTAATCACATTTAATAATTCTTTAAATCAAAATTTAAAAATGTCAAAAATCACGAAAAGCTCAAAATAACAATAAAAAAAGCATTACTACGGAAAAAGAACAAAGAACTGACAAACTGAATATAAATCGAAAAGGCACTGAAATAGAAAAGGACAATCCCTACGTTAAACGAATAACAAGAGGAAAAGACGAACACGGATACAAACCTGTTATAACTTTTATACAACAAACGTACTCTCTGCATGTGTGTTGTATTGTGTATCAAGTTTCAGTACTTTCCCGAAATAGGAACAACCTGTTCATGACCATGCTTTGTTTGTTACATGAATATTACAGAAAACGTACGATTGTGTGTCGCACGGTTTTAACTTTTATATCAAAGACAAATCTATTATTTATCTTAGACAGCAGGGGGATCCTCAGTGTTTAAATGACCTTTTAGTTATCTGGTTGTTCTTCGCTTTTAGGAAAGTGCCCAAGTTTCGATCATGACGTCGAGATCCATTTAAGAAAGTACCTCCCCCCAGTTGCTTTAATTTACAAACAGGTGGATGTTTTACAGTCAGCTGATCAGGCTAGGCTGGCTGGTTTTCTTCTGGACGGTTCGACACGGACTGATGTTGCAAAACCGAACTATCGCACCAGTTACTGGCCTCTTAGCAGCAATCAATGCCAGCTTTCTTTTCTTACGGCAGACAATTTACAACAGCGCTTCTGCCTGTACCTCAACTACATTTATTTAGCTAAAGATCTTCAGTGATAATAGCATCACTTAGTTGTTAGTAAGTTGCGCGAAGAATGAAATATTTCATTTATAGAACAATTCTTGTACTATCAGACTGAACTGATCAAAGAAACTGGTAATTAAACCAAATTTACGTCGAAACGGTTCATTCACAAGAGAACTAAACACATTATTTTACAATAATTAGTGCATTATTATTTCAATTATTAATTCAAACTTAGATTTACGACAAACTTATTAATTTAATATTATTTTATAATGAATTTCGAACTTCTTTGTAATACTCCGGGAATATGCACCTACCCCGGACTCAAGACCTAAGCTCAGATTATTTATTGTAGCTGAATTTTCGAATTATGTTGGCAGCTCTCAAAAGTGTTGCTTACTAAACCCTATCAACTATTTTCACAGTTCTAGTACCAATAGTAAACCATCGCAGGAAATGATGATGGGGAAAATCCTACGACTCATCAATCTATAAATTTACCTTAATTCTTCAGCTAAATTCTAGTATCTTCTCTTCTTTCCTGATGGACATCCACTGGCACTCTTATCTTAATAATTTTGTCAGTTTTATTTTCTTATCGATCACTAAGATGTCTTTAAAACTGTACTGATGATGGGTTAGTACTGATGGGACGATCCTGTAAATAGTGATACAATTCCCTGAAACAATTGGAGCTGGATGATATTGATAGAACGTAGAGGTCGCTTAAGAAGTTCATCTTCGTTGCTATGGCTTTGCAGCATTATTATGTCATTGCAAATACTCCCTCACCATAAGAAAAACTGGCAGCATGAGTTTACCTCACTGAATAGATTTCATCTTACTCCTGCAGTGGGGACACAAATCGTTGATATCTACCATACGCAGATGTGCTTTCTGTAAGCTTATGTTACAATGGTTTGCTCTTGTATTGAGCTAGAACGAATCCTTGTGTTTCCAGGAAGATATTGCCATTTCTCTATCTAGGATATTTCAGTGATCACTCCCGTGCCTACTAGGGTTATATAGAATATTCCATGGAACGCATAGATCTGCGAGGGAAGCAAAGGTAATAGCTTCTTGGTTCTCAGTTCTTGATATGGCCCGAAGGCCATGTAATTATCATCCAACGACGCCACAACAACCATCACAATATTCTACGTTAAACTAGGTATATGTGTATTGTTGTGGCCACCTCTTAATTACGAATAATTAAATGTTACCCTCATCTCGGCCAAGAAAATATCTGTTTCCATATCTGTACAAATAAAGATTATGACGTCAGTCGGAGTGGGGGGAACAGGCGCTGGTGGGGATGGCTCCCCACCACAGCTAGCCTGCTATATAAAGCGCGCGTCTTGAACACTTCTCTCTCTGCACTGGCGCTTGCTGCTCTACTGAAACCATGGTCTTCTCATTCAACTACCCCCGCATCTCTCTCTCCTAACCCCGCTATGTTTTAGTCCGGCATTGTCAGACCCTACACATTCCTAGTGGGAATCTCTGCCTTCGTCTCGCTAAAACTATCACCTCCTTGAGAGAGACCTCTCCCTCGCGGACGACGGTTGCCGTGGCCCTACGAATTTTTACCTAGTAGCGTCTCCCACGGCAATCCAGTCTGCTTCTCTCCGGTTCACACTCGCCTTTGGGACGCGGACGGTTTTCCCCTACGCTTAGATCCGAGTGTGAATTCGTGGTCATTCCAAGACCACATAAACTACCTATCAACCTACCTTGTACCTCTTCTCCTGAACATAGTGCTTTGTCGGGGTACACCTTCTAAGATCTTATGGAGTCAGATTAAAAACGAATTAAGCTGCCCGCCGACTAGGCCGGAAGCCAGGATGAAAGACCACAGGTCCACCCGCGTTATCTCTTTCTTGGCACTCGCCGGACCGTGGCTAAGAGGTTGTAGCGACCCTAGCCCGCGGCGGGCGTCTCCGCCCCACTTTGGGGACTCACATATCTGTGCCCGACATATATATTTATACATACAAGAATTGTATATGTATTATTGTCAATAAAGATTTATAGCTATTCTATACTTGTTGAAAACATACCTGGTAGAAATAGTAGAACAAGTTTTTCGTTTTTAACCAGAAACCTTAGTACCGTATAATGTTTGCCTTTTCCGGCTTACAAATCTCTTGTTTGATCTAAAACATGTTCCGGTCAGAGGAAATGGAGGTACTGCAAAGTGTATAAATAAAAATTAAATGGGGTAATTAACTGAGGCCGTTGCATGATAATTAAAATAAAGCACTATGCTAACAAACATGCAATCATTATGCAATTCAATATGTTGAGTAGTCTGTTTTAGGCATTAAAAGTCTTGGGATGCTGATTAATAACATATAATATTTAGTTGGGCCTTAGAGGGATTATAAATGAAAAAGATTTTAAAACTTTCAATAACATTATGTTTGCTTTTTCGCAGTCCCTTCTGGCCCAGAAGCCATTTATTTTTTTAGTTTTTATTGTCATGTTACTACTTGATGTCTTACTGAAGAAAAAAATAATATCAAGACCGTAAAAAAAAGGCAATTAAATAATTATTCTAAGGGGGCTTAGTCCCAGAATAATTTGTTTTTCATTAATTAATTAATCTAGAGCGTGTGAGTAGCAAGCAAGTAAAATAATTGTTGTTTTATTCTGAGAATTTGACATTTGAACCAAAAAAATACTTCAGAAAAATGTTTCTTTCATCACTTAATTTAGTTACACCTGATAAATTAAAAATGAATTAATAGTTACTAGAAATAACAAAGGATGTATTGAGACAATCTAGGCTTTACCCTGGGATGAAGTTTATTTTCCGAGTTGAGTAATGACTGTGCAGTTATCATCGAGGAGTCCTTCCAGAAATCTGATTGAACACGTTTTCATGAAATCTTGGCTATATCCGGTTGGCTGCTCCCTACGAACCACAGTCTAATGGTTGTGCTACGTTCGGCGAACTAAGGGTTTTTATTTAGATATGATGAATACTTACTACATATTGACGCACTAATATATCTGATATATATATATATATATATATATATTACTTATCTGATATATCCGAATACACAAAATGTATATACGGGATATATCTTTTCTAAGGATACATCTTAATCCATTCAAATATTTAACTAACTTGCCCTCAACACATCGCTGTTTCACTCGAGTTGAATAATTAGAACATTTGATTTAAATGGGATACCATCTAACTATTCTACTACTAACAGATTTGATTCCGCTATTAAACCCGTACTGCATTAGAGTAAAGTTATAAAAAATTATACCTTGCTCAGAATATTTAATTAATTTACTATTTGTCTCCATTGAATCTAAGTAATTTACTTTAATATATTAACGTGGTGGTCAAAAAGGAAGGGTTTTCAACTATATAAAATAGAATTGTATACACAATACATTTTATTAAGACTGATTATTGATATAAGGGTTGTCGGGTTTGTCACTAGGGGAGTGCCTAATCACTCTAGCCCTGGTGACAAGTGCGGGTTGTTGTAGTTTATAACATGGACCATTATAACATGTCGGCGTTCAATATCTGACTCCATTTACGATAGGTATGTGCCCCGACAATACACTATGTTCAAGAGAAGAGGTACAGAGGTTTCATAAAGAATAAGGCATGTTTTCAGAGTTCGAGCGGAGTGTAACAGGAGCGAGGCGTTAGAAGGTCTGCAAGGGCTGTGAGACAGGGTGACGGCGCAGAGGTGTGGCAGAGAGAGAGTAGTAGAAGAATGAGTGGACTTACTTCCAGGGCCCCGGGGCCCTGGCGTAAAGCGACCGAGTGATAGTGGCTGTCGAGATGAGGAGACTGAGAAAGAGGAGTCTATAGGGCGAAAACCCTGGTTTAAATATCACTTCCCGTCCCTACCGGAAGGCGGAGCCTGGCTTGAAAGGGGTATGTTTATGATGCCCAGGTGGCCAATCCCCCTTAGGTTTATGACTGTTGGTCTAAAAGGGTGTGTTTTATGGCTACTAGGGACTCACCCACTTAGGTTTTATGACCACCTAGAGGTGCCCCTAGGTCTGCCCGGATCTGTTTTATGACAGTCAGGTGGCTTACCCTCTCAGGTTTATTGCTGACGACCTTTGACTCTCTGTAACTTGTTTTACGACTGCCGGCCCCTCCATGGTTTATTACAAGAAAAAGCTTTTACCATGTTTTACATCTAATTACAATACATTATATTTGCCCCAGGGTATAGGGTGATTTAACACTTATGTAGTTGGGGTCACTACAAGGGTTATAACGAAATATGATTACTTAATATGAATAAAATGATAAAAAGCTTACAGAGCTAACAAACTAGCTACTAAAAACAATTTCTTACTTAATAAAACGGAGTTTTCTTAAAGATGGGAAGATGCCCACATCAAGATTTCAGTGCCTCTCAGACACTTGTATCCGTACGTTTTGCCACGGTCCCTTGCCCTTCAGAAGAAGGCAATTTTCTTTATGACCTTTTGTGTTGGTAGATATATTTTCACTCCTAGTTGAGATTAAGTTCGGCCATGCTCCATGGGGCACTCGGACTGCTTAGCCCCCCTTTCGTGACACACCAGGACGGGTTGTAACTTGTCCTTGACACTGTCTTTATGAGGGTTCATAGGGACACAGATGCGGGGTATATTGGATGGTCCACATTTACAATTTACGTCTCTTAACCTATTCTTATTCCTATATTATTTTCGCTTTACATGGCAGGAGTTAAACATATAACAGTTTTTATACGAGCATGGTTTTGCAACCTCCTCAGTAGTTTGGTTCGTACGTTCTTACTAACTCCTGTTCACACCAGGCAGCCAGAAATGTTATTCAACAGGTGAGAAATTTTAAAATTCTTAATGATTTGATATTTTACACGGACTGATTTTAAAAAAAAAATTAAACGTCTACAAATATGCATCTTGAAATTACAATGCTTTTATAAAAAGAGTAGTTGAGACAGGCTATATATGCATTGAGCATGATATGAAAATCCTTTGGGTGAAGTAAGTGTGAGCTGAAGGTCGATTGGTTGGAATGCGAGTCTAGTTCTCAAAAGTCAATGTTGCGTGGGTCGAATCCGCCTGGGACGGCTTGCAGATCATAAAAAAAACAGGCGCGGAGAGACAGGACTGAATATTAGTTTAGTGTTGAGTATTATACAATCGAGGGATGTCGATGATCTTACTAATCACTCCCTCTTGATTCATTTCATAAGTTTTACAGTAATACTATGAACTGAGAATCAGTTTGTTCATCTGCTATTTTATTTAACATCGGAACAACTTCAGAGGTTTTTACGATGGCCATAATCACAAGTTACAAATTACTAAAAATTGAATATAAACTGTATTATTGAAAACAGTGAGTCTACAGTTTCATAGTATGGTAATAATTAATAATGCCGTGGCTATGTTTCTATTCATGTTATGGCTAACCTCTGACTGCACCTTCATAAGGGGATGCTCTGCGCTCATACTGGATTGGAATCCAGTCTGCTCTGGCGGAATGATGTCATTTTCCGAGCAGTAATCTTTGAGATAATTCAAAAGAATTTTCTCAAAGATTTTCCCCATCTGTGGTAGCAGACTGTTCGGGCGGTAGTGGGCTGGGTGATCTCCGCTCTTGGCTGGCTTTAGTAATGGGAACAAGATGGCTTGTTTCCGTGCGTCAGGAAAGTACCGCAATCTCATACAAGAGTTGTACAAGTTTGCTAATTGTACTATCCCTCTCCTCGGCATTTGTTTGAGCAGCACTGTTTGTATCCCGTCGTGCCCTGACACCGGCGAAGAACCACCTTGAGCTGCTTCGGTGATACAAACATGTGGTTCTGTTCAGCATCTACCGGAAGAGGCATGTGGTAGTATCCCGTCCTAGCCGTAATATCCCTAGCGTAATGGTCGGCCAGTTTTGTTGCCTGTTGCTCAGCAGTCAGAACATTGTCGCCTTCATGAAGACGGACATTGGCTGTCTTGCCTTTTGTAGTCTTCAACAACTTCCAAAACTTTCTGTGATCTCCGTGAGTGCTACGAAGTTTCTCATGCCACTGCGCTGTTTTCCAGAGTTTCATCAAGCCTCGGATTTGCGTTGTGAGAGAATTCACAACGACCTTGGCTTGCTGATCTCTCGTCCTGTACCATCTATTCTTCCAAGTATGGCGCAAGGCAATAATTTTAAGAATGTGGTCTGGAGGTGGTCGCAGAGACGGTGGCATGGGAGTGTACTTCGGGATCGCAGTGTTTGCTGCGTCTATGATCACATCAGTTATGAAAGTTAGTTGAAGATCTACTTCCTCTTTCGTGCGTAGAACTGGAACCGTATGCAGGTTATGGTAAATTTGTGACCGGTACAGATCCCATTCGGCACGACGGTAGTCGTATCTCGTGGGGCGAGGGGTCGCCACATTACCATCCACCGCATACAGTACTGGCCTGTGGTCAGAGGTAATGAAGTCAAGGGCGGTGCAACTAGTGATACGGTGGGGTTGTTTTGTCAGTAGTAAGTCAATCGTTGAGGTAGCTTTTGGGTTACCTCTATGTCGAAAAGTAAAAGTCTGGGGGTGAACGACCGTAAACGGCGTTTTCAACAGGAGTCTCCCAGCCTTGTTTGTTACGGTGTTATATGTCTATTCACTATATATATATGTTTGTTACGATGTTATATGTCTATACCACATGGTATGTTTTGCGTTGAGATCTCCCACCACCCAGTGGTTAGGTGACATGCGTGTATAAAGGCTGAGTACTGCTGTAGAGACGCGTACGGTCTTCTGTATAGGGCGGTAAGGTAAATGGGTCTCTCCAAATTTACCTTAACTGTCAAGTGGTAAAGCTTGGGATCAATTGTAGCCAGTGGTGGAGCCACTTTCTTCCAATTGACACCAAGGCGTATAGCAATTAGAACGCCTCCAGAGCGCTAGCAGCACTTCTACCTCATCTATTTTGGTCAGGAGACCATCAACGTTAAAATTTAAAACTTGGTAATCTACCATTGTTGATGTTTACCAGATATTATAGTCAAGAGCACTTGGCTACAGAAGTCTACTAGGGCAGTTACCCATTTCAGTCCGCATTCAAGGTCTTGACGCTGGTCGTTTGTAAGAAACTTTAGCCTAGGATCTAGGTACTCTTTTTTACCTATTTGATTTTTATCTATTTATTTATATTGTGACTTTTAGTATCTTAGTGATTACTGACTAGTTTTTAAACCATTTTGAACATTTTGTTAATTAAATTATTTATTTTATTGTAAGAAATGATATTTTATTGTTGTGTAGGAGATTTTGTGTTGTATATATATGCGGTAACAGAGATAACCGGATCAGGGTCCTCAATAGAAACACGATGTTTAGATAACTTAAATAACTGTAATTGTACAAAAGTAGAGTACGTTAGCAAAGAAGCGGGTTCCCTCAATTCTTCGGTTTACACTGTACCAGTTAGCACTACAGAATGACCTAGACGAGGCCCTTCCGTTAGATAGTTCTAGGGTGCTACCGCTATAGGACGCTTTTGGGGCATGTCCTTGCATCTCCGTTCCTCTGGTTGGTCATGCCCCCATATATATATATATGCATATAATTTTATTAATTATCTGTCTAGTTTCAGATTTTGTTAGTTTGAATTTATTAACATTATGTAGATAATTTTTCATGATTTAGCATATTTATGTTCATTACTACAGTCAGGGGTGTTTCTAATATTGTTTTAGTGGATTTGTGACACTTGATAATGACAGCATGACTGTCGAAAGCGCTTGTTAATACAAACATATAAACTTTGAGCAGACAAGTTGTTTTCACTATATACAAGTGTGACCCACAGCCAGAGAAATAATATATGAAAAATATAATTGTTCAGGTAAATTTATTTTTCACTCGTACAGAGCATAATTTCGTATCTAGGATGTATAATCTTGGCTTCGTGGCAACGGAGTCACGTCCAGCACGACTTTTACTCGTGACTTCCCCGCCACGTCAAAAATAACTTTAAAAAGTATTAGGTTTTACTTTAAAACAGCGACATTAATAGACACTGTAAAGGGATAGTCACTTAATTTCGACCGGTATGCCTTAAGTAACAGAATGAGTTAATTCGTTTTTTAAATGAAAAATAATCTGGCACATTTTTCTCTGAGAATGACAAATTAAAAGACATTTGATATTTTTTTTTTACGGATATGGGTTGGAGTTTATTCATAGTATTGGTATGTTTTTATACACGAGTGCGTTCGGTAGCTCACACTATGCTGCTTATAATTCTTAAATACGGTAAAATTCGGTGATTCTACTCATAATGGATAATAAGGTCCGATACCCACCAAGGGGAGTATAATCAGCAGTTGATAGATAATACCAGCCTGATACACAATAAATAAATTGTCGGAAGACAAGATAGTTGATTTTCATTTCGTTAATCCAAAGAGAGGCTTGCCAGTATAAAATAAATAATAACCAAAGTAATTGGATGTAAAGTCAAATGCCACCATAAATAAATACATTGATCTTAAATAAAATTGGAGATTTGGGATTGAACTTATTGTTCAAGAAGTTTTGAAATGTTGTATCAGTTATGACTTTTTATCCTATTATCTACTGCAAATGGAGAGAATTGCTGCTAGTCTGTTATTTACTCTCAAATGTCAAAAATCACCAAACTTAAGATTAAGGCGTGGTGAAACATTTTCTGTTTCGCACTCTTAAAATTTAGGTTTCTATAGATAGTGATTATATATAACAAATATTAATAATGACAATACATGGTGACTGTAGCCTTAAGCCAATTCCTGATAGTTGAACCCTTCCCCTCAGGGTTAACTTTCAAACTAATCCAGATCAACCGCCTTGTAGTATGTTCTACGAGTTTAAACGTAAATTTAACGATCCCCACTACGTTTTGGTTGAGGCCTAAAAGATAATGAGGTCCACGGGTAAACAAAAGTAAAATATTAAACAGTTGATCTCGTTTAACTAACTTTTTAAATTTCTCCGTCGACTATAATGCAAAAATAATTTGAAAGGTATTCCACAAAAATAATTTTTCAAGATCAACTGTTGGAAGGGCTAGCTCATTCCCCTTATTATATTGTACAACATTTTACTTACTTACGCTACTTTGAACAACAACTTTATTGTGCTAAAATTACAATCTGCCTTATTAGGCAATAAGTAATTGAGATAAATGTTCACATTCATACCATATTTACAATTCATCATTCACTCGCTCATTCATACTATAAATACAAACAGCCCAGATGCTCCCCAAGTCCACACGGTTGTCCCCTCCCTCGCGTGCAAAGGAGGAAGTGGAGTCTTGGGAAGTCCCCCACGCTCCTACGTCAGCCGCGTCACTGGATAAGAGCCAGCTGAGGCTGACCAATAGCGTGAGAGCCACAGACGCTCAGGACATGTACGCTACTTTTAAATTACATTTTTTATCCGGTATCTTTAATAGTATTTTTGGTACTTGTAGAATAACAAGTAGTATTTTTGATTGAACACAATTGGCTTTTACAATTATTTACATAAGCCTATGTGGAGTCCCAAACAATATAATTTAAATATTTTTTAAATTTATTTTAAGATTGTACAATGGTACACATGATGATAATATGTAAGCATGCTGATATATTTATTTATCTTGCTTTTTTATTAGAAAAGTTTTGAATGACATTGTCAAAATTTGTATTATGTGTTGTTTTTGTATTAGATCTCAATTTTACTACCAGACGTCGAATCTTTATGTGGCCATCGCCAATTCCAAATTGACGAGGCACGTGTTTTCGTTTTTTACTGATAGAGTAAAAATATCGACGTCGAGTCGTGCCGGCGAGGTCATCACGCATTTTTGTTAAATTGCATATTTATTATAATCATTGATTCTAATTATTATATGTTTCTATAATTCCAAGGTTCCACCCCCCCCCACCTGGTACGCTAGTGGAGAGGTAGTAGTGAGTGCACTGATCTGTGAATCTATTTACCAGTATTCCTCTTCTGTGATTCTTTCTTTCGTAAGGGCTGGGAAAAAATAGGCAACTATAGAGCAGACTTGATGAAAAATTGATTGGTGGTTTCATACCCCATCTTTCACAATTTAAAGGTCACCCTTTCAATGCACTAGCCTACTTTGGATAGACGGAGTTGCCTCAGACTAGACCGTGCAAATCGCTACTGCGTGTCTCGCCGCGAATACACTCGAAGGCTCTTGAACTAACATTATTATTTATTGTTTATGCAAATTCGAAATATTCACTACTAAACTGTATGAAAAAATTCTGAATGCAGATATAAATAAATATTATAACACAAATCTCAATTTTAGTTGGGTTGAAGATACAGTACTGGACATGTTGGACCACATAAATAAGGTTGGGTTTGCTTGGACCTGAACAAAACTGTTCTAACACTATCTTTAAAAAAGGGAACTTTTTTTTATTTTTATTTTGATCAAGGTGTGCAGATTAAAAAAAAAACTTATGTTGTTTGTTTTTTTAAATTGGAGTTTAAGACTTATGCACTCATGTTAATGGAGGGCAAGAAAGGCGGCCTATCCAGAGTCACCAACTTCTATTTTAGAAGTGAAATAAAATCCGCGAATGAGCGAAATATCCCCGCTTTGGGATTTGTTGCCAGAACCTTCACTTCATGAAGTTTTTACGAACAACCACAACAGCAAATGAGTTCACTTAGAGTATTGTTCAAATTTTCTTCCAACTAAAAGTATATTTATACGCCCCAAATTTACTTTTGTTTTAGTGTGGTTTTTAAAATATTAAATTAATGATTGATGTTTTATTTTTTTTGTTTTTATGAAAAGTTATCTAGGTCCATCCTTGACTACACTGGCTTATTTCTAAGCGTCTGAAACATGAATAGTATCCCGTTTAACGCCCAAAAGGTTGTTAAAATATTAAAAATACACATAATAAAAATAAACTTCCAACACTTCTGTAAGTATAGCAAATCATCTTGTAAAAGTTATAATGGCAATTACCAAAAGTGATTACTACATAAAAGATTTACCCAGATACATGCATGAAGCAGATAAATCGCAAGTCTACAAATAGTGAATGCACCTATTTATTCATTGACATTTCATTCACATTAAATTGAAATTTTTTGATTTATGTTAATTAAAAAAGTTTTTATAATATTCGGAACTAAATCGGTTGATTATTTGAAATATTAATAATATGAGTTATTAATTATATATATTAATTATTAACCCTTAATTACTTAAATAATAGTATACATTTTTAAATATTTGGATGTATCGAAATATGTAGTCGATTATCTTTCAGTGGAATTATTTTATCTTGGTTATCCTGTCAGTTCGGGGTGCTGATTGGAAGGACGTATTTTCTTACATGAAGACAAATAATTTGAAAAAAATTATCAAAAGGCATAAATGAAGAAAAAAACAACATTGAAAGAAGAGATTATCAGGATATCGAAGATCCAACCGCTAAGTTGTTGTCTACAATACAGTAAATTACAGTAAAACATAAAACAGATCTTGTATAATTATAAATAAATCAAATTTAATTAAGGCTCTCTTGTTTTCTAAATACTTCAAATTTTGTTTTAACTAACTTGGTAATAATAACACACAAACCGCCGATGAAACGTTTACAGTACTCTTTTATATAAAAAAAAGCATATAATTAAGGCGTTATGCTTGAGAGACAATCTAGAGTGAGCAGTAGGATTGCAAAAGAGTCCTGGAACATCACGATCTGGTATAGTTCGGGCTGGCTATTACAGTGGCTTTGATGCCATTCAACGGGTGGGTGCATTAAAGAACGGAAATCGTTCTTACCTTCATGATCTTATGACAACGGCTTCACGGTAAAATGGTTCGGGTTCAACTCCTGGTCTGAGTCGTGAGATTAATTCAAACAGCGTTCACATCATGAACGTTGTAGTGCATCGAATTAGTGGTGCCAAAAGTTAAAATAATTTTGAGTAACAACTTACTTTGAGACGATACCGTCATTAAAGCAGGTCAGCTTTCACATCAGCTAATGAAATTAAAGGTTACAAAACGACGTTTTTTTTTCTACATTCTAGCAACACTATTTCTTATTTTTAAATTCCTTGCTATTGCTGAAATATTTGATGATAGTAAGGTTTTGTTATTATTGTATCTACATCCCGGCCACAAGTCGTGTGTGTTATCTTTCACATGTTCAATCATGGTGCAATAAATGCATTATGTACTGTTATACAGTGCTTTTTTTTTATTTTTCAGTTTTCAAAACAATTTTATTAAGATAAAATTACAATCTGCCTTTTATTAGGCAATGAGTAATTGAGATAAATGTCATCATTCATACTATATTTACAATTCATCATTCACTCGCTCATTCATACAATATTTACAAACAGCCCAGAGGCCCCCCAAGTCCACAAGGGTCACCTCCCTCGCATGCGAAGGAGGAAGCGGAGTCTTGGGGAGTCCCCCACGCTCCTACGTCAGCCGCGTCACTGGATAAGCCAGCGGAGGCTGACCAAGAGCGCGAGAGCCACATACGCTCAGGACATGATTAGAGGAACTGGCCATTGCCAGAACTCCCACTATCACTTAGTTATAGCAGGTCACGAGGCCACTGCCGTTTTAATCTCCGAAGAGGATTATAGGGGTGAGTGGTGCAGTGCAATGACTGTGCTAGGGAATTAGGGTGGTTGGATAGGTTACTATAGAATTTTACGAACTTGGAAGGGATGAGTTCAAGAATATAGGGTATATTCAGATCATTGTGAAGGGTTTTGTTGCTGACGTAATAAGGGGCATTTACTATTGTTCTTAGGACTTTTGATTGAAAGGATTGGATGCGCTTGATGTTCGACTTTTTTGCTGTCCCCCATAGCTCTATTCCGTATGTCCAGATTGGCTTAAGTATAACCTTGTAAATAAGTAGTTTGTTTTCTATTGAGAGGTGGGATGTCCTTCGAAGTAGTCTGTACAGTTGTCCAAAGCGTCTGTTTAGTTCTTGTCTTTTTAGCCTCGTGTGTGGGTTCCATGTCAGTCTTTTGTCGAGATGGAAGCCTAAATACCGTACTGTCTCAGACACAGGGAGAGGAATTGAATTTAAAAAGACTGGTGGACAGGACTTGCGGCAGAGGGTAAAGGTTATGTGGGAACATTTTCCTTCATTGACTTTGATTCGCCATTGGTTGCACCAATACTCGATCTCGTCGAGGTGTTTTTGAAGGTTTTGGGATGCTATATTAGGGTCTGGATGGGTTGACAGGACTGCAGTGTCGTCTGCGAATGTTGCCAAGAAGGTATTGGTGGTAGAGGGGACATCAGCGGTGTATAGATTATAGAGGGTGGGACCCAGGACGCTGCCCTGTGGAACTCCTGCTTTAATGGGATAGTAGTTAGAATATTCTAAACCACAGCGGACTTGGAAGAAACGGTTTGAAAGGTAGGATTGTAGGATTAGGAATAGGGTTTGCGGTAAATATCCTTTGAGCTTGTAAAGCAAGCCTGCGTGCCAGACCCTGTCAAAAGCTTGAGCTATGTCCAGAAAGGCAGCAGTGCAATACTGTTTGGTTTCAAGGGCTGAGGATATGTGATCAACAACGCGAAGGCCTTGTTGAGCTGTGGAATGTCGTTGGCGGAAACCAAACTGATGAGTAGGGTAAAGGTTTTTGGATTCAACAATTGGAAGTAGGCGTTTTAATAGGAGTTTTTCAAATATTTTTGAGAGGATAGGGAGTAGGCTAATTGGACGGTAAGATGAGGCGTCATTGGGTGGTTTACCGGGTTTGGCGAATAAGACAATAATGGAATGTTTCCAGAGGAGAGGAAAGTGCGTCGTTCGGATAATGCAATTATATATATAGGTTAGGAAGATTATGGCTTTAGGAGGAAGTTGTTGGAGGATTCGAGGAGTAAGGAGATCATATCCTGGAGATTTTCGGTAAGGTAATTTTTTCAGAAGATATTTAACCTCGGAGGGGTTAACGGCTTTTGGTGGTAGTGAGAGAGGGATAGGTGAAGTGAGGAAATCTTCAACAGTTGGACGGTGATTATTGTTTTGAGGAGTAAGATGAGGAGTGAAAGTATGGGAAAGATGCAGTGCAAATTCCTCCGCCCTCTCGCCATCCGAAGCCGCCCAGGACCCATCATCACGACGGAGTGGGTGTGAAGCAGGATGGTATTTTAGGATTTTCTTAGTTAGATTCCATAAGGAGTTGTCCCTGGTAGACAGGGAGGAGAGATAGGAATTGAAAGAATCGGAACGGAAGGATGCCAATTGCCGCTTTACCAGCCTGCAGTACTGATTGTATGAGCGACGATCAGCAGGATGTCGGGATCTTTGCCACACTGTCCTTGAGTGGCGTTTGGATTTGATTAGGTCTATGAGATACTGAGGTAAAGGATTTTGATTGTGAATTTTTAGGTGACGGTGGGGTGACGATGCCTCCCAGGCCGACCTCTGGATCAGAGTAGTGAAGGAATGCACTGCATCGTCTAGGTCTTGGGATGTTTTCAGAGGTACTTTGAGGTCTACAGAGTCTGTAAGAATCTGGCGGAAGTGGTCCCAGTCCACTGGGCCCCTAATAAATGAAGGAGGAGGCAGTTTGTGAATTGGATTTAGGGAAATGGTTAATAATAAGGGGCTATGGTCGGAGGAGAGGTCATCGAGGCGCTTGAGTGAATAGTTTAGTGTTCCTAAACTATTGTAGAAAAAGAAGTCAAGGAGATCAGGATTTCGGTTGGGATCAGATGGCCAATAGGTGGCTGTGTCAGGAGAGATAGTGGAGCAATGTCTCCGTGTGAGTGCAGACAGCAAAGCACGTCCTCGTGTATTTGTGGTTCTTGAGCCCCAGTGCTGGTGCTTTGCGTTAAAGTCCCCACCCACAAGGAAACGATGCCCGATGGAGTCTAGAAAGGAGATGAATTGGGAATCGGTAATGGATTTATTGGGAGGGCAGTACACTGATGCTAGAGTAAGGGGAAAAGTGAGGGTGGTGATTGACACTGCAGTGGATTGAAGGAAATCATGTGCTACCAAAGGAACTATGTGGTGGGATATGGAGTTATGGACAATGACAGCGGTACCTGCATGAGCTCTTCCATCAGGGTGATCAGTTCGATAAGTCTGGTACTGTCGAACGGTAAATGGTCGTTTACTTGTAAGTCTTGTTTCAGTAATTAGAGCTACGTCGATGTTTTTGTCATGGAGTAATGCTGTCAGTTCGTTAGTGTGGGTGCGAACACCATTCGCATTCCAAAGGAGAATGGATAAGGAGTCAGAAGGATCCACTTATGGATTTTGTTTAACGGGGATAAGGTAGGAGACAAGATTTGTAAGAAGGGAAATGAGAGGGGTAATTAGGGTTCTGAACTCTGTAAGGAATGAGGTTAAAAGGCTGGTGAGATCTGAAGAGCTTGAAGGTGGTGGGATATGCGAGATGTGTGGTTGAGGATGGGATTGAGTTTGCTGGTTGTCGGGATAAACGGAGTGCTGGGGAAGAAGAACTTGCGGAGGAGGAGTGGGCAATGCCTGTGACTGCTCTCTGTTCCGAACAGCGTCAGCAAAAGATACTGAAGGCCTCAAACTTCTGGCGGGGGCGCTTCTTGGGCTGCCTGTGGCTGGCGTTTCTTCTTCAGGACGACTACGTTGTTCACTTCTGGACTTCAGAATTCTATATGCCGCACAGCCTTTATAGTTTGCCGGGTGGCCTTGTTGACAGAGCACGCATACAGCAGGTGATTTTAGGGGCTTCTTGCACAATTCGCTTTTGTGCTGCCCACTGCACTTTACACACCTGGGAGGGTGGTAGCAGTATGATTTTTTTTTTTTATTAATTACACTTCCACAGCTATAACAGGAGCGATATGTTAGGTCCGAATGTCTAAGTGATATGTGAGGACAAAATATCCGCCAGTACCACTAACTCAAGCTACAACAATAACAAACCTACAATTAAGATATTTACATACAACTGGAGAGATCTAATGAGTACATAATCGACTGCGCAATAAACGGGATTTGGTTTTTTGAAACGATCACCGGTCTTCGCAGCACTCGTGTCCCCAACATTCGCCCACTTCACCGTACCAATTAAGATGCTATGATGAAATAAAGCAAGGCTGAAGATGAAGCAATCTCTTTCAAACGCAAAATGTAGAAGAACGTATGAAATGTGCTTATCTTATGTCTATTTTTGTGTTCATCAAGCAAAAATTGTATTCAGCCTTAGGATATACTTATCTGCCATGGATTTAATTTCAATATAATTCAACAGGAAATTTAAAAGGTATACCATCTAGTATTATAGTGATTTCATGTTGATTCAGATACAATAATGGGAAGTATGGAAAAAAAAATAAATGAAACAATAAAAAAATCGGTCTCGTTTCTGGCGTTTCCCACCACGAGCTTTCCCAAGATCCAACCCTGGAAGTTCTAGAAGTTAAAAAAATCAAAGCTTTATTCGACGTTAAGAAATACGGTAAATAAAGTATTGAGATCTGTTTAGGTCACAGTAATGTATAAAGTAATGGGATGTTAAAATGAAACTAAATGTATCTAATAGGAGCACAGGTCGAATTAAAGAGTGAACTTATCGTGAAACTCCCTGTGTAGGAAGTTTATTCCTGATAGGACTGCTCGAGGACCTGTTAGGTACAAGAGAGGTATAATTTTTTTGGGGCTCTATGTGAAACCTTTCGCCTCGGCTTACTCTTTTGAAACAGAATAGGCTCAGGGTTGCACGAAGCAATATATACGTTTTCTCCGACAAACAAGATATTATTACTTAGCTTAAAGTGGTTTTCAGACGTTTGATCCGTCTAATCCTCCTCTAATAAACACTTCCTGTTCCCTAAATATTCTTCTTTCCTCATATCTTTCGATCCATTGATTGCCACAGATAGGAGATTACACAAGATCCCCAAGATGTTAAGGCAAGCGAATTAATTTTACATTACTTTTTTTTTTATTGCCATATCGTTAATTTCATATTGAAAACATTGCTCATCTAACTAGTAAGTTTAGAAGAACAAATATAAATCACTACGATTGGGAGAAATCTTACTAATTTTTCAGTATTTTAACTAAAGGGTGTCCCAGAATTTTTGAATTTGCCGCCATTTGTGCAGTAAAGTGCTGACAACCTTAAAAAAAAAACAGTTTGACAGCTGACAGTTTAGGGTTAGTAAAAATGGAGCGTTACACGATAGAACAACGTGTCTTTATTGTTGAACATTATCTCAAAAATAATGAAAGTTTGGTGGCCGCAGTTCGAAAATTTCATACAAAATATGGTCGGAATAGTGTTTTGACTTCATCAACTGTGAAGAGATTAATTGAAAAATTTAGGGAGACTGGATCAGTTGGAGACACTAAAGAAACTGGTCGTCCAAAAACAAGCCGTTCAAATGTCAATATCGAAGCAGTGCGTGAGAGTGTTGTTGAAAATCCAGGAACATCAATTCGATGTCGTAAACACAGTTCTTTGTGCCGAAATAGGATGATATTGATGTGGCCAATATGTGGTTTCAACAATATGGTGCCACATGCCATACAGCCCATGAAACAGTTCAAATACTGCATAAGACATTTCCAGGTCGTGTACTCTCTTGTTTCGGTAATCAGAATTGGGCCCCTAGATCGTGTGATTTAACACCTTTAAATTTCTTTTTATGGGGTTACTTGAAGTCAAAGGCGTATGTCAACAAGCCCACATCCACCCGTGCATTAAAAGAGGAAATTCAACGCTGCTTCAACGAAATTCAACCACATTTATGCCAAATGGTCATGGAAAATTTCGACAAAAGAGTGCGTATGTACTAGCGAAGTCGTGGAGGCCACTTGCCCGATGTGTTATTCCATAAATAACCCTATTCTATTTACTTTATAATTCAATAAAAAAATAACAAAAATACAAAAAACTGTGTTTTCTATTTAAATCAAATCTTGCGATAATTCTGAGACACCCTTTATAACCAATATTTTTTATAGATTTTTAGTGACATCAAGCATTTCATTAACTAGCATCATGAGTTCGAATTATGCCGATAGAGTACGAATCACCAGTGGCTGGTGGACAAGGATCTCCCCGTGCATTCATTAACAAATTTTAGCTCCGTAAATTAAAATGGGGTATTTCTAAAACACGTCCTCCTATACATACATACATACAAGTAAAAAAGAAAAAAAAACTCAATAAACAATGCGTTTACCATATTTCAATGGTCTTATGCGATGTTTTTGGTATTTCCATTTTGGCAGGTTAACCTATGAGCGAATTGGTCCTTCTGTTTGACATTAATATGACAGTACGATAGCGAGTCGAATCCTAATATTCATATAAAGAAAAGAAAGCAAATCTTACATGAAACATACCTGAATGTTTGATACAAGCAATTTCTCAGATACCGTGAAATTTATTAAAACTGTCCCGTTGTAAAAAAAAAAAAGCATAATGACTAGCTCCTAGTGGTTTTTTTCTTAAAGGGTTTCGATCATCTTACTAATTACTCCCTCTTGGTTAGTTTCCTAAGTTTTAATGAATTATTTATATTGACATACACATTCGAAAGAAATTTATGTCACACGCTCTATTTATTGATAATGTACATGGAAGTTTTGCCATGGCCACGCCTGCTTTATTTAAATCTATAAAAAAAATTACAATGATTTTACGCTTTTTTTTGTGATTATAGACCAGTAAACCCCCAACATATTATACTTATTCTTAATCAACACGCCGAGATAAATAGCACTGTGCACAATATACTAAGAGATTTTTTTTTATTGCACAGTAATTAAATTTATTAGTCGGTTACTTGGCATTTTTCAAAGGATTACATTTATTCATCAATAGGGACATCAATAGGAACTGTCATGCAAAACATCACGCCTCTAAAAAAAAGTAACGGATTGAATTGAAGTTACGAACGCTATTTTAATGACATTTTTTTTTATGGCTTTTTGTAGTTACAGTTAAAAAAAAACAAAAATTACATGTTATTATTCAATTCGGCCAGGCCTTTTATTTGATCTATACATTTTAAAAAAATAAATCAACGAAACACTAAAAATTCCTTTGAAAATCCTTAAAGTTTCCTGTGAAACGTCTTTTGTCATATATATTTTATGTATATGTATATAGTGTAATATATTTATTTATATGTGTATAATTTTAATAGATTCCTTACAGGTTTATATTTTATAAATATTCATAACGCTCACACGTAGGAAAGTTTTTATTGAACATACATATGGAATAATAATGTTGGTTGTTAAGAAACTTAGTTACATAATTTATTGCTCCTATATTATGTAACTCATTGGAGTGAACAAACGAATATTATATCATTTTTAACAAGATTGGAGAGTTATCATGACGGAAGTTCATTTAAAGTAAAGTTCAGAGATAGAAAAAAAATAAGGTTGAGAGGGACTAGCAGAATTCATCTAAAAAAAAAACAACTATAAAACGTCAGAGTGAAATAGCTTTACAAGGATATTCATGAAAGTTAGTAACAAGCCCAGTTTAAATATTATTTAATTTTTTTTTTCTTTTTGATTTTGATTAATGAGTTTCAATGGAATAAGTCACTAACTGATCATTTAGGAAATTTTTGAATATGAAACCACAATTTATGCACAAGGCTTAAGTTAATGTTTATAATATTGGATTATCCTTCACATTTTCTATGGGGACCTAAATCATAATGAACTAACCTAACAAAATGAAATTACGTTTAGCGAAACAAAAATGAAACAATTTCCAAGGACTTATGTAACATAACTGAGATGAGCCTCGGCTGAATAATGTTAATGTTATTAGTAGCATGAATCGATGTAACGTATGTAATCACACGCAATATCTTTCCCACACTGCTTGCATCCAAGTTTCGCAAAAATCGCGTTGCTTCACTGCACCTTACATTAATATCTCAGTGTCCAGGGCAGTTACAGTCCTGTATATTTGTATACAGACAACTCAATCCATCTGGGCCAGTTTACAAGTAATTTAAACAAGAAATAAAATATAAGAAAACAGAACAAAAACAAATTACTAATAAATTAACAAATAAAACAAAATAATACATCTAGCTAACATGTTTGTATCTCTGATGCATGACACACTAGCTGAAAGAAACCTCTAAAGAAAGTTACAGAAAAAACTATTAACAATAATTTTGTAAATATACCGACCTGTTAATGTTGGTATCTTCAGGAAATGATATGATGATAAAATAAAGGAGGTGTAGATACAAAAGTTATTTATGTTACACATATAGCTCCATTTACAGTAGATGCATCGTACCAAATTGCATTCGGACCTATTCCGAAAATTCGTTCTGACTTAAATTTCTTCGGTTCCAGTCTCATAGCCACCTCCTATTGGGTTGATTGTTCCGACGAATGCGGCAGAACGAAAGCTTATCAGACGACGCATTCACTGTAACCTAACCTATTAATAAGATATATTTTATTTTCAACGGCATTATCTAGGCAGACTACCAAAATAAAATAAGTCATTAGAAGTAAATAAACAAAGTCATTAAAAAAATAAAGAAAAAACATTTAAAAAATGGACTTACGAACCCATTTCAAACTAAATACAAAAAAAAATTTATTTATTGATAGAATAACAACAGATTTATGAAATTTAGTACAATCTTAATTAATTTATTTTATGAAATTTATTTATCTTTTTATTATGTAGGTTAGGTTTGATATGGTTCTGCTATTTTTAATTCAACAATTTGTAATAAATACATCACTATTGTAAAAAATATGAAGTGTGCATAAAATTTAGAGAACAAGTATGTATTATTTTAATCGCGCTAACACTAAACATTTAAATACCATAAATAATAAATCTCAAAAATAAAAAATATCTATAAGTAAATAATAGTCGTGTTATGTCATCTTACCGGTGTAAATTTTATTATTATAATAACCGGTCCTGTCACTATTTATCCATATATAATAATTCAAAGAATTTTTTTTTTCAACAAGCGTATCCACACACAAGATTAAAAATACTCGACAATATATTTAGATCATTGCTCTTACTATAGAGGATTGAATTTACCACGTAAACATTAACTTAACAGATAAAGAGACTGAAACCGATACGGTCTTAAGCCTCACAAATTATTACAATTCACAAATATATTACGTCTTATCGTTCAATCACCAAAAGAAATACCGGCTTAGGCCAACAACAGGTCATTCCTCAACGATTTGATGGTTTTGACAATACATGATAGATGGACACCGTAAAAAAATTTTGTAATCACAATGATTCTCATATCTCCGCCCCTACCGGGCAAAACCGAAAGGAGGATGAAAAGGAACTGGACAAGAGATTTTCAGTATATTACTGATAATGTCATGACAGGAAGGATACTCTTGGTACTGGGTGCACGATTAATAAGTACTGTGCATTTATTATGTTGACAGCGCAATCGGTGATTGGTGTTTACAAATATTTTACAAGCAAGAAAATGTTTTGATAGTAGTCTTAGTATAATCACATTTCAATCCTGTTGTTGTTAGAGACATCTCCAATACGATGCTATGCAGCTCTAGATGATTGTCCAAGTTCTGAGCATTGATTTTCAGGATTCTCTAGTTTCTCACAAAGATTGTATATTATTCGCAGAACTTTATTTCAAACGGTTTGTATATCATGAATCTAGCAAATATCTGTGGATTTATTCTTAAATTGGTGGAGCCCGAAGGCTATGCTTCCATTCAGGTACGGATTGGAAGCATTGGATCACCTTTCGTTTGTATTTCTGCTTTTACGTATAGACTACGATAGCGTTCGCAAAAGATTCAGTCTATCTGAAATATTAAAGACATAGATAAATATGTTTTTTTTTTGTTTTTTTCCCCAATCCCCTTAAAAAAGAAAAAAACTTTTATTGACTATAGGTTCTGAGACGAATCTATTTACATACTACATTTTATATGTACTGTACCATCGGTACACTCTATACAAGGTCTGAATCGGTATAGAAGTTATGTAATCAATACAAGTACAATGATACACAATGTACTTGGCTTCATTGACAATGGGTGATGGGGTTCACCTTTTTGATCACAACAAACAAAACTTAAAAACTAATTCTTAACCTAAATTTTCCCCGACAGTCTGTTGCCATCGATTCGGGAGGGGTGGTGGGGTCATAGTGTTAAACACTGGATATGTGAGGTGCTGCAACGCGTCGAAAAACTTGATGTGTTTCCGGCGGATAAACTCATCCACCGTCGGCACATCGAGCAACGGGTGCAGGTCGGCGTTCTTTAACTTCTCAAGAGAGGTATGACGGACCACTTTTCGCATGATCCCATTCTGGAAACGTTGGAGACTTGTGGCTGTAGCGTCATTCAAGTGGGTAAATAGCGGGGCACCGTACAGCAGAGCTGGCCGGAGGATACCTTTATAGATCATCAGTTTGGGAAGCAGTAACAGATTGGGTGAGGTTAGCAAGTGCGAAAGCCGGTAAGACCTCTGTCGTACTGTTTTTAGTTTAATACGAATGTGAGTAGAGTATCCATTTTCATACCCAGATAGTAGAATGAGAAAACTGGCGAGTTCTCTTATCCTCCTATACTATATGATTTTGGCAAAGCTTTTTTGCCCTTTTGGTAAGAGAAGATTACGCAGTCGGTCTTCCCGTCGTTCACACTAATGTTCAACTTGCCCAGCCTGTCACTGATTACGTCGCAAACTGACTCAGCCTGTGTGAGTGCTCTTTGTGCATTCATGCTGTTGCTGTAAACCGCAATGTCGTCGGCAAAAGCGATTACCGTCGCTTTCTTATAGTTTGTCCCAACAATTTCAGATGTACATGCTGAAAAGAACCGGAGACAAAACCGCTCCTTGAGGAACTCCACAAGTCAGAGGGAATGGGTTAGAGAGGCAAACACCCACCCTTACCCTCACCGATCTGTCCTTCAAGAAGGAAACCAACATCGTGTATAGCTGCTCTGGGCATTCCCAGTCACAAGCTGTCGACACAGTATCCCGTGGGACACTGAGTCGAAAGCCTGCGTGCAGTCCAATGAGATCATAGCAGTCGCTGTGTTCTTGTTGATACCGAGGGTTAGGTTAGGTTATTGAATAATTTGAGATAAATATGCTGATTAGTTATAGGTTAAATGTAATAACGGAATCATGATGACTATGCGAGAACATCGTTGGGTCTTTTCACTTTTATATTTTGTAAGATTTATTTCCCCGTTAAGGATACAATAAAAATTTCAATGTTATTCCAAAAAATTATGTTTAGGACCAACAATAACAATTGTATATTTAATAAATATTAGCCAATTTTACTAAGCTATGTTAGCTTAATATTATGTTAGCTAATAATATTAGTTTTGTAATTATTTCCAATTTTTTTTTATTTAGGGCATGTACATCACAAGACCCTTTGGTTCCAGCATATATACGATTGTTTTCTTGATTTTGATTTTATGTCAGTGATTTTTTTAACTTTTATTATTAATTTACAGCGCTTGGAAAGAAAATTGTTAACATTTTTTGGGGTCTTATTATCATTAAACATATATATATATATATATATATATTATGGATCCGATTTAAATGTTAGCGTATGTGTATGTCAGTAAGAAGAAAAAATTTAAAGGAGCATGAAAAAAACTTAATTGTTTGAAGGCCGATATTGAGTGTCCGGGATGATTCAAAAATAAAGATAAAGTATTGTTCAAAAATACTTAGTAGTTTTGAACAATAATTTAGTTTTTAAGAAATTTTCGCAGAGACTCCGGCCCGAATTCTGACATTTCGATATTGTTATTTGATTTTCTATCACCCATCAATCTTAGTCAAGTAGTAAGGTAATAATAAAAACTGTTATATACGCCTCCCCTGCATTTGATAACCCGAATACTTGACGAGGCGATTTTCCATAGCATTGTTATTGTAACTATATGCAAACAACAAACGTAAAAATTTGTTTCCAAACACACCTCTACAAGAAATTATTCTGTTTTCACATTCGCAAGAACATAATGAGGACACCTGAAATGAGGCTGCGTGTAGGCAGATAACTGACCAGGGAATTTCGCTTTTCTCCCCGGCGTTTCCGACCACCCATCTTCCAGCCAAAAGAGAATAAGATCAAGTAGACTGTTGAAGGGATTATTTTTTGGAAGAAATTTCCCTGAATAGAGTTGTCAAGACTGGGGGGGGGGACATTAAAGCGTTAAACAGGGGAAAATAGCCAAGGAGGGTAAAGAAAAATCGCAGGTGATGTCGGCAGAGTGGGTGAGCGATCCGGGACAAACCGGTTACAGGCAGTTAGCTCTTTCACAACACAACCTACCGACTCAGTTCTCTGTGCTCAGCCTGGAAGGGACATCATGTAATGCAGCCAGGGATCTTATCGGCATTTCAAAGCTGATCACGAATATTCTCAAGAACTGGGGTCGGACATCAAGTTTTCATAGACCAAAACACAAAAGATATTAAATGTGTTTGACAAATCTTTTTTTCTTTCTTTTTTTATAAAACAGATAAATGCAGAATTAGCATCCCCACTAGGCCACAAAACAAAAGTCACCTTTCTTAATAAGTAGCAAAAGTAAGGGATACTTATTTATTAACGAAAAAGGGTTGAAGAGAAATGAATGTACCTAAAGGTGTATCACAAAACTTAAAATTTCGAATAAATAGAAAAATTTTAAGAAACATTATTTATTTATTTTTAAGAAATAATAACTGCGTGAGTGAAAGTAATTATTAATTATTGGCATACTATTTCGAGTGCTCGCCTGATGTCGCTGTGACGTTGACCTTCTTTCTCGTCTTATTATAACTCAACTCGATCTATGCCTTTTTTCAACTAAACGGCCTGAGCCGTTATAAGCTACACTTCCTCGTGCCAACGAGTTCAAAACCGCGACAATTCTGCTGTTCTATCTTTCAACTATTTTCGTCGAAGTTGTACTTTTTGCAATTTTTTGTAAATATTTTTTGTTAATGGGTTTTTAACAGTTTTACCTCTAAGAAAAGCATTTCCACCGAAAAATTTAAGTAAACTTTTCTTGGAAATTAAAATACCTTTTCTCCCCTTCCTGAGGGGAGTAAAACCTCAAACGGGGTTCAACTGCTACAACCGTATTAAGAAAATATGTTCAATATTTTTCAAAGAACGTCAGATTGTAAAGCTGATGATTTTAATGAGCACAATTAGACCCCCCTCCTAACAACGTAGTTTACTTACTTAACAAAAAATTGATTTGACAGCTTATTATTGCTTCTGTCGAGCTGCAAGCAATTTTACCTATTATTGATGTACTTCAACGTTTATCTTAGCAGTTTTCTCGATTCAAAGCTATGGAAAGAGTAGGTAAAACAATTATGAAGTTTTGAGATCACACTATTATATCTTATTAGCGTGTCGGTACATGTGCCAGTAAGATGTATGGAGCTAATGTTATAACAACCTCAGAAATAGACGCTTACATTCTAGAGCATTATATAGGATCTCCAATGCTTTATTTCATTTTATTACATATTTAAGGATAACTCTACCCCGTCATTATCATCTTTCAGTCTCCAGGGACAGTCGCAGAGGAGTCTTCTGTACCAACTACTTTCTTCGGTTTATATTGTTCGCTTCTTCGTTGTTCTCACTATTTCTTCATATGATGGGCTATTTATTATTCTTCGTTTTTTCCCTATCTTCTTATTTTTTTACTTTAACGGCTTTAACTTTCAAATCTATAATGGGATTACATGCAATTTACCTTCATTCCTTCCAGTTTCGTTGAGTTCATTCGTTCCTTATAGTAGTAGTAAATAGTACCTGTTTCAACTGCTCCGGCCTAAACTAAAACAAATGCTAACCCCACCCTGCTTTCATACCCAGTGATATCAACTCTCACATCTCTTATTAACTAAGAAAACAAACAACTTTTTTTTAATATATATTTTTTTTTTATGAAGCGACTGCGAGATGACTCCAACAATTTCAGAACGGAATCCTCATGAAAGTGGTCAGACACATTCGAGCAGCAGAGAAACAGTGAATTACACGAGTACTTTGAGCTGCCTACGGGGGATGATTTCATTCGCCGTAGACATATCAAATTTGTTGACTCCCTACAACAAATGACAAACCCCGTGTTCAACACGATTACTCCCGCCCCGTTCCCCCATCGTAGCAAGCAGTCGAGGCAGGAACGTTATAGTTTGTAAGTTTAGTTCTTAGTTTTTCCGTTATTGCAACCCGTAGGTGAGCCCCATCACCTAGTCCAGTCTATCGTTTTTGTAATTTTAACTATAAAACGAAAAATTTTTGTAATTCTACCCTCCTTCAAATGCATATTATGCTATATTGGAAAAGGAACCATAAATCTGTAAATTTGTTCATGTTATTGTTCATTTGTTTGTAAAAATTTTTTGAATAAAGGGGTTTTGAAAGGGGGGGGGAAACCTTTTTTTTAAATAGTAAACATTTACTCATTTTTATTTTTGTTTCATGTATGATTCATAAAAGAAAAATTAAACTTTGATAAAAAAACAACAAAAAACGATCATTTTATCGTAATTTTATTCTTGAAACAGCGTCAAGTCATTCATAAAACACAGGAATAAGTCTTCAGGATTATGGTTGTTGTTCCCACATAAATTTACCTATGTGTAAAGATAAAAGCTATCCCCTCGTTCCTCTCCGTTTATTATTTCCGCACTTGTCTGAATCCCATAATCGTTCTATCCTCTGCGTATTCACAAGTGTTGGGTCCACAAATATATATATTATTTACAAAAAACTGTCCCAGATGTAATTTTGTTTGAGCTGCCAGTTTTAAATGGGCTAAAATTATTAAATGTGATATTTCGTCTTTAGTTACAGACGAAATATTAACAACTGATAATATTGATTAACGTTTTAAATGTGTTATTAGGATTAGAATAAAAGTATAAACAGAATTGATTATATGAAATTTATTAACGCCTTCGTATTAATTTAAGTTGATATAAGCAATGAGAGTTACAATAACGAGATAAACTTCTTTTTTTTTATGATTCCTGTTATTCATTAGGACATTTTAAGTCGACTTCTTTACTTAAACGGTGTCTCGAACGCGTCAATTCTGACTTAGTACGTGTGAAGCCACGAGTAGTGGCAGGGTTAGGCAGAAGGACTCCTTAGCAGGACTGGGGGGGGGGGGGGGGTTCACCGTTTGTATACAAATTCTTCTCTGCTAGATACCCACTCACCTTGCATATTTGTTAAATGTTAGTTGTAGGGACAAGATGAGGACTGGTTGTGGACATTAATTCATCCAAACTAGATTAATATCTTTAAAATAAATGTACAATATTTATTTTTATAAGGTTATATTTTTTTTAAACAAAAGTTACGTATTTGTTTAGATGTTTCATGTTCATCCAAGTGTCTTTTTATTTATTGTAAGTCAATACTGTTTTCCCCAAGGATTTCATTATTTTTTACTTCTAGCCTAAACCTCCTGTGTTGTTTGAAAAAAGTTACGAAGCAGGCCATTTTCAGGTTTTTGAGGCACTGACGTTTAGCGGGATTCTGTGAAAAATCTAGGTCACCGCTACTAAAACATCCTTAGAACAACTTGTTATAAATTCGGATCGTAAAATAAATTCTTTGAGGGTCAATTTCGCTATTAATGGATTCTTTACTCTCCCTCCCTCTCTCTCTCTCTCTCTCTCTCTCTCTCTCTCTCTCTCTCTCTCTCTCTCTCTCTCTCTCTCTCTCTCTCTCTCTCTCTCTCTCTCTCTCTCTCTCTCTCTCTCCCTCTCCCTCTCCCCCCTCTGTGACTGATTAAGTTACCTGAGATAAATAGTTCACGATATAGGAATTATTCAATTATTATTACCATTATATACTTATTAATAATTACAGTATTAAATGTAAAATTTATGGTATTAAGTTGACCATCCACTGGATTGAAGGACAAAATGTAAGAGTGTAGCAGCCTAACTAAGCTGAAGTGACTGAGTGGAATGGCGAGCGAAAAGCCCAGGTCGTGAGCACCCCAGAGGTCGAAGACCCTAGCTGGGATACTAGTTATAATCACATAGTCACACATCACACACAATCACATATGAAGAGTAAGCTGTTATTTATTGGCAGAGATTGTGAAAAGCATAATTCTGTGGTGCTTGGGTAATAGGGGATAAGTACCTTTTTTACAACACAAAAAAAGAAACTTAAAAATATTTTCACAAATCAGGTTTTTTACTTTATGACTTATTTTATATTTTTTGAAAGTTGAATAAAATAGTGATGCTTTGCAGAAATTACCTGGGAGTTTTGTCAACCTATTGTTATCAGTGTTTGTATGTGCTTCATCTAAATGACGGTTGGCTATTGATATAATCAACAATGTATGACAGATTGTAAGCAAGGAAGTGTTCCTATCATCTTAGAATCAGATTCTTATTTTCCCAGTTATTTAATCTGGGACCGTATGTAAATAAATGAAATGTTAGTGCTTCGGAATTTCATGTCTGAAATTAATACAAAACAATCCAATCAGACTGAAATTTTTCAAATTTTATTTTAAAACAAGTCAGTACCACTACTCCACGACAAGAACATCGACGTTGATCTCATTACTGAAACAAGACTTACGAGTTAATGACCATTTACAGTTCGACAGTACCATACTTATCGAACAGATCACCCAGATGGAAGAACACATGCATTCATTGCTTAGTAACAATGTCATTGTCCATAACTCCATTTCCCATAACATAGTTCCTTTGGTAGCACACGATTTCCTTTAGTGCACTTCGCACCTTCACTTTCCCCCTTACTCTAGCATCACTGTACTGCCCCCCAATAAATCCATTTCTGATTCCCAATTCATTTCCTTTCTATACTCCATCGAACATCGTTTCCTTGTGGGTGGGGACTTTAACGTGAAGCACTAACATTGGGGCTCAATCAAGATCCACTGTTGTGGCCACCTCTTAATTACGAATAATTAAAAGTTACCCTTATCTTGGCCCCGAAAATATCTGTTTCCATATTTATACAAATAAAGATTATGACGTCAGTCCGAGTGGTGGAGAAGCTGGTGGGAATCCATCCCTACCACGGCTAGCCTGCCTATATAACTAGAGCCCCATAGGGCGAAAATCAGAGGCCATTCTTCGCCGGTGTCAGGGAAACTGAGCACCAGGGCACGACGGGATACGAACAGTGCTGCTCAAACAAATGCCGAGGAGAGGGATAGTACAACTCGCAAACTTATACACATCTTGTATAAGATTGTGGTACTTTCCTGACACATGGAAACAAGCCATCTTGTTCCCATTACTTAAGCCAGCAAAGAGCGGAGATCACCCAGCCCGCTACCACCCGATCAGCCTATTACCTCTGATGGGAAAAATTTGTCAGAGAATACTTTTGAATTATCTCAAAAATTACTTCTCGGAAAACGACATTATTCCGCCAGAGCAGACTGGATTCCAATCCAGTATGAGCGCAGAGCATCCCCTTCTGAAGGTACAGTCAGAAGCTAGCCATAATTTGAATAGAAACATAGCCACGGCTATGATTTCGATTGACTGCACTCAAGCATTACACTCGGTGTCTCACGGGACACTGTGTCAAATAGTCTGCGACCGGGAATGCCCGGAGCAACTATATTCAATTCTGACTAGCATCCTAAAAAACAGATCGCTGCGGGTGCGGGTGGGTGATAATTTATCCGAAGCTGTGCCACTGGCCTGTGGAGTACCCCAAGGAGCCGTCTTATCCCGTCTTATTTAACGTATACACGTCTGAAATTGTAGGAGCCCTATATAAAAACACAACAGTTACTGCTTTCGCTGACATAGTGGTGTACAGTAGCAGCATGAGCGCCAAGGTAGCTCTTAGACAGGCTGAAGTAGCCTGTAACCAGATCAGTGAGAGATTAGGGAGATTGCGTCTGAAGCTACTGATCTACAAGAGTATACTCAGGCCTACTCTGGTGTATGGTGCACCGCTTTTTCGTTATCTGACGTATACGACAGCTCGGCGACTCCAACAATTCCAAAACGGTATACTGATGAATGTGGTCAGAAATACTTCATTCGAGCAGCGGAGCAACAGTGAGCTTCGCGAGATCTTTGAGCTGCCTACGGTGGATGAATTCATCCAACGTAGACATATCAAATTTTTCGACTTCTTGCTATACCTGACAAAACCCGGTGTTTAACACAATAACCCCCGCTCCGTTCCCCCATCGATGGGAGGAACGCTTTAGTCTTATGTTCTAGATATAGGTTTAGTTTTTAGTTTATTTCCATGTAAGCTGAAGGTGAGCCTCATCACCTAGTGTGTGTATGTGTTTTTTGACTTTTAACTTCAAAAAGATGATGTATCATATTTATGCACTCCTTCGAATGCATCTGCGTATGCAGAACGAGGAGAAAAATGTAAATAGGAAAATTATTTGTTTATTGTTACTTATATAAATAAAGAGGTTTTGAAAAAGAAAAAGAAAAAAAAGGAAAAAAAAAACAAAAACGAAAAACAGAAAGAAACTAACAGGCACCTTGAACACTCTCTCTCTCTCTCTCTCTCTCTCTCTCTCTCTCTCTCTCTCTCTCTCTCTCTCTCTCTCTCTCTCTCTCTCTCTCTCTCTCTCTCTCTCTCTCTCTCTCTCTCTCTCTCTCTCTCTCTCTCTCTCTCTCTCTCTCTCTCTCTCTCTCTGCATCTCTCTCTCCTAACCCTGCTATGTTTAGTCCGGCATTGTCAGACCCCACACCTCAAAACGAATTAGGCTGCCCACCGACTAGGCCGGCAGCCAGGGTGAAAGACCACGGGTCCACCCACCTTATCTCTTTCTTGGCGCTCGCCGGACGGTGGCTAAGAGGTTGTAGTGACCTTAGCCCATGGCGGGCGTCTCCGCCCCATCTTGGGGACTCGCATATCGGAGCCCCACATCCACAAATACACGAGGACGAGCTTTTCTCTCTGCACTCACACGGAAACTTTCCTCCACTATCTCTCCTGACACAGCCACCTATTGACCATCTGATCCCAACCGAAATCCTGATCTCCTTGACTTATTTTTCTAGAATAGTTAGAAACGCTAAACTATTCACTTACACGCATCGACGACCTATCTTCCGCTCGCTAGCTGTCGGGTCCCGATAGTTATTTTATTTTATTTTTTCACGAGTTTCAAATTATCATGGGATCAATTAAAACCTTTGAACAATTTATAATAATTGCACACTGATTTAAAAGGAAAAAGGTTAATTTTTATTTCATTTATGTAATTCAAAAACCAATAATTTCATTTTATTAATTAAAAGCCATATGTGTTTGTTCTTATTATTTTTACTTTAATGTATTTATTAAACGAGGAAAAAAATTCAAGATTCTAATATTTGTTTTACCTCGAGATGTAGTTTGTAATATTAGGAGTTGTGATGTTGACGTTTTATCAAGTAAGAAGGTGCAATTTGATGCGATCAGCATCGGGTTTGTTTGTGAACTTCGGATTAACTCCGATCGTATCACGAGTTTCGTCAACAAATTACCGGGTCCTTGTGGAATCTAACTAAAAAAACCTAAAATATCATTCTGTTTCACACCCACTCCTCGTGATGATGGGTCCTTGGTGGCAAAAGGTTGGAAGAATTCGCACTGCATCTTTCCTGTACTTTCACTCCTTTCCTTACTCTCAAAACAATACTCATCGCATAAGTGTTGAAGTTTTCCTCACTCCACCTATCCCTCTCTCACTTCCACCAAAAGCCCGTAACCCCTCTGAGGTCAAATATCTTCTGAAAAAATTACCTTACCGATCTCCGGGATATGATCTCCTTACTCCTCGAATTCCCCAACTACTTCCTCTTAAACCTAATCTTCCTTACCTACATATACAATTGCATTTTCCGAATGACGCACATTCCTCTCTTCTGGAAACATTCCATTATTGTCCTATTCGCCAAACCCTGTAAACCACCCGATTAAGCATTATCTTACCGCCCAATTAGCCTACTCCCTCTCCTCTCAGCCCTTGAAGGCCAAACAAGGCCTTCGCGTTGTTGATCACATCTCCTCAGCCCTTGAAACCAAACAGTATTGCACTGCTGCCTTTCTGGACATAGCTCAAGCTTTTGACAGGGTTTGGCACGTAGGTATGCTTTACAAGCCCAAAAGATATTTACCACAGACCCGTTTCCTAATCCTACAGTCCTACCTTTCAAACCGCTTCTTTCAAGTCTGCTGTGGTTTAGAACATTCTAACTACTTTACTATCCCATAAAAGCGGGAGTTCCACAGGGTAGCGTCATGGGTCACATCCTCTATAATATATACACCGGTGATGTCCCCTCTACCCCCAATAACTTCTTGGCAACATTTGCAAATGACACCGCAGTCCTGTCATCCCATCCAGACCCCGATATAACATCCCAAAACCTTCAAAAACACCTTGATGAGATCGAACATCTGACACAGTGGAAATATGTTTCACATAACAATAAATATACTTCTGCTAATCCAGACAGTGCTATGGACTGCAACAACTTCGCTGAAAGTAACTGACCTAGCCAACAGTAACGGAATACTTCGGAATATTACACGTTAAATAATGTAAAAATAATTGAAAAATACTTTAAAACTTACCACTTCTATAACATAAGCCTATTAGACTTAGAACTAACTAATATACAAAAACATACTCTACTCTATCATAACTTAGCAATCTACCCTTTAATAGTAGATATGATACCTACAATAGTACCTTACCTATACACTTACCCTTCTCCTCTATTATTAAGTTAGATACTAAGGAAATTATTTATAACCAAATTGATAAAAATGTATATAGAAACTAATGTATTGTCTATAAATCGTGTTATTTCTTAATATCACTGTCGGGTCGTCACAAGGGGGTGCCTGGTTACCCTAGCCCTGGTGACAGGTGAGGGTTGAGTTTATAACCTGGACAATCGTTTCATGACGGCTTTACTATCTGACTCCATTTTTTGATAGGTATGTGCCCCGACAGTGCACTATGTTCAGGAGAAGAGGTACAGGGTGGTAGGTTATAGGTAGTTTATGTGGTCTTGGAATGACCACGAATTCACATTCGGTTTCTGAGGGTAGGCGAAAACCATCCGGATCCCAAAGGCGAGTGTGAACCGGAGAGAGGCAGACTGGATTACCGCAGGAGGTCTGCTAGGAAAATTTGCAGGGCCATGGCAACCGTCGTCCGCGAGGGAGAGGTCTCTCCCAAGGAGGTGCTAGTTTCACGACGTAGGACTAAAACATAGCGAGCTTAGGAGAGAGATATGTAGAGGTTTTTTATAAAGAGGCAGCCAGGTTTTCAGAGTTTTAAGCAGGGTAGCCAGGCCAGTAAGTAGTTGCCAGGAGAGAATGATTTACAGTTTTTTTTTTGTTTTTTTTTATTTCAAAACCTCAAACAAACAATAATACAAGTGATAATATATACAAGAAACAATCGATCTTACAAATTTCTCCTCTTCCTGCATTTAAATGCATTTGGAGGAGTGCATAATACAATAAAAAATTTTTTATGTTGTGAAAAGTACTCAGTATGTTGTATTCACACTAAGTGATGAGGCTCACCTTCGATTTGTCACCGACACTGATTTACAGGGACTAGACGCTGGGCTTAACTACCCAGCCAGCCTTGTCCTTAGCCAACCATCATCGAGATTGGTGTAACCAATGGTACGTGGCTTCTTTGTCCTCTGGGAGGGCTGGCAGGGTCTTGCGGTCTCATCTGGCCACAGCTGTCAGTCCCAGGTAGAAGGGACTGACAGCTGTGACCCATCTCATGTAACTAACTACTTGGCACCCCACATTTTATTGCCACATTTACTATGATTTATATTTTGTTCATGTTATTTATATTTGTCTACAATATATTTTGTTCGTGTTATTTACATTTGTTTATGTAGCGAAGAGCTAAATATATGTAAATTACCCTACACTCTGGTTCATAATGTATTATAATAGATATGCAAATCTGTGTAAACTTCTGGTAATAAATCATAGAGGGATCGGCAGATAAAAACAAGTAACAGAGGATCGAGGGTACGGCAATAAAACCTAGGGCAAGCACATCTGCCCCTTAAAATAGACCTTCAGTCACGTTCCCGTGGTCATAAAATCATGCCAGAAACAGTTTACATCACGTAGCTCGGGAGGTGTGACATCATAAAGCACACCCTTTTGGACCAACGGGGATAATAAAACAGACCACCTGCAGAGAGACTCCGCCTTCCACGAGGGAGGGGGGTACAATATTTATATCAGTAAGTTTCACCCTGAAAAGTCACTCTGTTTCTTAGCCTCCACAGCCGCATTATCAGTCGCGATACGACCAGGGCCTCGGGGCCCTGGGAGTAAGCCCACTCAGCCTTCCGCTAGTTTACTCTCTCTATGTCTACTACCTCTACGACGGCACTTTGCCTCACAGCCTCTAGCAGACCTCTGACGGCTTGTACCTATTACGCTGCCGATCTCTCGCTCCAACTCTGAAAACTGGTCTTATTCTTTATGAACCTCTGAACCTCATCCTGAACACAGTGTCTTGTCGGGACACATCCCTATCAATAAATGGAGTCATATATTAACGCCTACATGAAACATGGTCCATGTTATTAACTACAGCAATCCGCACTTGTCACCAGGGCTAGTGTGATCAGGCACTCCCCTAGTGACGCCCCCCCCCCGACAATTGTTGACCTCCAACAATTGTCCACCTTATCCGACAGCTTACAATATATATACGATAGAGTATAGGGTGATTTATTTTATGTAGTTAGCGGTCGCTACAATCACCATCCTGCCCAGGAGTTCAGAAATTAAAAACGGGAGAAGTTTTATAATACTAAAAACAAGTAGAAGGGGCTTGAGCAGAACTCCCCCCCCCCTTTCTGAGGTAAAAACCTCAAACGAGGTTTCCCCACAAGCACGTGAAGCGGGCTCATGGGGTTACGTCGCCTGTGGTGCGCGTATTCCGATGCTATGGAATTGTAGCACCGGTCAGCGCACCTTACGTTATTCTGTTTTTCTCCTTTATTCAAAACAAGACCACAAACACACTAAAACAAATAAAAAAGAAAGGAAAATTTCAACAAAACAACCTTTAAACTTAATAACTTAATAAAAACTTTATTTATTTTTTTTTTGTTGAGCAGAACTGTATACCTGCCCGTGACTTCATGGAAGTCACTGATGGTTCCCTGTTATTTTTTTGTAAGCAACCTCATCCTTCCAAGACCTCCCTACTTCCCAGAATCTTATCCTTTCCTTATACATATGTATCTCTGCTTTAGCCCCAGTTCCCGTATTGTAACCCGACGGTGAGCTCCATCACCGAGTACCATTTTACTTTATATAATTTTTAACCACGAAAAGATTTGTTAGTTCCTTAATACATGCACTCCTTAAAATGGTAAAAGGAGAAAACCTCATGTAAAATTTTGATCAATTTAAAAAAATTAATACTTAAAAAAAACAAATTACCCATGGTGTTGAGGGGGGAAAAATAGCCCCAGACCCCACTTGTCCCTAGACATTCCACCCATTTAACAGATGACTGACTGTAAGATGGCTAAAGCGAACTGATAAATATGAACTCAAGAGACTTAGGCGAAGAGAATGGCAGCAGAATTAGTCATCAGAATGTGCTTTCCTTTGTAGACTGTTACTGACAAGGCAGAAAGAAAGATTTACTGAAGGACTTTCAAGGCTATACAGTCGGGGAAGGCGAAGGACGAACAACTTGAGATCGTTCTTCAATAGAAGCCCTTCCAGGTAACTTCTCATCGCCGACTTTAATCTGATTCTTAAGCAATTTAGTACAGTTTGAACGGAACAGGCAATGATATTTTTAGTTAACCTTTTTAGTGGTTGAAATCCACCCACTTCTGGTGGGGTTGAGTGCTCTTGGCCACATAATTAATCAAATTAATAATCACTAATATTTCGTTGTATTACAACGCATCAATTTGAGAAAGGGAAGATTGGATATCTGTAAAAAAAGACACATACACTTTAGATTGTATGTACATGTAATTTTTCCAGTTGTCACAAAAATAACACAAATCTCTGCTTAAATGGTGAGATATTAAAAGTTGTGCATCATAGACGCTAAACAAGTTTTTTTTTTTTTTTTTTTTTTTTTTAATGAAATTGCTTATTACCAGCACAATCTTGTGGGTAAGTAGAATTCCAATTGAAGACTGTCTTATACACATATCTACATTTTATTATTGAGTGCAAAATACATATGTAATTATAAGAAAACATATGTGAATATATGTATGAAGTATAAGGAATAGGTACAAAATTTAAAAAACGACTACGAATTAAAGCATAAATTATCATGTGGTAAGATTGTTATCTGGTGGATATGGCGTGGTAGACTCGTAATTACTTCTATTATTTAAATCTCTCTTCATTAATTCGTGTAATTTGAGGTTATTTATAAGAAGGAGCATTGTTCTCAAATATTCCTTATAATAAACAACAAGCAAAACCATAATAAGGCTCTTATCACACAACGTTATGTTAAGAGTATTTGCATGGGTAGTTTTTATCAATTATTATTTATGATGTTTCTATATTTAACTTTTCCTCTTCAGTAAAAGAAATCTTATTTAAATATTGTTTCTGTAAAAACCGTCACTGCATGATCTTAACATGGATTCTTTCTCCTCAACTGTCCCGAGTCAATTCCTCAAGGTTGATCGCTATCCTTTCTTCCATCAGGTTATAATTTATCTCACTGCCGATAGTTCCATTTTCAGGGGACCTGAATCTAATTGCATGTGGGCACACTGACGGCTCCTTACTAATAAAAAAAAAATCCAGGGTTTTGATTTTTTTGAATTTTGAAATATAAAGTAATTAAAAAACAAAAACGTATAATATGATTGAAACTGCTTGCTCTCATCGATCCTTGTTGTGGGTTGCTGTTGCTTGAAATAGTCTACAAAAATCTTAATGTTAGCAATGTGGGGTATATAATGTTGAGTTCGATGACTTTTTAGATTATCGTTGATTTTTTTCTCGTACTTTAACTCCAGTTTCAAGTGTAAAAATTATTACTACCAAATTCATGTTTAAATTTGTTCGTTTATTTAATTTATTCATGCCCCTCAGAGCTGAATGGTTATATTTTTGGGGTCCACCCGATGCTTTTTATTGAAGTTAAATGTAATAATAATAGGGATTTGACCCCAGAACGTTCAATCGTTCTCTTCCTCTCTTATACCAAAATCTGAAAAAGGAGGAGGCATTGATAGCCAATTGGTGGGGCCGAAATCAACGCTAGTTAACGGAATTCACCTACTAGAAAATTCTTCAATATTTAAATATCGCTTTAGTTCTGGGGGAACTTTCTCAAAAAGATATTGTCGGGTCGTCACTGGGGGGGGGGGGTGCCTGGTCACTCTAGCCCTGGTGACAAGTGAGGATTGTTTGAGTTTATAACCTGGACAATCGTTTCATGACGGCGTTACTATCTGACTCCATTTTTGATAGGTATGTGCCCCGACAATGCACTATGTTCAAGAGAAGAGGTACAGGGGTTTTTATATAAAGAATTAGTCAAGTTTTCAGAGTTCGAGCGGAAGCCACGCGTCAACGAGTAGAGGCCACGAGAGACTAATTTACAGGGCTAGGAGCCCGCCTTAAGTACCCTATCCAGCCTTGTCTACTGGGAGGGTTGGCAAGGGTTGGTTAGGCCTGCGGTTGGTTCCCACACATGTGGTGAGGTACCAGCGGCCGACGCCTAGTTACGCGCCCGGCCAGCCCTGTCCCCTGGGAGAGGCTGCAAAAGGGTTCCTTAGGACGTGCGGGTTCCCTCACTCATGTGGCGAGGTACCTGCGACTGACAGCTGGTGACCCATCTCGTGTGACTTAGTTGGCCCCCGCCTTTTATTGCTTACCACATTTACAATGATTTATATTTGTTCATTTTATTTACATTTGTCTATAATACATTTAGTTCATGTTATTTACGTTTGCTTACAATATATATGCAATAGAGTATAGGGTGATTTATCTTATTTAGTTAGCGGTCGCTACAGATATATATATTTCTTTTTTTAATCTAGACGAACAATTAAAGGCGGAAAATAAACGAGTTTTTTTTTTTTTTTTTGACGAATTTTATTTCTAGTTGGATTTTCGAAATTCCTATCCGGTCGAGGTTCAGGCTAAATCTAAGATACACCATTATATATCTTGGATCTCCGATATATGAATAAGTTTCAATAAATGTTTAGAACAGATAACATTATTTGGAGGTAAAGGTTGGGCATATGAGATCACTGCATCAGAGGAGATTAACAAATTATATCATAAGAATATATTTTTCTTCATTTGTATCTATTCTACATATTTTTCTAGAAAATTCCTGGGGATAATTTTCAAATTCCTAGTGATGACTTTCTCGGACTTCCTCAGACAGTTGGCCAACATGAATAAGAATTTTTCAGCGATTACTGAACTATGAATAAGAATTTCATTGATGGCCATAGACATAGTTTATCATCCATATAATCTTGAATGGAATTTTTCTTTGTTTAAAGTATAATCTTCAAAAGCAGGATGTTTTTATTTCAAAAGGAGATGCTAAGAATTGGAGAATAACATTAAACCTTTCAATATTTAAAGATCTTTTTTGAAAAATCTTCTTGCCGTGCTGTCATCACTTGCATTTCCCCCTCCTTGTTTGAAAGTATGGGTTTGTAAACGATATCTGTCAATAATTTATTTTTTTCTAGAAGATTTTTTGAGTGGTGAGTTTTTAAACCAAGGCAATACAAACTTTGCCATCTACCATTGTCCCTGAATTCTGATTTGACTGTTAACTTATGACCCCATAATTCAAAGTCTGAGATTTTTAACTCTTGGATTTGTTATCTAATATGTGTCATTTTTTTCACTAACTTTTCTTCACTTTCTTTGACAAAAAGAAACCTAATTGCTCTGCAAAATCTTGTAAATGATGTTCCCGGGGTTTGCCACCAAAGTCCCTTAAGTTACCCCTTAAGCTGACCACTATCTCAATAGAGGCGCACCTTTTCTTCGTTTTGGCTTGGGACCACATTCATTGAAACCTTTTGAAGGCCAGGTTGAAATTGAGAGCAGGTAAAGCAAGATTTGAAAATGAAAATTCTTCACCTAAACAGTTTTTATACTTCCACTATAGGCTAAACCTTCGATTGCACTAGCCCAGTTTCGAATTGGTAATTTAATATGTTAAATTCGTTTATTTTTTACCTAAGTATTTATCGATTTAGTTGAGCGGTCAACAGTTGACGTTGACACGGATAGGGGTGCCGAGTTCCGAGGGGTAGATAAGTGTCTGTGCTCCAGCGAGGAGGGCAAATTTCCTATACTCGCGCCCAGGCCATAAACCAATAAACACAATAAACTTTAACGTACTATAATGGCACCACATAAATAAACGTGATTGTACATATAGGTGAAAATAGGTATAATTCCACCACGAAACACAAATACGCCGTAAAAAGTTTGAAATCAAACCTTCCGCCGATGCAAAGCCAAGACACTACCCATCGACGGAAGGTCCGTGCAGTTATTAGAGCGAGGCGGCGAGTTGTTCAACCCTTTCCTCAGGGGTCTCCATGCCCGGTGAAAGCTTCAAGGACCTGATCTTAGCCAACCTTACCCGCAAGTACACATCCTTGTAATTAAAATCAAGGACTCGGTAGACGAAGTGGTGCCCTGTTACCTCTGGTCACGTCGCGATACTTATAGTTCATTACGGTTAGAGTGTTAGCGTCGTCACTTCTGACTCATTGCTGCACGGCGTTCACAATGGGAATTTAAATGTCACAGCATTGAGATATACCTACAAGTTTTTATAGTAGTATACGAATTTTTACTTCATATTTTTTTAATAAATGATCAGCTTATCATCCCACTAGTCAGTGCAGTTGTTAACACACAAGCGCTAACGGCAGCCATAAGCAAATGCTCCAAAAACATAAAATAAAAACTTTTAGGAATTAACGCACTAATGACACTAAATAAAACATAGTATTCTCATAAGTCTAAGCTATTAAAAATTAACACGGTTGTCATAAGTTTAAGTGAAAAATTGTTTATGCAAAAAATTCGCACTTTAAAATATAAATAAAGGGATTATACAAATTATATATTTGATTTAAACAATTAAAGACAATCCTACAAACCGAATTATACATTACCAACCCTATTGCATTTATATTAAAATGTCTGTCACCAGAATTTCTTTACCTTGAATTTTCTTACCAGAGTGTCCATTGTTATTCATTATATCCGTCCGTAAAATCTGGGACTTTTTTAGAGACAGCTGCCAAACGGTGAAAGGATGCAAAGGAAGTATGATCGATACCCCTGGGGCAGCCAAGGAAAATAAAATTCAAATTTTTTTAAAAATAAACCTAATTTTGGTAATGATTAAAATAAATTTATATAATTTATTCGAAACTAATTCATTTAAAACTAATTAATATGAATTTATTAAAAAATAATTAATATTTTAAAATATATTTTAATTATTCTAATAAATAAAATAAGAGCAACACAGGTGAGCATTGGATTTCCTAACTCCTATATTATGGGATAGCCACGTGCCAATCTCTAGGCTTACTCACTTTATAGATCCACTTGTGCAAAAGGTCAGGTAGTTCTGATTTTTCGGTACGCTGTAGGGATCAATACAACCAGTAAAAAAAACAGTTTTCGAATTTCAAAGCCCTATGGAAGCTGAGTTTTAGCGAAAAACGTTTTTCGGTTTTTTGGCTATAACTTCTAAACCAAGCTTCCTAGCGATAAAGTATTTATTATAAACATGAAAGACCATTATATTATGCGTTAAATGATTTACTAAAATCTGAAACTTGAGTAAGTAATATTATCATTATCGCCAGTCGAAAACTGACATTATTTTTCAATTTCGTGTGAATCCCACTTTATGATTTTTTAAGCATCCCTGACTGCAAAACGGTTATTCTAAATGAAAAATCTATTGGTTGAAAGTTGTAGAGCATTGAATTCTTCATCTAATGAGCACGGACAATTCAAATGCGTTTGAATTTAGAGTATGTACCTATCACCAAAAATCCTAAATTGACATTGTACGGAATTCTCACCAGGTCATTTGTACTCCCTCAACATGAGCTGATTAGTTAGTATTAATGGATTGATTTTAACACTTTGAATACGTCTCGACAGTCCTTACCTGATCCCAGCGGCAATAGTCAAATATAATAAAAATGTACGATTGTTTATTTTTTCGATTCGGCATTTATTTATACTATTTAATTCTTAAAAATCTTCAGCTATTAAAAACATGTATATTTTTTTCTATAATAGCCTTGATAAAATCGTTCCACTTTGATGATTTAAAGAAACAACCTAAGACTGTAAAGATGATAATAATAATAATAATAATAATTAAATTCGCAGTAATAAGAACAAATTTAGAAATAAGTTTCAAATATCATTTTAATGTTTTAAATATTAGGAATGACTTTTAATTTTAAAATAACCTTCTTTTTTTATAAATTGGCTTCCTAGTGATCTCGAAAACATTTTAGAATATCTTGCTTATTTATTACTTTTACAACAGAGAAATTTATTTTGTATTTGCAGGGTAAAATAGACCAAATCATTGAAAAAAAAACTTACCGAAAACCAGCGAGATTAGTAAATAGATTTAGTGGCAACAGTGAAAGTGACTTGACGAAATGTTAATATCTGTATGCATCCAAATTGTTGGTGCTGTCGTCAAAAAAATCAAAAATCGCTCAGCTGGTTTGCTAATGTCCTCGGGAGAAGAGCATTTATTTTCGTGTAGACTGGGACTTTATCATCTTGCTGCAGATTATTTTTTAATGTATTCTTGCACTTCATTTTTTTTTCCCCGAAAATTGCCGAGGTTGTATTTCACCCGTGTTCACCTTCCTATTTTATAAATGCCAATGTTTCCTTTACTGACAATAAGAATTGGCAGCGTTACAACAATATTTTCCCAGCTTTTGACGTCATGAAATGAGTCATTTCACAGAAAATGGAAAAAATTGTCGGTTTTTGACTGGCGTTTATAATGCTACTCTCTCGAATTTCAAGTTTATTATTTAAAGAAAAATTTTATGCTACATTTTTTTTCTAATAAATACTTTCTCGCTAGGAAGCTCAGTTTATAAATTGTAGCAAAAAAAAACTAATACAAATCCTAAAATATCGATGTTTTTTTAGTTATATCTCAACTTCCACAGGGCTTTGGAATTCACAAACTTGGTTTTCTACTAGTTGTATCGCTCCCCACAGCATACCAAAAGTTGAACTACGTGTCCTTTTGCACAGGTCTTTTTTTTTTTTGATGAAGTGACCAGTTGTTTGGTATCGGAGACTCCATCACTGGGTCAATCACTCATCTTGAGTAACAACTGGTCCATAACATTTAACAGCCATGTAGAGTTGGAGAAGGAAGAGGACTTTTAAATTTGTTTAGATTTCCACAATATATTGTTTTTTCACATATTTACTGTTTAGTTAGCTAAAATAAATGGTTTCAGCCTATTTCTCTTTTTTAATCAAGAATGTTCCGGATCCTGCAGATCGGACCTACATGCTTTTATCTGGTTTCAATACCCTTCACACATTTATAGTTCACTACCAGCTCTCCCTAATGGTCTCGATCCTTCGTTTCGGAGCTTCAACCCATCTCTAAATACTCTGTTGGTTATAACCAAGCTATCTGATTCTTTTGGAAGGATTGGGATGCAAAATGTATTAATGATGCATAGTTTTATATTATTCGTTTTTTTATCTATTGGATATGCGGTTGAGGATAGTATTTAATCTCCTGATTTAGGATATATAGTGTGTGTATTCATCTGCCACTCCCGAATTCCTCGCCATTAAACTTTGTCTCGAGATGTTCAAAAAAAATTTCTACAGTCATTTATATTGTTGAACCTTTTCTGAGGAAGCTTTTGATGCTATTTAGAACTTTGCGTTAGCTTTTCCGAGAAAATAGAAACATGGATGGTTTCTTTGGCTAAGAAATCCTGCAAATCTTCACCGACAGAGGATTCATTAAACAATTGATTGTTGTGGGGACAAATGGATGATCTCTGAAGCCATGTTTAATTATATTACTTATATGCGGCTTTACGGAGAATACAAAGTTTAAGCAATCTCTTTTCTTACGTTGAATATTAGCGAACCCCGAACATCAATCCTCACTTTTGGTATTCTTTCACTTTTGGTACTCTTTCACGGACCTAATCCTACTTTAGCCTTTAATTCTTTGTACATCAAAGAAATCGAAATCAACGGCTAGAAAGTCGGTAAATTATGAAACTTCCCCCAATCAAATTTTCGGGTGTTATTGGATGAAGCAATTGTTGCGGTTTAAGCAAGTGTGGTCCATAACAGTAAGTCCGTAACCATTCCTATATACATAATATCCTTTCTATCTGATCTTCTTCTAAAGTTTGTAACAAACATAATTGTGAAAGTTTTAATAAATTCCAAGCAATGCTAACAGTAACTGTAATCGGGATATGGAAGAATCAGCGTCTTTTTGGGTAATTTATTTACCAGACACACGTTCATTTGGTTACAAATGTAAAATTTAAATGTATAACCCATACCAACATTTCAGAATAACACAAAGAGTAAATCATGCAAAATGCATTAGAATAAAAACCAGGAAGGGAGGTTAACGCAACAAAGGTGGATATTTTATTATGGACAAAAGACTTGCCACCAGGCTACTAGTCAGTAATGCCAAGGACACCAACCGTGGTAATAATGTATTGGGGGCCAGCTGGGCCGAGTCGACGCCAAGTATTTTTTTTCTTATTAAAATATAGTAAGGAGTAGATTTATCAAACAAATATTGTATTATTTAATAAATTTATTTTAATTTGTCTAAGAAACTGGAAATACCATTTTTTTTTTTTCTGTTGCGCGTTTTTAATACATGTGCACCAGAATATTACATGTATGCATATAATATAACAAATATACGCAACATGAAAATGTGAGGGTAATTAATCAAAAATTTTAAATTTACTATATAGGTATAAATTAATTAATTACATTTCTAACATTATAATGGTAAATTCGCAAAACGAAATGTATATGCACAACTGAACATGCCCTTGTGAACTTCAAGTACCCGTGCTGACTCCAGTACTTCGAAATGTCTTAAACCAATGGAGCAAAGTACAAGAATGGCACTTTAGCTGCCTCCGCTAATGAAATAGCGATGTACAGTAGCCCTCCTCCGGGCCTAGTCAGCTTGCAACGCAATCAGTGAGAAATTTGGTTTTAAGTTAAACATTTCTGCGAACGCCACAAAAACTGTCTGCGTTATATTCCCCTTCCATAAAGGGAAAGACACGTTGCGTAAATCCTTGATTGTAGAAAAACAACGGAACTCCCCGGTCTTCAGTACTGTTTTTTTAGGCATTAAAATGGACAGACGCCTCTGTTTTCTAGCTAGAAAACTGGATCAGTTCCAGAATAGGGTAATAAAAAAAGTTATCTGACATAAATCATCCCAGAAGTAGAAGTAGGGTTAGCTACAAGAGGTGCTTGAGATGCCTAAGGTGGGTGACATATGCCGAATAGATATCAAAAATATCTAACCGCAAGGGATGCAGACAATTTAGGAAATTTTTAAGAAGAAACGCTTCCTCAAGGTACCACTGATCCATTTACTGCGACATCAGGAAATAACAACCTGACATAAGATTATTTTGGCCTATCAAGAACAGATCTTTACTATTTAGTTGAAGTTGACAAGTTAAATAAAGAACAAATATCGGAACATCTAATGAACCCACCAAAAAGATAATTATGAAGAAAACAAAAAACTTGCTGGAAACTCTTGAAGAATAACTTGTGGACGAACTTGGACATTACAATGTTTCCTTCGAGGATATTGTATCGTTTATTGATATTTTACATCCAAAGAAACGCCACACCGCAAAAAGTAACACGAGGAGTATAATGCCCCTGCCCTAATGTTAATGGACACGAAGAAAAATTTCACAGACAAACTCCTTAAAACAAAGTGCATAAAGACGATCAAGAAACTACAGGATGAAACCATCTACTTATTAAAGTATTGGCTCCAGTGAGGCATACTCTTCAGGTAAATAACCTGAAGATCAAAATACTTTATAGTTTTGAAAATTGTGTTCGTGCTGTTTCCATGTTGACATACTAGTGATTTGCTTTTTTTTGATCAGGTGTTAATTTGATTTCAGTTCTCGCTAATGATCCCATGGAGTACAAACCGTATTAAAAATAAATCTTAATATATGAAAGACAATTGCTACAACTTTGCATGTAAATGATGATAATCTTATTTTCAAAAAGTTTAAATACTAATACAATACAACCCGGTATTAAGTGACTGCACTGCATTGGATCAATCGTTAACGTGAAGCACTAACAATCAGATTTTGTTTGGAAACCCTAGGCATAGACATATTACTATTACGTTATTATTTGTAGTAACATAGGCAAACTGATAACAATGACGAATTTTAAATACTTTAAACCTTCCCTATTCCCGTTGGTGAATAATATTAGGGGATGGTGTGACATCGAAACTTTCCCCGAATTGTTAAAGAAACCAAATGATCTAGCTTTTGTTGCTGAGGTTAGTGAACTGGATATTTCAGCTTTTTCATTCTTAAAAGGGAAAGTCCTTTTTCTAGGAGATAAAGTGTTTAAAAAAAATTAAAGAGGGTGTAACAGTTTCTTGTCTACCTAGCTTACACCTTTAAAAGCAGTGGGCAAATGTTAACATCGCTAAATATTTGTTAATTTTAATATTTATGCATCCTTCAGTAATAAAGTCACATTTCATTTTGCAAGCTACTAATTAAATTTGGTTGATTTTCATTTTAAATCTAATATGGACATTATCTGAATGCTTTCCTGTAAACCCTATTGTCCATTGGAAGCGAATTCCTACTAGTTCATTTACAGATCATTATCCCGGTTTTTTTTATTACATCAATTATAAACTGAATTGTAATATTTTTTTTAATAAATGTAAGCAGAATAAAAGACATAGGAAGTGAAAAAACAATGCTTAGAACCGTTTCAATTACCAAAAACCACTTTTTTCCTGCAATAAAAAAAGTAGAAAAAAAATCAATAAATAGCCAAAAAAAATTTAAATACAATATTTATAATTACGACTCTCAAAAAATTAGAATTTATTTTGAAGCTACAGTATTTAATGTGCCTTTTATCCGTGGAAGAAAATCATCATGGGATATCATCAAATGTTAAATAGCTTCTGAATAGCAACTTGAAAAAGATTAGAAGTCAGGGAGAAGTATAGTAATATATATCCCATACAATATCCCCCATCAATTACGGGCTAGAATGCATTTATGAAACATGTGTTAACGAAATATAAAACGTCGAAAGTTAAGAGACGATATCAAGGGATGGTCCAGGTTAGTTTATTAAATATTTAATGTTAAGTATTAAATAGAATAAAAACAGAATTATTAACCAAAACAAACAGGAAAATTCTAGATTAAATAGGAAGTTTCAGTTGAGGGATCCCAAAACTTATTTTTTTGGAGAATATTATTGAAATTATTTTTTTCGTTAGCAGCTCTTTTGAAATTTCAGATCATTAATATGGGTACCATGAGTACCAAGGAAGCTAACAGACCGACAATCATAGGATAGACTGCACCTGTTGGAAAATAGAACTTCTCCTTTCGGGCTTGACAAAAGTTCTCTGTAAGTCCTTAGTTCGAAGCATATGTGACTGGTCACAAGAAAAGGAAGAATTCTCATATTTCATTTCGAGGTCACCACCCACACAGTACTTTTCCCAAGCTGCTAAACCTTATTCATTTTTTTCCGAAGATTGCTAAAATCTGAGAATAGATAAAAATGTGTTGTAATATGCAGTGAACGTTTTAAGTTATGGAATTTTGAGATTGACACTATGACAACTTTTCTTAAAATTTCAAGTCAATCTTTCTTCACAACCGATACAAAACGGATGATTTTTTCCCATTTAAATTCTCGTAATAAATTTTAACCAATTATGAGCTTTGAAAGCAAGCCCATTCTTATGGAGACTTCCGCGATAAAAATTAAATCAGTGTTAATTTCTTCACCATTTTAGAGTATATCTGAATATATAAAAGATAACATAATGGACTCATGAGAATTGAACAAATAAAAAATTTATTATAAATACATTTTTATTTAGAAATCTAATGCCCGTGTGAGACCATTTTAGGTATCGTGATCGCATTTTTCTCAGAACCAAAAATTATTACGTTCAGCCCTGGTCTATGTGTGTCTTCTGTTATACCTACTGTAACCAAGGCAGTCCGGCAGCATTGATAGTAAACATTAACAGTAATTTCTTTTGGGAAAACAGTAGCTCCACCACACAGATATAACAAGACAGTATATTGATTTTCTTTGCTTAGTACAGAGTTACCTTTATCTTTTCTGTTATTATACCTTTATATTACTTTATTTTGTCTATAAGATTGTTGGAATTTAAGATTTTAAATCAAATTAGTATATGTTAGTATTAACTTTCAATCTCTTTTCTTTATTAATTTTCCTTGATTTTTACCTTTTGTATATAATCCAATCTCCCTATAAATTATTTCTTGTATGCATAATTTTCTTATTTCTTTGTATATATATTTTTCTTTGCTTGCTAAAATTGTAATTATTTCTTATGTAAATATATTTGCATGAAAATATTCTACTTGCTTAATAACTTCACCCAGCCATTCTCCCCTGAACTAGCCTGGAATAGCAGGATTTTTTTTTTATGTTCATGTAAGGGTTTGTGTTTTTTTTCTCTTTTTTCCCTTCCTCGGAAGATGGCTTAAAGCCTAAACTTTAAACTCAAAATAATTTTTATTTTATTGAAATTTAATTTTGTAATTAAATATGGGTCATTCTACAGATATGAAATTTCACAGTCCATTTGATGATACAACATGAAAAATACTGCCAATTCCATGAAACATGAACTCGATTCACCTAGTAATTAAAGAGATCATCTATATTATTTTTCTAACGGAGCAGGGGATCTAATTAAAGATTTATACGTTCTCACTAAAAATTTGTAATATATTTTAGTACTTAAGTGCCCTATAATTACAATAGTATTAGCATAGAAAAGTACTGGTACACCTCACAAATTATATAAAATGTAATACAGTTAAAAGTAAAGCACGATGTGCATTTATGTAAAGATTCCTTATTATGGAGTCTGTATATCAATTTGAATGTTTTAAATAAAGGGTTTAAAAAATAAAATTCATAAAAATTATGGGCATTGTCAAAGCTAGAACGAATCCATTTATTGCTTGATGATAATGATAGCCTGAGCGAGGTTCACTCAGTACTGGGCGATTGTGTGTTTGTCTTTTCTACTTTGGTGACCATCAAAATAATTCGATCTGTCTGAAATTATAAAGACGCTGATTAATATTGGTATATAGAGAATGCTCTATTATATAATATCAATTGTACGGTTAATCAACCTGGGGTCGCAGTGCTGACTCGAAGCCAACTGTTCTCAATTGTACTGCCAAGACTAAATATATATACCGATAACTATATGCTACCATAGCGAATGTAATATGGCCGATGAGAGCTTACAGACAGTTACATGGTGAGACGCACTGGTGGTAAAGGAAGCACTTAAGACGCACAGTACACGTGGACGACATGATGTCAGATGAAGGTCGGCAAACATAGAGGCTCACTATCTGACCGAAGGTTTCAGACCTCGTTTGCAAAACAACTTTTTTCACACCCCATACGAAGGCTGCGCATCTTACGGACTCGTTCCACATTCAAATTTTTGGGGATTTCATCATGGTTATTTTTTCATCGAGTTTGATATTTAAATAAAATTGTTTTGTTTGTTCACTCTCAAAGTTTATGTATTTATATTTTATAGCTGTAAAATGTGCGAAAATTGTACTTTAAACCTGCATCGTGAGATACACAACACGGTTTTTTCTAATTACACGGTATATCTAATTAAATTCATCTTATCTACTTCATCTCATCCTCATAGGTACAAAGTTTTCCAGGTTTTCATAATATAGTCAAGTTTTTTAACTTATCTTTATCTATTTTTTATGCAACTGCCTTAAATTTAATATGAATGTATTCATTTTTTGTGAATCAGGTTAGGTCGATGAAATAAACATGTGAGATTTTCATCATTTCCTTGTGGACGACGTTTTGACATTCATGGTAGTAGTATAGCACTGATAATAAAACTGTATAAAATAGATACATAGTATGTCGGATCGTTGTCATTAAATAAATATGATTAAATCTAGCACATTTTTTCAACACAAGACTCCTTCCATATTCCAACCCGATACCATCAAATACATCCATTCAATCCAATTCAATTGATTTAATGTAATGACCAATTTTTGTTCATAAGGAAATACTCTCAGATGATTATTGGTCGTTATTAAAAATGTGAGCATTGCTTCCATGAAGTAAATGCTTATTTAATATTTAAGTATTTGATGCTTAACATTTCAAATATATTTACAAGTGCCGTTATTGGGGTTATCGGATAGGTAATCTTCACGAACGAAGCGAGGACAATCCTTTTGGGATTGCCCACGAGAGCGTTTGATTTCCTCACCTTCTATATTAAGAAGGATTATTCCTACCCTGATCTAATCCACCCCGACGTAATCTCTACCGATCACCTTCTTACTACCACCAGTTGTCCAGAAAGTATCAGGCGTCCAGAACTCAACTACGTTCTGGAGTATCATTCATTCATAGGAAATTTGTCAGGCTGGACCATCTGCTGAGGCATATCCTCCATGCTTAGCAGTTACTCCCTCAGCAGAAAATCTCTCGCCCTTAAATTAAAACGTCAATTTCAAGAGTACAGTGAAGAAACACGGGAAGTGTAGTATTAGATGGTTTCAAGTTAGAGGTGGTTTCATGTAGTAAAATCTTATGGACTTTTCAAAGTGAAAACAGAATATGGAAGGTTTAAAAACCTTTTGATGACATTTCGTAATTTCTCACTGTATCCTCCAAGGAACAGGGCTAAACTTCTCAGTACACAGAAATTAGCATACACGAGACCAACAAACGCATAACACATTATGAACCATTATAAATCCAAAACCATACCAGTGAGAGAAATGATCATCGGGCTATAGGAATCGATTACATACCCTCTAGAACAGTTTATATAATTTAAGACAATGGATTCTCAATAAACCCCAGTTGATAGTCATCAGCCTTGAATATATAAATATATTCGAAACAGCCTTGAATTTTGCATTAGCATGAATTAATCATTACTACATGCACAAATAAATGCACAAATAAAAGTTGTAAAAAGATCTATTATTTTATTCATGAATCGAACGGATGTATTTGTAGGCTGATGAAAAAAATGTCAGATTTTAATCATATTTATTTTTTGACAAATATTTTCCTGTGAGTTGTCGTCATTATTATGATCAAAGATAAATACACCTGGTTTAGCTTATACCAACCAACGCCGTTGGTATTAAGATTTATTGGAGAAATTATTAACTTTGTGTTAATTCAATTATAATAAATGGATGATAGATTATTATAGTGACTTAAAATTGACTTTTAGTAATTCATTTATGTATTCTTTATTGTGCTAAAATTACAATCTACCTTATCAGTAAGTAATTGTGATAAATGTTACTTTTGGTAATTTATAATGCTTGTTCAGTGATTATACTGTTAATTACCTGTAAGTAAAATTACTTTGATTTTACACTATAGATAAAAGTCATTCCAGCATGTCTAATAGAAGACTCATAAACTGGTGAACACATTTTGAAAATTAATTTATTGCTAACACTGTCCCGTAACATATAGACTATGTGTCTATCTGTTATTACCTGAAATTTGTCACGCGTTGTATTTTTTTTAAATAATAACTCCTCTGGCAAATCGACGCGTGAATATAACATTTCTAATAATATGACATAACAGATATTTTATATACCAAATCAATATGTGATAAAACGTAATGTTTGCTTGGAGTTAAATATAGAGAGAAAAAAAAACATTAATATAAGCTGTGTAAGAATTATGTGATATTATCAGCATATTGGGTGATAATAGATATATGAGTGCAGAGATAAGAAGAATGGATGGCTTTTAAATGATAAAAGATAAGTAGTACGAAACATAAGATTGAGGACAGCTGTTTTTAGAATAAATGAGTTTAAAGGTGGATATTATAGCTGTTAGAGGGTGCTTTTATATTTTACACCACATAACAAGTAAAACTTATTCACAAAATTCCATCGCTCTCCTCGAAACGAGCCATTTCAAAGTTTTTGAACACGATTTTGATGAGGATTTTAACGACTTTGTTTCATCTTTATAATATATAACGGACTCGGTACACATTCTTTAGAAATACGTCGGGATTTTCTTTTGAGTCTCTCCTATGTATAAAAGGTATATGTTTATTTTTTAATTACCTATTATTTGATTAATGGCCCTCCATTATTTTTCATCGGGCTGCTTTTATTCTCTGCGACCTCGGGGCAAAGGAAACATCCAAGCTTTTTCCTTCGCATGGGTTGCGAACACGATTTAATAGCAGTTTTAGTTAATTCTTGTCGGAAGAACTCTACATTTTGCCATTTATAAGCATTAAACAGACATAGACTTTTAAATTTTCATTAATCTTCGTTATACATTTATATTTTTGGTTCCTTTGAAAAGACCACAATGGAAGTTCACTATAGAAAATATAATTCGATGTTAGAAATTATCAGTATCTGTAATATTAGCAGCTCACGTATTATCAATATTGAATTAATTGTTAATTAGTTAATTTTATTTATGTTTATCAGAACCATATGGAATCGATGGATCGAGATGGGTGGAAGCATATTTATGACTGCAGTATTTACTCCCACCAGCTATACTATACCAATGTTTTTTTAAAAATTATATTCAATTTATTTATATCCATAATCCGAAAATCATTTGTTTAAAAGAAAAATAGTTGAGTTTGGTGAAATTGAGGACAGATTATGTATTGGTAATTAGCTATTTTATTTTATTTTTTTCCAACTACATATGAAGAATAGGTAATTATAATATCTGAGCTGTATAAGTATAATATATTACGTTGAAGTACCATCCAACTATTTTGTTTAATTGGGCTGCAGATAATTCGTGTTTTTAAGCTGTTTGGTTAGAAACATCATTATGCTGTCTATTAAGGTACGTATGGTGTTTTCATTTATATGGTATAATTTATAGCAGGCAACATGTAGTACATAACATTAATTATAATATTAATAAATGTGCATGTTATGAATGAGAACATTTATCACAATTACTTATTGCCCAAAAAGGCAGATTGTAATTTGATCATAATAAAGAAGTTTCTAATATATATTAATAAATGTAAATATAACACTATCATTCCATAAATATAACATAACAACATATTCAACATAAATATCAGTTATATCAGTACCATAGTATCAAAATATAACAGTACTATAAGCAGTTTAAATGTTTTTCCAAGGTGTTATGTTAACATTTGCTAATATATATTAAATGAAAACGTTATAAAATATTGACTTAAATTTAAAATAAATAATTATTAATAGGATAACTGACAGAGAGTGGAACTAATTAATAGCCGAAGGGAAACAAGATGTCCATAAAGACAATACACAACCTTGATAGGTTGCTGCAATTAGAAACTAACTACTAAATCCGGGAGAATGTTCTCAGGATATCGTATTCCTTCTTGCTTGTGCAATGGACCAATCAGCTCTTTATTAACAATTTTTTGGCGTCGGTAGAATGGTTTTAGGTCATTTACATTAGGAGGGATGACTATCAATTAGAAATTTAATGGTGATAGACAATCTACCATTCAAGTCTCATTTCATAGAGTTAATGATTGACGTTAGTGGTAACTAAAAATATTTTATCATTACAGCCAAAAGAAGGCCAAGGATTCAGCGATACAGTCACTAAAAGGAAACGACGCGGATTGCCCCCCCCCCACGCCTGTGCAATAAGTGACTAAAAAAAGGGGAACGTTGGTTAACAAAATCAGATCATAAATCTTTAACTGTAGTGTACTATACTTGTACAGCGTCTTTCGAAATTCCTTCCTGCCGAATACGACATTGTGCCTTTAATACATAGTAATGATGGAATTGGTAATATTCCCTCAAAAATATTTTAATGTATGTAACTATTAATGGATGAATGTATCTCGAATTCGGCGCTTCCCTAATTAGTCCATCTAACGAAGGACAAAATATAACGATTAGAAAAAAAAAAATATGTAGACCTGATTTTAGGTACAGATGTAGAGGGGAGTGTCTTGTAGTATATTTATTACATCCTAAACATATTAAAGGGTGGGTTGGGGGGTTTTATTAATTATCTCGCAAACTAGTGATTTTAGTCCCTTGCGAGACTTAGTATGTTGTATATATCACTCCCCCCCAGCAACTGTGCCAAAAAAAGGACTACATCATTTTTTTTTTGCTCTTTTTGTAGAATAAGAAAAAACAATTATTTATCTATAGGAAATTTTGATTACTTTAGTTTTTTTTATATAAAGTACATTTTGCTAAAATCACTGTTTTTCCAGATATTGGAGAAAACACGAAAAAAGCTATCTTAAGATACTTCACTCAAGGTCTATTGACTCTTATAAAGAAATAAACGGAAACGCCCTTAATATGAAGTAAAGGACTTACTTCTAATTTTGTAGAGAAACCGACTTTCCTTAAACATAACATTGTATTTATTTCAACAATGATCCTTAATATGTTTCATAAATGAAAAAAATATAGCTTTACTGACAATTAGGACAGTGGCTGTCTAAAAATCAATAATCGAAACTATTCAATTGTTTAGGCAAGCAGCACATCTTATGAATTTCAAAAATTTTATGACGCTCATTAAATCGGGAAGGCTAGCTCTGCTTGTGGTCTTTGTTTCACGCTCTTCTGTGTAAGAAGATCTAATGAAGAGAAAGTAAGGTTACTAGCTAGAAGCAGACCGTTATAGCAACGATGAATGGTTTGATGAAGGTACTCAATTGGAGACCCTGACACCTGGTGACACTTCAAACATACACTCCTAGATGATGAGAACAGCGATGAGTAGATGTAAGTGGGTATAGTTGGAAATCTTAGGAGCTGGCAGACTGGACGCGTCTCACACGAAAATTGGTTGTTCTAGACAAAAAAATACTAACGGTGGGTAACTTGGTTACAACCTGTGACCTGACACTGGTTTTGACATGTGGTTGGTATGGTGGTGAGGGGGAGATCCCGCACATTGCAAAATACGAATTAGCACTGGTCACTAAGCTATGAAAATAACAAAATGGGACAGTAACAATTCTCGTCTATTTTTTTTGAAATTTTCATTACACTACTGTCTTAAATAAGTTCTTAACCGTAGGGGCAAAACAGGAATGGTTTAACTTCCTCGAAGGTGTGATTTTAGAAATGTTAGCGAAACGGTCCCTTCTTCCATGTTCGATTTCTGCATACTTCTATTTACATTTGTCGGGTCAAGATTGTCGAATATCCCTAAAGTGGGGAGGAGACGCCAGCCGCGGGCTAGGGTCACTACAACCCCTAGCCGCCGTCCGGCGAGCGCTGTGGTCTTTCACCCTGGCTGGCTGCCTAGTCGGCGGGCAGCTTAATTCACTTTGATCTGACTCCATAAGATCTTAGAAGGTGTGCCCCGACAGTGCACTATGTTCGGGAGAAGAGGAACAGAGTAGGTTTATAGGTAGTTTATGTGATCTTGGAATGACCACGAATTTACACTCGGTATCTAAGGGTAGGCGAAAACTAGCTTCTTTCCTCTCTCCGCCTGACGTCATAAGCTTTATTACAAAATATGGAAACATAGTTAGATATTTTCTGGGCCGAGAAGAGGGGAACTTCTAATTATTCGTAATTAAGAGGTGGCCACAACAACATTATGTAAAAAAAAAAAACAATCAACCTATTTGGGGTTCTGCGACTGTATATATTGAGTGAGTGGAATTATGTATAAAGTCCTTGAGCTCTATGAGCTTTTAAATCGAAATCATCAATTCTGGATAAGCTAATTGTTATTTTGCAAATAAAGAACTTAAGAAACAGAAGCTATTACGAAACTCTTTTTTGGTACCTCTGTATTGACCCCCCCCCCCCAATTTAAGTTAAGCCCAATCACGGGTGGCCGTTTAATAGCACACCTTTTAATATAGATGAGAACGATCGAGGTAGCCGCCGAAGTTGGTACTGTATTAACTTTTCATCTATATTTATGTTTTCCAACCAAATAAAAAATAATACAAAACTGAGCATAAAATATATCCTCAAAGTTTTATTTCGTGAATTCATTGTCCTTTATGAGAATGGTGTTACGTTATCTGAAAGAGAATAGCGACGTCAGTAGGAAACCGTGTAATAAGTGATAATAAAGGGTTTTATCCCCGAGTTATCTACAATAATAAAGGCCGTGTTGATAGTTGTAATCATGTATACGTCTGGAAGACGATAACATTGAGATAGAAACGTAATAAAATGATGAAGTGTTAAAGTTTGGGACATAGTTGATTTTTTTTTTTAATTTTTAGGATTTTCTTGATTTTTTAAAAACAGAAACTCAGGAACCCAAATGTTTTCACCTGAGTGTCTGTCCTACCTGTCCTGGCGAATGCGAATCCCTTTTTACAGAAATTCACATTAGATTTAACATCAAAATCCTATTTCATTACCCAACGACATGAAAATATTTTTAACTCCATATAAGATTATTACAAATTATTAAGTAATCAAATGCTTGGTGTTAAAAAATAAATATTATTTTATCACATTTACTTAGGTTTCAAATTAATGATCTAACAACCGTGATTGAAACAAGTAATTTTTGTTTTAATTTTAAACTGTAATTACCCAAAGTCATTAAAAATCCCATTCACGCCGTGTTCGCTTTTTTAACTCATTCCCTGTTTTACGAAAAGAGATGGTATTTAATATGTTAGTTTCATTTAATGCCTCGGCTGTTAAAAATAACATTAATTCTATGAAATAATAATAATATATTACATTAATCAGTTTATTATTGTCTAAAGAAAAAAAAATAATGTTTTTCCTATTATAGTGTGTAACGTATCAAATTGACTAAATCTTCGAGCTGATTAAAACGATAATAAAGTATATGTTGAGAATTTAGTGTACTATAAAAAGTCATAAATCAGTTTAGTGACAAATTAAAAAAAAATACTTCTTCCGACATGGTTGCAAATTCCCATGTAAAATATCAACGGGGAGTATTAGAGAAGCCTCTTTTGAATGTGTATGTTAATAAATATAATTCAATAAAACTTAAGTAAAGTAATAAAATAAAATAAAACAGGACAGAGTAATTAGTAACATTATCAAAACCCTTAATTTTGTGGTGCTACACACTTAACTATTTTTTTTCTATTAATAGCATATACACTCCTAATAATGATACTACTGCATAAAAACAGAACATTTTTACCCAGAAATAGATAAAAAATTATTCAATAAAAACAAATGTACACCAATAAAATAGTGAGAAAAATGAAGAAGTAATTTTGAAACTTAAATATTTATTTAAAAGTTGGAAACTCTATCATTATAAAATAGAAAATTTTCCATAGCATTTCAATTTCTTCAAAGCTAATTTCTTTAAAAAATGCAAAATTAACAGAATACAAAATTACATTTTGTTGCTAAAAATAAATTAAAAATCAAATTACGTCTACGTTTCCTGCCGAATAGTCGTCAACTCCTTCATACACCATGACTTTTTTTTTCCATCTCTTCGTTTACTACACGAGAATAATTTGATACTTCCAGTCTCAATGGATTTGAGTCCCTAATTGCTCCTAGCTCTGCATCTATATTCTTATACATATTATTATAGCGATATTAGCCGTTTTCGTAGATTTAAATTCGTAGAGTAGTTGGGATTACGTACCTTTATTGCGCACACCTCCTCAGCTGGTTACGCAATTTAGGTATATAAGTTGTAATTATTAAAATATATTCTAAAAAATTACTGGCTGGTTCATTGCTCACGCGATGCTTTTAGGTCGTGCGGGCCTGAGAGCACCCGAGCGCCCTTCTCATAGGGTCAGCAACCCTTTACAACATTACGTTTATATTTATCGAGTGCATTTAAAACATAAATTCATATTTCGCTATTTTTTATTACATAAATATTATAAATACACCCCCAGCCAATATTTGTAGCCTTATATAACTGATGTTCAAACTAAAAGGGACAGCACCAAAACATTTCTACTTCTAGTCTTCTATTCCCACTTCACTCAATAAAATTAGGTACAAAAGAAAAATACCCTTATGAAAAACTGACTAAAATTGAATTTAATAAAAAAGAGATGATACAATAATTTTTAGAAGAAGTAGAACTCATTTAGCTTCATTCTCCGATGTATGAGGGGCAGATGAACATTAAAAATGGTGCCTTGAACATTTGTTTTTTTTTATAACATACACAAGTTTTCCCTCTGACCATCGAGTTATATTTGTGTGTTTATTTAAATTAGTAAGATATTTTGGAATAACTCCTATAAAAAGCTTTGATCTCCCCAACAAAATGTATTCATTGGCCCTTTAACGTTTCGTTCAGGCATTCTCAGGACCTCAACAGTGACACACAACATTTACCAAAATTTCTGCTTCATCATGGTTACAAGGTAGGAATTACAGAACTTGGAGGCTGTGAAATTAGACTAGGAAGAGGTTTTTCCGACAAAATACATTGATTAGAATTTTCGAAAACTTTCCGTGGTGACATCAAATACAGCTGTACTCCGAACTGATACATCAAGAAAAATCGCAGGCAGTCAACTACTAATCATGAACAACAAGTTCCTACCTTGGGAGCCCTTGGACAAGAAGGTTATATAAGTAGTTTTAGAAGTATAATAAACTGTAAAATTTGAAGTTACATACGAATTCTGCTAAGATAATAATCTATTTAACATCCGATTTATAAGCCCGTGGGGTCAGATGAATGAGGTCGGTGTAAATGGTCATGTTTAGCGACCTCTTCAAGAACGAAAATAATATTTTCTGTTAGTTAAATTACAAGACTAATGAGATCCAATTTGTCAGAGTGGCAGATATAATATAAATCATGCCTAAACGACACATAATACCATTACCCTCTCAGAAGCTTACTATCAGAGATTTATAATACTAGAGATGTTATCAGACCGAGGACAAAAGAATTATCGAATTTATTTTTTATTATTTTATTTATTTGTAAATTAAACGTGTATGCAAATATTTTACATTGTTTGATTCACCCATACTGTTTTTTTGATGTTAGGTTTGGGATTTTACTCTCTAGGTAATTCAACTTTTTTGCTACATGTTGTCGTAGATGAGGAAGATATACTTATACGATCTTAGGTTGATACATATTATACCATAAAAATTTTTTTATTGAAAAAAATACTTAGATACACAATAATATCACAATTTCAGATCAATCTGCCACAAATGGATAGTGTGATCTGAGGAGAGTATCGTGACACCCCTGTACTGCGCAGCAGATCTCGCAGCCACTTTCTTTTCAATCTGTGGTGATGAGGGTTTGTCGGAAGTGAGACTGGAGACAGTCTGTCTATGTATGTGTTTCGGTGTCCTAGTAGTCTGCTATGGAATGCACGATATCTCTGTAATACCTCGTTACATATGTAAGTTACCTGTAGTTTTGTATGTAATGGTTAGGTTTGATTCGTACAATAGTGAAGTGGAAGTGTTGTCTAAACCTCGTCCAAATGAAAGACGATAACGCAAAACGCTAGTATTTAACGGGCTACTATTTTTAAATGTTTTGGAGACATGAACATATATGAGATAGTTTAACACGTTTACAGCTATTCTCCTTTGACTGTTTTATCTCCTTTAGCATTCAAATGGCTTGACCTCCTCCCCAATCCCAGCCAAGAAGCCAAAGACTACAGGAGATAAAATCCAGAGCAGACGGAGGCGAATTCCACTATTGACGGCTGCCGCCTAGGTGGGGGAGACCTTGCACCAGGGCGCAGCCGCCGCGGTCACTGGCAGAACTAAACAGTACACAGCTGGTCCTTGTAAATAAACAGTGTTCAGTGTCCTCTTCATGTCAAATTGGATATATCGGTCTTTTCTTATCCACTAAGGGTATGTACTATGTATTTGTATTGTCTATCTCAGCACAGGTGGGAAAATTGGGAAATGTCTTTCCCGCCTCAGTCCGTTATGTAGGTTCTATTTCATTTGTCATACGTAGTTACCATCTAAAAACTCCAGTAGGAATGTCACAATAATCCATTTTATACAAGAAAGTGTTGATTTATCCGAGCTCGGTTGGAACAGTGAACAGGTGACTCTGAATTGGAAATGGTCTCGATATTCCAAAGAAAAAAGTAAAAATATGTTTTTTTTACAGCTATTATCCACTAAATGACAACTTTTTTAACGCGAAGATAATTAATTTCTGTCTGCAATACTATATAATATGCGATACTCAGGGATTTAGTTATCTGAACGTTGAGGTCGTAAAAGATCTGTCAAAATTACGACCTATTTCCTCATGAATTACATTATATTATTTCATACTTCATTCTTCTATTTATAAAAATAAAAATAATATTTCAAAAAATTTAATGAAATACGTTTTTTCTTACGCACCTCGACTTACTCTTTGAACGAAGTTTCATTAATTAGTTGATCTGTGACTAAATAAAAAAGTCTTTGTCTTTCGATGACCTCTCTTTGTTTCTGAAAGTAGAGGCTTAAGACCGTTGTTCCTATTAGGGCTCTTTTCATACATTTAAATCTCCTGATATCGCATGTAAAAAAAATAAAATTCCGTGTTTAACACGATCCATTTTATATAACACAAGATTCAAAGAAGAAAAAATATGACACGAAATAAGGAGGGCAAAGTAAAAAAGGGTAAAATAGAGCTATTGCGTTGTTGACAAGGCAGGGAAGGGGAATCAGCTGCTGCCCCCTACTCCTTCGCTTATAACACAGCCAACACTGTAATTCTTGCTGGAATAACATTAATTCACGTAACCCATAGCCTAGGTGAAAGTCAAAAACATCTATAAAAATATATAAGGCACAGGTAGACCTTACTAGTCAATAGTTTATATAAACCCGCCCTGACAAACTGACTGTGAAGTTATACCTGTTAAGTTAACAATTTGACGGTTGAGGCAAAGAATTTTCAGCACCCAATCAGCGCTCATCCTCATAAAATCAGCTCTCATAAACAGGTCCTCCTATTCAGCTCAAATTTATTTCTCTCTTGATCATAGAACTTCCTCTTCCAGTGTCACCGGACCTAGATCAAATAAATTAATATTAAAACCTCGCTTAATTAACCTAAGTGGAAATTTAGTAGTTGATCATTTTGAATATTTAAACGTGTATCTCAAAACTTGGATTTCGTACTTACTATTTGATCCAAGTCACCTCTTTTGATGTTATAATTAAGAACTCAATTTTTTTTATACACAAACGTACACTTTAAAGATATTTATTGAACCTGGTCAGTCATTTGAAATCGCTTTAAAAAATATTGAGAAATATACTATTGAAATACTACGGAAATAAAATAGGCGATTTGTTGTCTCTAAAAACTTTTTTTTGGCTCTAACGTCTTTAACGTGTCCTTCACACAGCCTTAAACCAACAGAAATTTCACAGAAGAAATGATAGTAGTAGATTTTCACTACAGTGCTCTTTACGCATTTGAATTTTCGTTCCAGATTAACCTTATTTTCAAACTTGTAAAACCATTACTCTTTTGAATTTGACTTGTATTTCAAACTTACCTGAATCCGTAAGTATAAGCTGATCAATCTTATGAAATGAAACTTCATTGAATGTTTTTTTTGTAATGTCTTTGATGTGGCCTTAGCCAAGAGAAAAAAAAAATAGATCGATTAGATATGTTTTACGTACATTATCGTAGAAAACACCTTCAAACATATATATGATTGCCCTCCACTTGTAGAAAAGTAAAGTCTCTCCCTTGAGAATCACGAATTAACAACGATCTTTCTTCAATAAAAAAAGAGTGAAAAGTCGAAATATTATGTTCTATTGAAATAATCGTATCGTTTCATAACAACTATGCACAAGTCACAATGTTTACGAAACTGTTTCTTAACCGAAACGAGAGTGTTTTTAACAAGTCGTCCGTCAATAATTGCACAAGTGGCTGTATAACACTACGTACATTTCGACATAAAACGACGTCACGTATGAGTTACATATCGAAATTTGTTTAGTGAAACTAACACTATTACTTCAGTGTAAAATGAAAAGATAGTGGGTAAGGTTAGTAACTGGTTGCAAGTTCTTCAAATGCTTAAAAAAATTGTTTTCAAATGTGGCTGGTTTTTTTTCTATCTACAAATTTCCATAAGCTCTTATCTTTTTTACCTTTATATTTTATTTCCAGAATGATTTAACCTGGATTATGTTATATTTAGTACAATTTATTGAGACTGAAAAACAATATTATGTAGTTTTTTATATAAATGAGTTGAATTTTTCAATCGAATTGAACTTGCTGTTTTATTTTCAAAACAAGAAACCGTTGTATTTTCACACCTGTGTCCGATCGATTCTGGTGTCTGACCTATAGACATGGAATTTTCCAAGAGGTTCCTCTTCATGAGCTAACGACAAATAGTGCCAAACTTATGAATTTAGAATTCAGTTTCACTAATTAATTAATTACCGAGTAATTAAGAAGACCTACATCATCGAGTAGCATATAAAATGAAAGACCTCAACACCTTGAAATAACATTAATGCTTCGTGGGGCTTGATAGTTGATTATAGTTACAAAAAAGTTGTATAAATTGTCATAAAATATTGGCATAAAAAATCAAAAAGATCGTATTTTCAGTTCTAATTTAATCAGTTTGAGACCTGGCCATCGCATTCAGACCTACTATCAAGAATATTAACTTAATATCGTTGAGATATATAAACCAGGTTAATTATATCAATAATAATTCTAGTAATATATCAAATTAAGTCGTTCAAAACTTTTTTAATATGATTATGACAAACACAGTTTATGAGAAAAAACTGTTGTAACAGACCTTTTACTATACACGGGATAAATGTTTACACCCTAAGATTTATGTTTGATATATATATATATAATTATGAACAATTTTATTCATCATTATCGCAGTATTTTTATCTATATGATTTTATATGGATAAAACGGTCCATAAACGATAATTTTAAATTCATACTACGATTAGTTGTTGATTGAGCAAAATTAGAAAATAAAAAAGGTCTGAGACATTAGGGGCATCGTCAAATAATCATATACCCCATCAACGGTAATATGAAAGGCCACCTTAATCTTTCCGCGCAGAATCTTCCGCCCACCACACTTCCTACAGACGCGCAAACATGACTCAAAAAAACACGGTAAGTAATCATGAATAGACTAAGCAACCCGCCAAATACTAAGACCTACATCGGTATGTTAAATTTTATTTAGATTGAAACATGGATTATTGCAGCTAACGAAAATAAATCTGGATTTTGTATTAAACTAAACGATCCAAGACTAAATGGCCACGCCTTTTTTTTTTTTTTTTTTTTTTCATCACATCGAAAATATGCGTAGACTGTGATAAAGATCTGGTTTAAAGTCGGAAAAGTCACTTAAAATTATCCCTTCATAAAAACGAAAATCCAGTCAAATATGAGGTGATCCATAGTAAGAATAAATTTAAAATCTTGCGTAAGGAGACTATTATTTTCAATCTATTAAGTAGATTCCACAGAGATGTTGGTCCAGTTATAGAGAATATTCTCATTTTCTCGGAAACCCCCTAAATCATTCTTTAGACAGCCTATTACTTTTCATTCCAAGCTACAAGGTCATCATTCTTTTGAAGGTATTGTATTTGGTTTACAGTAAGGTAAGTTCAACTCTTACGGTTTGGTTTAAGGTATTGCAAGGCAGTTTAAAAACCCTTTGTTGGACCTAACCTAATCCTTTTCTTCTAAGTCTTCCGACTTTGGCCCATATTTCCACCGTGTAAGGAAGGACTCTGTTATAAAGAAATCAAATTATTGAGCTTAAAATTTTTTTTGTAATTTTACTTACTTTTAATAAAGGTACGTGGCGTTATTTGCAACTTAGTTACCGTCGAATAAGATTTTTTTAGCTTTGCTGATCCCTTTCGTACCATGATTTCAAAAGTAGTGCACATCACTTTAAAATAATTAAAAACGCAAAGGCCTTAACGTTTATCCTTGGAGACCTCCTTGACGCACTTCTAAGTCTTGAGTGTTCGAAATCTCCATTAGTCATTTAAGCATCGCAATTATTCTATAATTTTTGCCCTTCCCATCTTATTCAATTAATGTAGAGATACTATCCGTACATCCTCAAATTTCCCTAAATTTTTTTCTTCATCTGGCTCTTTAGTATTAGATGGTTATTCTCTGCTCAACTTGTTAATCTCGAGATACTAAGAATACTGTAATTGTGCGGATTCCTTCGCTTGACATTTTTATAGATAATTTTTTTATTCATGTGCTTTTCCTAGTTTAGTTCGTTCAATGCTCAAGAGCATTTCTTACTTGGAATTGGGATCATATAGAACAGGGTAATGGGGTTCAGAGACCGTTTACCACTGCACAGCAGGCACCATGTTTTCTTAGTAACATGTGATCCAATAATCGCATCGCTGTAATTATCTGGATATTTTTGCTTTATAGGCTGTTTGCCGAAATTCTTTATTATTTTTAGAAGCATATAAACATTTTTGATACTCCATTCTGGCTTGTATTAAAGAGACCCATGCTTCACCGTTGCTAAATCACATTCCTCTCCAATTTCTTTGCAGCTTATAAAGATTTCACATTGCTAACCAGCAACTTTTATTGAACTAGTCGACTTTTTTTTTCGATTATATCTTTATTAATTACATTATTTTTCCTACTTAAGTCACAGCCAAATCTACTAAGATATATCAATTTTGGTTGAGGTTTTCGACTGAAAAATTATTAAAATATAGATGATATAAAACAAATATAAAAATATAGACAACATACCATTATATTTTTGAAGCAATTCATGTTTTCTTTGGCAGGTTTAATTGGCCGAATAGTTTTGGGTAGTGCTTTTGCATTTACGTTGCTTCAACTGAATTGCAATTCTACTTTCTAATTGATCGGAGGTACTAACTATATTTATTACGGTGAAGTCTATGCAATTCGGCACAAGCGATAAGTTTGTGGACGCCAAATCAATTGAGCTGTGGTCCTGAGAGCCAGTAAATGTTAACTAAGAGGGGCAGCCATTCTACAATAGTCCATTGCAAATCAGTATGGCCATTATTATTCAGGGTTTCTGCAAATTTGGAACCACGGGGAGGGGCTAATAAGTTGTCTGACTGTCTCCTGCCCAAATCAGTAAATTATTATATCCAGATTTCATCGAAATTTATTATAATATTATTTCAGCGAATATTATTTACTTGTCAATGTACAATATCATAATCAAAATTTGATTTTAAGAATAGCATCCCTATAATTAAATGCTCACCCCCCCCCAAACAAACATTTCTTAGTATAAGGAGAAAAAAAAGACTTATTCCTGAATTTATAAATACACAAACAAAGCAGAGATTGAAATCCCTAATTTACAAAAATTACAGTTCAGGGGGTTTTAAAAACGGCTTGTGTTCCTCGAGCCATAAAATGAAATTTTGTAAGTCTTTGGAATTCCTTTTCTGATTAGCCCCGCGCAGCTCAATGTGCTATTCTGAAGAAACGCTATAAACTCTTGCAGATAACTTTATCAACCCTAGAAGAGGTTGGATGGAGTGTTATTCCTCCTCATCCTGTTAAACTACCACTACTTTTGAGTGATCTTATCATCCCCTGCTCAAGGGAGGGTCAGGTTAGTCTAGATTCCATACCAACATTTCTTGGTACATCGGAACCATCGACGAATTATGAACATCTCGTATTCATTTGACTCGAACATCTCGTCTTGGAGCTGCACGTAGGCGGATTTGGCGTAGTTCGAACTAGTCCTACCATTTCGATGAGCTGAATCAGTATGTATGCATAATAAATGAATACTTACGTTTGAAGCGAATATTATGAGTTCATTGGCGTATTTTTGGTTTTTTCGGCCAAACTGAAAAAAAAACCTTCATAACTCCGCGATCTCGCAAATGCATAAGACCATTATCATTAGAAATTAAATGCAGATTAATCTTGCATATGGCGCGAATATTGCACTAAACCTCATAGAGAACGAGATATTTGACAAAAACTGTTGTAACCTACCATTTTACTACCCTTCCACCCCACCCCCCTCTCGTCTAAACCCGACGTGCGAGGTTTCCCAACTTTTCAACACTTAGTAAGAGGAGTGTACTAAACATTCGGGCGCAGGGTAGATCTTTTTTTTGGATGTTTGAGTTTTGACAATTTTTGAGCCAACATTCACAATCAATAGATACTATATTAGCCACGATAAACACAGAATTCAATTTGAGAATTATTATTAATTAACAAAGTGAAATCATCTGTTAGCATTTCAAAGACAGTGGAAAGCTGCATGGAGAATCAATGCTACCTTCCATAAGCGAGCAATTGACATTAACTCACATTATAAATAGGATACCGACAATTGAACCTTATTACTCTGTTCTGCATTTTGTGTGTCACTTGTTAGAGCCTGTCTAGGATATTTGCCGGTGTGGTCTTTCCTCACTAAAGTGCCAATTGGAAAGGGGGAGCATGAGTAGAGGGAAATGGCGGGAAGAATGTTGGGCTATTACGCAATTCTCTCTCCACTACCTCACTGGCTAACTCAAGTTAGACAGACTACCTCTATAATAAATTCCTACCAGTAATATACGACTGACTAATTTCAAACCCCTTAAGTAATTAACACTACAATTCTTAATGGATACTCAATAAAACCTACATACGTCTACAGCGTGTCCATAGGTATTCACAAAACTTTGAGAATAGGTGTGAATTGAAAAACTGAGTGAAAATATATTTTTCGGAGTTTTCACCTCATAAAAAAATAAAATGGTTTAAATCAAACCATGGGATTTTATTTAGAATACGACAAAGCACAGAAGTTTGAGTTTGGGATATTGTCTTTTAAGTTCCGTCTTTTTGGGAGTTAAGACTTAAGCTGTTTTCGTTACAAAAATAAAAATATACTAAAATAAAGAGCTTATTGCCGGATTGTGGAATGGTATAATTATGATAAATAATAATTATAATACGCTCAAGGTAGAGTGAGGAGCATGGATATACCAGCCCTGGTTAAAAGATAAAAAAAGACACTATTGTTTTAAATACCTAGAGACATCACTGAAGATGACAGTTTAGAGCTGTCGAAATCACTTTTTCAATAAAGAAGAAATTATCAGTTGTGGAAAGACAATAAAGCTGTTTTATAAAAAATATACTCATTAAGGGTAATCAAAGTTCATTATGACCTTTATAGCTGTTAAAGAAACATAAATTTTCTCGTGTATGCCATTACTAATATGAGGTGAACCAGGAAACTATTAAGTGATTATTAATAACTATTCCTTGTTCAATTTCTTACATCTTTTCGTTGTAAAACTTCTGTGTTCTTTTCATTTGTTAGCATGCTCATCAGTGTTGGCAGAAACAGCTCCAGACTATATTCCTGTATGCGATGGTATTATAGGATTTTATTTCTTGGAGTCAATATGATATTTTGCTAATCTTGGATCATGGAATGTTTGCCAATAAATTCTGAATAATTTTTATTGCACTGAGTGAGATACTTTATCTAGATCATTGCTTTCTGCCATTTTCAAGTCACAAGAGATTCAAAACTTGCAATCCTGGAGTGAAGATACAGTAGGTTTCTGAAAATTTATATTTTATGGGGTTCTTTTTTCATATGACCCCGAATCTCCTCCTAGCTGGACCCCATAGACATCATAAACATGTAATCTAAGTCAAAAACGTATTGTTTGAATGTTACAAATATTTAATAGCAACTGATTATCAGCATTAAGTTATCAATTGAACAAGCACAAATACACCTTATTGCTTTCATTGTTTATCAGGGTGAATGTCCTGACCCCCCCCCCCCCCATTAAGGGCATTAAGTAATCTGTAGTTCTAATCGCCCTTTCCAGCCAGAGTAGATATGGGACCATGAAATAACATCTCTAGCTCCCTTTAACAGAGCAACAAATAATCAGCTTATCTGCAGGTGAAATCATGTTCATCATCATAAAAATATGTGTTCCCGCAATCAATTTTTAAAAAAGTGCATACACATATGTATATGTATGTATGGATCCCACAAATTTCAGAAATTGATTTCTTGGGTGAAAGTAAGCTCTGAAAGTCACTTTTGTTTAATTTGTTTGAGACATAAACTCACCCATTTGCCTCCACAATCATATTTTATTTATTTGCTAGAGCTTTCCGCTAAATAAAAGATAATTGAGGACTCAAAAGAGTGACATTATTTCACAAACCAATTTGCAATCCCTTTCAAATTTCACAGAATCACTTTCTTAATAACAGTTAATGTCTCAGTTATTCTCTTCAAACAAAAAAACACAATTTTAGTACTAATTTAAACGGTTGTGGTGTTGGTCGACAGTAAATAATAAGTTGAGTTTTTGTGCCATTTCATATATGAATTTTGCCAAAAAGTGTTACTGGCCATATAAAATAAAAAAAGGGATAATAAAAGGCAACAATAAAAAGAGTCCATGCAAGAAACAGTAAGACATCACTTTTTTCATCGATTTTAGGAGAAAAAAAAATGTGAACCATCTGATTTTTTGCAGAGGGTGGGAGTTTTATGCTGTGACCCTTTGTATTTTCTTACTTTGAATACTTGATAATATTACGTTCCTCAAACTCTTGTAAAAGCTTTACCAACTCAAATTATCCGAAAATTGACATTCTGTGGGAAAGGGAATACAATAAATGTTGGATTCGGCAATACATTGTCCACAAAAGCTCGTATAATTATTGTTTATATTTTGAATCAGATAAATCTGGGGGTGCCAAAATCTTTGTGATCGCTTTTATTTTTTTATATAGAAACTCATTAAGATGTTGGTATAGGTATATATATATATATATATGGCAACTATTATTTAATTTTCAATACTTGTTTCAGATAAATGAAAGATGCCGTCACTTCTGGAGGGTATCGAGGCAAAGTATGGCCGAGACTCAGACAGCTCAGAACTTGACATACCAATTTTGTACGTGCCCAGAAAGCCGCAGGATTACGTTCCGCCAATACTCGTTTTCAACGATTTCGGAATAGACTCTGCTGGAAATGAGGATAAACTAAGATGCAAGTGCCAGAATGTGCAAGAGCTTGACCTCGCTCAAAATAGCCTTTCACAATGGGCTGAGGTAATGATCAATATGTGAATCCTGAAGTCACCTATTCTAAATAACAGGAAATTGGGTTTTCAGTACAATAGCTGGCACACCTGACCTGTATAGTAATAGATGTTGTAATAATACTGATAGCATCATTAATAGTCATCAAAGTGCTAAAATATTGTAGATTTCCTTGAGGTAAATAATAAAAAAAGATGTTTGGAATATGACTTATTTAATATTTAAAACTCATCAAGAAAACACTATTTTTCCATTATCAATTATGAGCTTATAATACAATGTTGAGTTCCTAAATTTCAGATCTAGTCATCTCCAAAATTCATATTTAAAAAAAAAATAATTTTCCACACCATCCTGTAACTTTTAAGAAGCAGTTATTTTTATGTTTTTCAACAGGCAATCATTAAGTTTGTATTAATGGAGAAAGCTACTTTAAAAACTATGATACAGAATTTATAATGTATTTATAGTCATTTTTTTTTTCAGGTAATGACTATCCTTCGAATAATGCCCCACCTACAGTTTGTTAACCTCAGCTTTAATGCTTTAACACAAGCTTTAACAGATGAGTTTCTCCTATCTGGAAGCCTTCCAAGACTAAAAAACCTTATCCTTAATGGGACCTATGTAGACTGGCCTAGTGTGAGAAAACTTCTTATGTACCTACCAAAGTAAGATACTTAACAAATAATTGTTATTAGTAATTTATATAATTTAACCTAAATATTATTAGATACTAAATTCATACTTGTATTTTGACAAGTAAAATCGTTATATGAAATTTCTTTGATTTCTCCTTCTTAATTTTTGATTGGGGTACAAATTATTGGTTTGTTTATCAGAGAAGTTCCTGAGGTGAAAACTTAAGAATCCTCAATTAAATAAAGGTCACTTTATTAGAGAGGGGTAAGGTTTTAAAATCTTTTATCCTCTCACTTTCAATGATAACATCTTTGTTAGATCATAATGAATTTCCATTAGAAATTAAAAATAGCTCATCAATTCTCATCTCCATCCTCTCCCTCAAATCAGTCTCTCTGTTTAGTCTTTTTACATATTGTTTAGTTGATGGAATACATTAAGACGATTCCTTAAATGTTCTTTTGTAATTTATTTTGAAAAATAGACATTTAATTGTAATTCATATAGTACAAGGAGAAAAGCAATATCTTAATTTTCAATTATATTTACAATAGGTGTAAATATGTTTAAAGAATTGTTCATTTGTTTATCGAATGCTTTTGAAATGTTGAAATTTTAACCAATAAGACTTAGAAATTGAAGATTGAGTAACCAGATGTCAGATGAAAATTTGTAAACAATATCTGAATTTAAATTTAGATGTTTTGTCAACAGGATTGTCAAATTCTTTGTAAAATTTAGTGTGATATCTATGAGTGGTGAAACAAGTGTTTCTTTTAAGTAAATCTGTTCAATAGTTTTCTTGTTAGTTAGCTAATTGCCATTACCGGCTTGATTGAAAAATTGTGCAAATATTTTAGAAGGTATTTATGTTGTTTGTTTAAAAATATGTCGTGTTTATATTGTATGCAAACCAAATTTGAATGAGGCATTAGTATAGTTACTTTTAATTATTAAAAATATTAAATGATATAAAATAAATTATAAGAAGCTTAATTTAAAAAAAGTGAATGTAACAGCTGAGAAGTTAGTCAGTAACTTTGGAACAACTGAGAGGAACCCTGGGTTGTTTATACATGCTTGAAAGGAGATGTAATCAGTTGTTTAGAATGGCTTGAGAAGAGAGGTGTTGGCGGTTTACTGCAGTTTGCAGATAGCCAAACATATTTGATGTGAGGGTCCTCATAACTCTTATTTATACGTATATCCTCCTATTTCATTTCTTCTTATTACCTTGTATCATCACATATCATCATATCGCCTCATACATCATATTTGCATATTGGAAAATTATACTGGAGGCCATTGAGGCAACATTATATTTTGAGTGTTGGGATCAACAAAAAACTTATAATAATACTTGGGCTAGACCTAGATCTCATGGGTGTCCTTAACATCCAAATGTTTACATGAAAGATATAAAAATAAAAAATTAATAGATGAACAGTTTTTGAGTTGTTTAAAAAGTTTCTGTCGATTGTTTGTCTGCCTTGCTCCATCCAAGCATTGAGTTTTGTGATCCTAATGCTCCAAATACAATGCAATGGTCAATGGTCAATGGTCTCCACTAATATGCAAATACAATGTATGAGGTTATACTTAGAAATATGAAGTACAAGGAAATACAAAGTGTGAGGGGCCTCACGTCAAATATGTTGGGCCATCCACAAATCGGAACAAATTATCATCAAAACCTCTCTTCTTAAAACAAATTGACTCCTAAATTGACATCCTCTCCTTTGTACCTTCTCTCAACCACTTACCTTATCTAGTAACTAAAAACATCTGTAGTCCCAGCCTTCCTCTCAGCTGTTCCAATTATTTACATACTTCCTGCTGTTACACTCACTTATTTTAGATTTAAACTTTTTATAATTTATTATTTTATATAATAACATAATCCTTCTTTCAAATCACTTATTAGAAATAACATTACAATGTATATATTTAAATAAAACATAAATAGTCGATGTGAACTTTATCTCACAATCCTCCAAGTTTCCATGTATTTACAAGAGTATAAATTACAGCCTCACTAGTCTTACACTGGTACTAACTCACTGGATGGAGTTAGCAGTGATCAATTATCTGGTACTTAGCTAATAAGTTAGTTTCTGTTAGCTGTTTAAATTCTGTTTCAGTATTCAAAACTAGTTTCTATCTATAAATTCACCATTCTCACTCTCATTACAAAATTGTATTAACACCAATAACCATAGAAATCCCAGAACAGTCCAGTAATCATTAAATAACTGTGACAGGATAGTTGGGCAGACAAAAGCATATGTTACAGTTTGCTTGTATTGGAATGGTGTGAGTAGAATGCTTACCGGGGAGAATAGGTGACATAAAAAATTAGCATTCCAACTCTGGCTAGAAAAGAGTGGTAACCTGTAGATAGCCTGCCTATTCCGTCTTAAGCAGTAGTAGATAACAGTGTTAAATTCAAATAAAAATCATTAAATTAGTTTATTTAAGAATCAATGACAGCTTATTATTATTTTTCAGTCTTGAAGAACTCCATCTTAGCCTAAATGGTTACAGTTATGTTGAGTTTGAAGAAATGGAAGGTTCATCACATCACAGTGGAGTTCACCAAGGGGTCAAATGTTTATATTTTACGGGTAATATGACCATAAAGTTTATTGAGAACATTTGCTTAAATTAAAGGTTATGCATTTGGTTTGATATATGTATTAATAGATAAACTTGATATTTGCCTCTTCACGTGCAAAAACACAATTTGTTCAGTACTTAATTTCTACTGTATTTTATCCCCTAAAATCATTATTGGATTCTAATACATATTATTGGAGCTAATTCTTAAAAGTTATCTCTTTTTTTATCACTTCATATTATTATTAATTTAGTTGAGGATTATTCTTCAACTATTTTTAGTTTGGGATATGACTGCTATAGAGTCATGGTAATCTTATAAATAGCTTTGCCTAGCATTCTTGATTTTTGTATTATTGTATTGGATTGTCAGCACCCTGTAGTTCTACTGCTATAGCCAGTGTAATGACCTCACCTCTAGAATCATCTATATGTAACTATCTTCGTTCTTCCTGAGTAAATACAAAATTAAATCGTCCAGTTTAACAGCTTATTTCAGTAGCCGACACAAACCCCTTTACTTTTGAACAATTTTAGTCACATATCATTTATTAGAACAATAAAACTAAATGGAGGTTATGAAAATAGTTATATTGAAAGGTTTAGTTTCTTCAAATTCTAGTCTCATACCATGATCAACTATTCTACGTATTGGTTTGATTTTTTTAACAAATATGTCAAAATGATAGGTCATAACAACATTCATCCAGTGTAACCTAGTAGATACAGTATATAATGTTCACTTGTGGAGGGTTCTTTTGTAGAAAACCATTCAAAAACATTGAATCAAACTAATTGGTTTCAATAGCTAGAACTGCGTTATGTTAAATGGCAGAACAGATTAGAATGGACTTCATGTGATTTGAGCAGACAACTATTAAGTAATACAATGCAAATTTCTAACGAAGTCTTATCCCCTGATTATTTAGACCAATAAGTAAATGCAAGAGTTTCCACTGCTAGGGCTGCTAGTTAGACTAGTACGTACTCAGCTGTATTTTTTATTTAAAATTGAGGTTTTCTAAGAAAAAATATGGACTATGAATCTAACTTTATTTTAAGTTGATGATTTATATTTAAATAAATTAATGCAGCAGTTACTTTTTATATATATATATTTTGTTTTTTTGCAGATAACACTATAAACACCTGGCGAGAAGTGTGTAAACTAGGAATAGCATTCCCTAGCCTGGATTCCCTTGTTCTTGCTGACTGCCCTATCAACAGTCTGGATGTAACAAGTCCTGATTCAACTCCTGAGAGACAATATTCCAGGACTGAATCAGAATGTGAGTCATCCACTAGTCCAGTAATGTCTCCGCACCACACATTTCGAAACCTCAAGTTTCTCAACCTCAACAATACACTCTTGTCATCCTGGGAAGATATTGACAGGCTAGCCTGTTTTCCAAATTTAGCACACTTGAGAATCCATGGTCTTCCTCTCTTCGAGGTAACTACTCAAAGTACACTGGTTTATAGTATAAAATGATGGCAGTAATAAAGATATTTTTGTACTAGAAAAAAAATTATACATAGACTTTGTAAAGTTTAAAATCATTATTGTAATATATGTGAAGTTTGTTTATGAATTTCTAGTTTACTTTACTGATTAAGTAATTAACCGTACATACTACATAACCAATAGTAAATGGTTCATATTATCAATCCCCCCCCCAAAGTATCATAGATCTTGACTTATATAACTATTACTATTAAGTTCATCCAATGTCATTAGCATAAAATAATTTAAAAATAGTCATTCATATGAGAACTATATTGTTTTATAAGAATATTGACATTAGTAAAATAAATAATATTGTATTGTATGTTAAAGTACCCGCAAGAATATACGAAGCATGAAAGAAGACAACTTTTAATAGCAAGATTACCAAATATCAGAACTCTCAATGGTGGCGGAGAAATAGGACTTGATGATCGTGAAGATGCAGAAAGGGCGTTTATCAGGCACTACATGGACAAACCAGAAAGTGACCGCCCAGAGAGGTTTGTTAATCAGTAATGATTAAAAAAAAAAGACTTTTGATAACTTAAACAAATATTTTAATATTTTTTTTTTTTTAAATTGTTGACTTTGTCATAAGCTACAAAAAAACATATTAAGAACTTGATCTCTAAAATAAAAGTCTACTTACTTAAACTCCCCTAATTGGTTTGATTTGTCGCTACCCGGGATTTTTTTTGAGGGGTGGGTCTGTTCCGGGGTTCTCTCAACCTTTCAAGGGAAAATGAGTGAATTCATTCTAAAAAACTGAATGATTAAACAAATACAGTTTTTGCAAATCAGTATACAATAAAACAAGAAACAAAATAACAAATTGAACAGCTTAATATTCAAATCTCATGTACATTAATGAAATATTTTATATTTTTTATATCTGTAGGTTTATTTAAAAGTAAAACAAGTTAGATTGTTGTTGAAATATATGACTCGCATGATACCAGTTAATGCAGTTGTTAGATTGTTAGCCTAGTGTGCAACGGAGTGGTGCGAATTCTTAGTTGGCAGAGTAGATTTTATTTTGGCGAGGCTCCCAGTGAAAAAAGTATTAATTTACCCTTTAATTTTAAGGTACTACTTCCTGACCTAAATTGGCACACACTCTTAAACCCTCAAAAATAAATTTATATTTGTTATAGTGCATTGAGTTTATGATATTATTAATTATAATTAGCTTTAAATTATAAATATTTTAAATAAAATTTATCTTTTTTGTCTAATTACAGGTACTCTGATTTGATTGCAATACATGGTCGTCTAGATCCTCTTGTCAATATTGATCTTAGTCCTGAAAGGAAAGTGAAAGTGAACATTATTTATGGATCTAAATCTGAGAATCGGTGCCTTGATGTTTACCAGACTGTTAATGAGCTCAAACAAAAGCTAGAGAGTTTTGCAAATCTTTCTGCCGCAAAGATGAAATTATTTTATGTAGATCAAGATATGAAAATAATCCACGGACCAGAAGAAATGAAATTTCCTAACAAGCAAATATACAGTTATAATATCAATAGTGGAGATGAAATTATTGTCGATTCTAAAGTTTAGAATCTGTTAAAGATAGTTTAATAACCATGTATATGTATACTCGTTAGAGAAGTTTATTTAATGCATTGTACTTATGTGTATATGTTTGTTTATGACTGAAGAACTAACATCACTGCTGTATGTATACATATGTACACTGATCCCTCATATAATGTGGCTTTCTATCAGATGTGATTTGATTAAGGGTGTTTTTTTTTTGCTAATACTACTACTGGATTATTATAACAGTTTTCCCTTATATAGCAGGCATTCCTCCTACAATTATTTTTGTGAAAAGTATCTTTTTCATATCCTGACAGCCATGATCTAGGAGTTAACATTTCACTGGTAGTCTAGTTCAGCAACCAATAAATTAAAGGAAAAAAATCATACCTAATGTGGTATAAAGGTGAGCTGTATTCCCTGTAAAATTTGTCTTGATAAAATGTGATAGTTTTGTTTCTTATATTTTCTGTTTTATTCCTGGAATTACTAATCCCATGTTTCCCTTCAACATCAGTTGACAGCTATAGGTAACAGGGGTATGGGTTGTGGCTGATTTGTGATGTGAATAAGATCAATATTAAGAGATTTAGAAAAATAAGGTGAAATTAAAGATTTAGTACGAACCTCATTTTATGTAGCCTTAAAATAAAAATATTGTTTTAATCAGTAATTAGTTGATATTTATATTGATGTTTTTTTTAAATCAATTTTATAAAAAGCAATATTTTTGTTTGGTAACTCCTGTAATGCAGATTTGTAATATGCAGACCATTTGATTAATACATTACAAGGGATGTATCTCATAGAAGGGAATACTGTAACAAAACAGTTTATACAAGTACAATTTATGTAACTGTGGATGGTTGGATAAATGTGTTGAAGGGCACTTGACAATGAAGTCTTAAGTGTCCATAACTGTGGTAAAAATTATCCTAACAATTAAATCATCACATAATTTAAAATAGTTAAATTTTTTTTTTTTGAAAAACCTATTTTATTCAATTTCGAGAAAATATTTGTGTTAATGCTGCACTGTTCAACAAGAAGAACATAATTTTTTTTTTTATATAAAGTTATATTCCTATCTTTAAAAAAATAATCCGATACTGTTAAACTTAGCTTGCTAAGATCTCTCCACTTTACTTATGGAAGTAAGATAAAATATTGAAAACGATAATTTAAATCTATTTCTTACAACAATAAACAAATATGTAAACCGTATTATATATACATTAACTAGTGGCAGACTGAGACCACACCGGTCACTAAAGATTGACTTTTCAATAAATACAAAAATACTTACCAAAAAAAATAAGGAATTTAAATAATATGCTCTCAAAAAAAAATTGGTTGATGGAATATCTCTGAGTTTCTATGCATAGCTATCTTTAATTTGTTCTTAACATCAAGGAAAAAAATTAAATATTTATTGTAACTAGCTTTAGAGTTAGGAGTTGAAATAGCTAACAAATTATAGATAAAGGCCAGACTAAGGATTGTAAAAATAATAGGATACTGCTATGAGAAAATGTTGTGTATACGACTATTTTTTTAGTATTAACAGAGCAACAAAGTGAAAGTTTCTAATGAACATAGAAAATACAAAACAAATTTTATTATTATAATATGGAACCCAAGTTTACTTTGTAGTACTACATATCAATGAAAGAATTTATGATAGTTAATCTCTCGCCGCTTTGTCTGCTGGAAAACAATATTTGTGTACTCAGTCTGCCACTGTATGTAACTGTTGATACAATAATTAATTGACCATATTTTGTAAAGCATTTCATTTTATGGTGTTAGTGGCAAATAATTGTGTTCACAATGTTAAAGAAAGATCTGTCTAATCAAATAGTTGTTCACATTGGATTTTTATAAGTCTTTCAGTTTAATTGATATTAACTCTAAATGTGTACATAGTAGTAGTTTATTATTTAATAAGCTCTGTGTCCTGCAATTAATAATTATTGTTAAAAACAATACATTCATACCTTTTAAAAAAAATTTTATTATTTTTCGATAATATGCACAGCTATCAGTTATGCTGTTACCCTATTCTGACTTTATGATTCATTATTATTTCCATTAAAGTCCAGTTAACACTTTAAGGCATATCAATTGTGATAGGTCTCATCATCGATTAATGCTGTAAAAACTTTGCAATTGTGATATAAACACTTAACTCACTACGAGCTAGTAGGTGTAGAAGGATAAATAATTATAGTTAACAAAACGGATATATTTAATATTAAAACATTCATGTCTAGTCTATTAAGGCTTGAAACATAAGTTGATTATATGTATCATAATAACATTATATATTAATTGTGAAGTATTATCTAGTGTTCTTTTATCCTCAATGCATTCTATAAAGGGCAAATGTTCAACTCTCATGGACTGGACACATGGCTTTGACAACATTAAAATGAAGACATTAACATTTTTAAAAGGGCCAAAGGTGGATTCTTTTAATGCACATAAAATTTGATAAATATTTTTTTGTTTAACAGTGACTAATTAATCCTGCACTATCCTCCAGGGAAAATTGATTCTTATAATAATTTATGTTGTTTAATAAAAAAAATGTTAGTATTAATTATAGTAAGTAATCTTGCTGCTGCCAACTTTAATAATATTTTGTGTAAGAGTGGGGAGGCTGGGATTTATTTTTTTTTTGTAGTTGATAATGGAGCCCCCTAAGGGATATATTATACTATTATTATTGATACTATTGCCTGAGGGAGGAAGGCTTGCAGGAGAACATCCTGCCTGTGGGACCATGTTTTTTCTTCCACTTATAATTAGTAAAGTATTGCTAATTAATATTAGTTAACCAAAACTTTCTACATTCAACCCTTCTGTAATTAATAGCAACATTAAGAATATAATATTTTAATTTAAATCAGAAGAAAATTAAAAAGGATGCATGAGTAAGTTTGTATTAACTCCAGATGACTGGCTATGATAATGGCATAGCTGACATTGATGTCAGCAAGCATTAAACAATAATTTCTTCATTAAATATTTCTTAACAGATGGAAATATATATTTAATTATATTTGATAGTAAACAAAACAAATAGTTCTCTGTAGTAACTGCTTATAAAGTTTGATAATAAAATATTGAAAGACTTAATGTATTTGATGTATTTAATAGCATTATATTTGTAATAGAATATAACAAAAACAGAAGATTTAGGAATCGTTTCTAAGAGGTAAATCTTTAAATAGTTTCATTTTAAGTTATTCGAAACTAATCAACAATCAATGGATTATTGAAGAAATTAACCTTTTGAATAATTAAAAAAATGACCTAAATTAATAAAATGATTACAACTTCGTAGAAAAGTGCGGGAATCTTTGAATAGGAGCTACCACCCCATCAACTTGAGAATATTTTACGTTAAAAGTAAACTATTATACTTCCCAATTATAACATGTGTTCATGGGGTGAGAAATGTTGAACAACCCGATAAAATCTTATGAACCTAATACAAAAATATGAACGTATTACAGTTTATTTAAATCAAGCTTTGGAAAGGTTTTAGATGTATGGAGTAGCGACGATGGTTCCTATTACCTCCGCTATGGCCTCTTGGAATGGTGTGTATATTTTGTGCAGTGTAGTCAGCGAAACTATGTCGCTGGGCTTGCTTTACTTGGATAATACCTGAACGGTTCCGATCATGAGGTTAGTCATTAACTTTACTGAAAAACAAACGTTGCAATTGCGTATCCCACCAGTTCATGTTTTTTGGAGGTATCTTTCGTAATTGTGTATTTACTGTACTCATCGACTCAAATCGCTTCTTAAAAACATGTGAACCTATCTATTGCTGCCCAAAGCTCAGGCCCAAAAATCGAACCAAGTAGTGAGTATTTTTCTTTATAATGACAAATTTAATTATTGGAGATTGATTTTGTCCATTGATATTACCTACCCAATGTAAACAAACACTGATGGTTATAACCTTATCAGTGGTTTGGTATCAAACTTATATTTTTTTTTTTCTTCAAAAGTAATTGTTTAGAAATATGTGTTTTTTTTATAGACAAATGGATTCAGTCGAAATGGATACTTGGGATGAAAGTTGGAGCACTTCAGACTCTTCAGAGTCCGGATCTTCTTATTCCTATTCTGAAGAGTCCAACACTCCTCTGCGGATGGAAGCTGTCAAAGTCGGAGGAGAAAGTTTTTTACTACCGCAAGGCTTATGTGATAATGCCGATGTTTTTAAAGAATTTTTTTCATTAGACCTTTGGCATAGTTTTTCAGAACAACAAAGGCAACATCTAAAAGTAAACAGTTACACCTCTTTTTCTTTTAGCAAACAATTTAAATGTGTCTTATAACAAAAGTGAATTTACGTTAGTGCCCAATCAGTTCATTATTCACCTAGATAAGGCAGAGACTCTTGTCACACAACAATGATTAATAACAAACTTGCTCTTGTTCTCGAAATATAAAACGTTTTAATGTCATTAGAGTGGTTGATTAAACCTTTTGTTAAAATTCTGATGTTCAGTACAGTATCAGTTTGCATGTGAAAAAATAATTAGTAAGTGTATTCATTGACAGAAGCATTTGAAGCCTAAAAAGGTGTTTAGTATGATATTAGGTGCGTTTTATCAGGGTACTTATCACTTCTACTGATGAAGGTACATTACCGCTTCTTAGCTATTTCTGTGCCGGTCTGGTCTGTGTCTTTTAGTATACTGGTTCCTTTTCTTCACTGTATACTGTATTGCTTAAACTAACTTTTTCCATAAAATTCGAAAACAATTGCTTTCCCTCTGCTCGTATGTATGTTATCAATCTTATTTTTTTTTTTTTTTGTTCATCAATCATGACAAGTTATTCACAATTATAGTATCTATTTCTTAGTCAATTTTTTAAGATAACCTTATGTGGCTGATTTAACTCAGAAGTGCCTTTTTGTAATAATCGATTTTGATCAAAACGAGTATAAAAACAAATCCTTAAAGTTGTTAAAAGATTCATTGTTTTGTGGTTTACTTTTAACCACGCGTCTCATTTAAGTGAACAGAGTATACTTACCACATTATGTTGGGAGGCTAATAAATCACTATCATAATAAATTATTAATTTTTTTTTGTTCTTTGTTGAAAGAATTTCCTTCCCTCTTTTCCCGAGAGAGATTCAGAAGAAAAGGACACCACATTGAGAATGCTTTTTGATCGAGAAAACATTTGTTTTGGTAATCCTTTAGTTGAGTTTCAAAAACATTTAAGGGCTGCTCACTATCGACCAGACATAAGCAGAATGCGAACATTACTCAGGAAAGCCCAGTATAAAGATGCTAAGTAAGTAAATATGTCACCTAATCATTTTATTAAAAAAAAATTAAGTATTTGAATTATCTTCCCCACCTTAGTTGAGGAAGGTTACTGTCTATAATTTAGGAAAGAATGTTCATTAAGATTGATTAAAAATTTGCTTTGTTTTTTTTAAGAAAATAAAGCTAAGTGCAATTCACTGGTGTAGTTTAGTAAATTTATTGTGGGGCTCTCATATGATGTATCAATCTGTGCAACTTCTTCATGGTATAAAGATTCTGAGTTCAAAACCTCAAACTGGGCACTGACTTTTACTTACAGTAACTTTACAGTACTTGTCTATCTTAGTTGATAGCTAGGTTGTCACCTCTTAGCCTTCGACACCAAAGTGTTGATAACAAATTGCCTTTGACTTAAAGTAATAAGTGACAACGCTATTGATCATTTATTACTCTTCAATCACCTATTTAATTCATTTTAATATGCACCATTAAATTGTTATTTTAAAATGACTGATGCTATTGAAGTTATTATTTGTGTTTAGGCGTTCTGAACGATGGCGGATGTATGAACTAATGAAATCAGTATTAGCTTCTAGACAACGTTTAGTAGATGCTGTTGTCAATGGAGAAAAACCAAAAGTTTTTTCATCAACTCCCAAAAAGCCTGATGTTTCTCTTTCTCCTAATGTTAAAAGTAGATATTTTCAAGAACTATCCTTAATCAAAGAAGAAATTGGTGAATCTAGTGAAAGTTCTGAAGATGAAAACTATCCTGGTACAATTATACCATATGTAACTTATTATTTCTATGTCATTTTGAGATTTGTATGCGAGACTATGATTTCTTGGAGTAAGGCTAATTAACAGTAGTGCCCTCAGAATCTGTGATGATAGTTTCATAGAATTCTACATCTTTTGTAGAAGGACCACTAGGTGTGGGGAAAAAAGCAAGAAGAAGTTTAAATTTGATGGAACTCGGGCTTGATGGTGTTGAACCAGTGCTTGGAACACTTAGTACTGGACCAACTCCATGGGACCAAGGAAAAACATTGCATTATAATCCTTATTCAATCCATGAACAGTCTTATTCACAGATGCTATCTGCCCACTCAAAAAGAAGATCTATGCGAGAGGTAAAGTTCATAAAGTCTATTCTATGTCTATAAATCCTTTCTCTGAGGAGCATAGGGTCTTGACAAAATTTTTCCACCCATCCTACTTTTGTGTCAACATCTTCAGTTCTGCCCAACAGTAACAGTAGTTCAATTGGCTGGCCTCCCTTGCAACTCATGCTCCTCCAGATTAGTCTAACCTTTTCCTTAAATCCCTTGAGGGTTACAATCTAGTGCAGACCTTGCAACACCCTTATGACAGTGTGTAACTTTCTTAAAGCCACTTTATTCTTAGGATTTGTTAAGCTACTGCTTTGAAGCCAGTATTTGTCCACAATTCCACATTAGAAATTACTTAGGGCCTTATTGCATACCACATTTTTGGAGGGAATGGTCGATGAATGCTTGGAGCATTCTGTCCATTACCGCTGTGCTCCTCAATGTCTCACATAGATCTTGTGCATTGTATAGAACAATCTACTGAGGATATTGATTCTAAAAATTCAGAGTTTTGTTTTGAAGAGAATGGTTTTAGGGATTTAGCTGGGCGGCAACACCCTTGGCTGTATTAATACAAGCTGTCATTTCCTTAAATACTACTGCTGATAACACTTCTCAAATAGACAGATATATCAACATTCCTTAATTAGACAATATTTAGGGTTGGTTCATGGTGGGTCCTGAAGAATTTATCATTTCTTTGGATTTGCATGCTATTGATTACTAGGTCTTCATTTTCCCTTGCTCACTGCAGGTTGTGCTAGAGTCCCTGAACATCAAAGAAGCAATGCATAACAGAGTAATTTCATCTGCCTGTTCCATGTTTGCTACTGCCTAAGTAGATCACAGTTTGTTTATCCCTCGTCTTTTTCCTCTTGTACATTTTGTTTATTTATTTTTTTTTTACAGGAGAAGTCGATAAGTGACAGTAGCTTGCCCTACATCACGTGAGCATTTGTGGATACCTTTTGTGACAGCCTTTCATTGTGACCAACCATCCATCTGCTTTTATTAATACATTGTATATTATCTTCATCAGATTAATGGCCTTTTGGAGAATTCCCATTTGATTCAGTGACAGCCTCAGTCACTTAATAAATTTTGTCAAAGCTTATGTAGTATAGATATAGAGGGCTAGAGTGGTCGGCTGATTCTCAATGATGATTCAAACAATGTTGATCCATCAATCCATGATTTATTATGGATTAGGTTGTTAACAGACAATAAAATTTTGTTGAGCACAACACTGGAGAACACCTTGCTTGCTGTAGTTAATCCTCTTCAATTATATCACAGTGTTACATTACCTTTCTTTGGGAGTCAGATGGTATACTCTCTTTTCTCTTAGTGTAAAATTTAGACGGAGCTATGTAGTGGCCATAAATAATTTTTATTTACATTCGTTTTATTTAAAACAAATCCTGAGGCTTTTAGTCAAAACAAATTTATATTAAGATAGTTATTTATTTACTTAATATCCATAGGTACATAAATAAAATTATTCATGATATTGATGTAATTATAGCTTAGGCTTAGCAATTTACTGTTGTCCTAAGATGAATTTTACTATTTTCCAGAGTGAGTGTCTGATTATCGCATATATATCATACTTATATTTATATTAAATTTAGTTTAATGTATTAGACTATTTTTAACAATTATATTTTCGTGTTTCAATGATAAAAAGGAACATCCTGATTTGCAAGTTGATGGTATTACTATTCATGATGTGGCGCAAAGGTGTAGTAGGCTTGTAAAGAAATCCACCGGCTCAAAGCCAATTGTTACCAAAAAGAACAAACAAAAAATCACCAGAACCCCTTCAATATCAAGCCCAGTGGTAATTGTTTATAACACTGTTTTTATTTATTTATTTAAATTGGTTTTCCTTGCAAAAAATTTTTATGTTGATTTTTGTAGTTTGATGATGATTTTGGTGATACAAGTGGCAATGAGGAAACTGTAAGTACTCTTATAAAACAAGAGATAGATGACGAAGTAGAGAAAGTAGTAGATATCGAGGCAGTTGATGAACTTCCACCACTACCAGTTATTGTTAGACAAAGCACGACCTTGCCAAATCAAATGTATGTATTTTAATATTTATGCATGTCCTGTTTTAATGTGTGTATAAAAGTTAACCAAATATCAAACATAATAATATAATGTAATAAAGTAACATGTATTAATGTATATTATTCTAATATTTATTATTTATTAATAATATTTTAATTATATATTCTTTCATATAATTTAAAAAACTTTATATTTATAACTTTAACGTTATATCAGGGTTCTGTTAAGAATTATATAGGAAACTTCTGGCAAAAGGAATATTGGTTTTATTTAAACACATTGAATATATAAAAATTGATATGCAAAAATAAATACGTACGTAATCAAAGTATAATATTAAATCTAAATTTATGTAATTATAATGGCCAGTGTTTCTCTGTGTTCTTCTCTTCGGTGGTAATCTTCATTTGCTTGATCCGAATCGTCTTACTTGCGCGTCCTTTGTCTTCGTGCTGAGTGAAAGTGAAGATGTCTCTTCTGATGAACCACGAGGCGCCTTAGCATCTCGCTACCTGGTCTGCTACCTCCTCTACCCGTTCCTGACGAAAGAATGAAGTTTTTGTCCTCATGCCGGTTTATTTATACTACCTACCGCTGCCTTCTTGACTTTCAACTGGTTATTTAATGCCAGTTGTTTTGAATATTTATACTTTGCTTAATTTACGTAGTTTATAAAATAAATGTTTACATTAGTTATGATATTATTTTTATTATAAATATTAATAATTAATATGACAACAATAAAACGTTCATACTTTCATAGGCATGAACGACGGATCGTTATTACGGTTTTAACGCTTGCTATTTCTGTGTTTATTTAAACAAACATCATTAAAAATCATCATATTAAAATATCACAACAATATATATATGTAGTATACATACATAGTATACGTACATAGTAATATGTATTTAATTTATAAGAAGTAAAATGTGTTAGCAATAAGAAGAGCTAATCAACTGTAACCACAATTTTAGTTATAAAATTGTTTGAGTAACAGATAAGAAACGTCAATCGTAAACTTAAGGATAGAGTATAATTGGATACTTATCAAACAGCTGTGATAGATTAAGCATCCAGATTTTCCATTATGGTGTCTTATTTCCTTACACAACCAGTCTCTGGCCTGCCCATGTAAGGTCAAAATTTGGAGCTTTTTCCATTCATTTGGAACCTGGCACCTGAAGTAAACACTGCTCGCTCCCTCTCTCTCTCGCTCTCGCTCTCTCTCTCTCTCTCTCTCTCTCTCTCTCTCTCTCTCTCTCTCTCTCTCTCTCTCTCTCTCTCTCTCTCTCTCTCTCTCTCTCTCTCTCTCTCTCTCTCTCTCTCTCTCTCTCTCTCTCTCTCTCTCTCTCTCTCTTTCTCTCTATCTATCTATCTCTTCACTGGCGCTTGCTGCTCTACTTGAACCATGGCTTTCTTATTCAACTACCTCTGCACCACTCTTTCCTAACCTCAATATGAGTTAGTCCGGCTTTGTCAGACCCCACACCTTTCTAGCGGGATTCTCTGCCTTTGTCTCGCTAAAACTAGCACATCTTTGGAAGGGATCCATGCGGACAGTGGTCTCTGGGGGCCTACAAACTGTACCTAGTAGCGTCTCGCCCAGCGATCTAGTCTGCCTCTCTCCGGTTCACACATGCCTTTGGAATCGATAGATACTAAGTGCAAATTCCTGGTCATTCCAAGACCACATAACCTACCTATAATACCTACCCTCTTCTGAACATAGTGCTGTCGGGGCACACCTTCGAAGATCTTATGGAGTCAGATCAATACAAATATAGCTGCCTGCTGACAAGACCCTAGCCCCCGGCGGGCGCCCCCTTACACTCAACTCCAATGCCGGCCAGCTTAAACTCTGGTTGTGGGGAAAATGACAAAAAGTTCAGACCATCGGTGGCCATTCCTCACCTGGTAGATTTACAAATCTTCTCAAACAAAATATTATAATTTATTCTAATTCTAGTCAGAAATTATAATTTATTCAATTTCTTAAAAATGGACTAACTACTCTGAAAAATAATATGCAAGGGAAAATTCGAACATGAGAGCTCTAAAAAATTCAACAAAGAAGTAGAAATTTCTACAATTGGTAATAATAAAACCTTTGCGCACAGTTGTGATCGAGCTTCATATGGTTAATTACCTAATTTGTTTTGGGTTTTAAGCCAAATATAATGTTAATCTGTGTCTGAGAGAGTCGAAAAACCAGTAGGTCTCGCCTGGCAGAGGCATTAGTTGAATTCAATGAATGGCAAGACCACAATTTAGGTCAATCGGACTTACCTTTCCTAACCTCACTATGTTTTAGTCTAGATGCTTTGCCAAAAGTATACATCACAGATAATAAAACTCAGGCATTCAATCTGCAATGTCTTGAATTCCAAATAGATATCTATTAAAATAGTATAGTTATTTGGAATTCCTTTAGTTACCCTAGGATATAAATATATATGCACCTAATACATTACTAGATAGGTTCTTGCTGGCATCCTTTTGGAACAAAGGCAAAATAATGTCACCTTGCAGGCACCAACAAATTTTTGTTTCATTTAACGTATCCTGCATTGCAACCCTAAGCTTCCCTGTGCTCCTTGAGCAAGGCAAAGTGGCCTGGCCTTTACTTTTCTAAACTACAAATTTTCATTTGAAATAGATACCATAGATGGGAGCAGCTAAAGGAATTTAAAAAATAAAATAAAGTAAAACCCAGTTGTAACTTACGCTTATTCGAGATTGTAAATTTGTAAGCAGCTTCATTTAAATCCAGTAGACAATTAATCCAGTTTTATTGCTTCCCTATTCAAAAACATTTTTCATCTATTTTTAGATTTAAGCAATCATCATTTTAAATATCGTAGGAAAAGTACTGTGTTGTGAGGGCAGTGACCTCAAAACGAAATATGGAAATTCTTTCTTTTCTTATGAGCAGCTTTATGTTTTGAAGATTAGTTGCAGAGAAAGAAGAGATAGGCTCTACTTTCAAACCAGTATGGGATGATCACTTATTGTCTGTGTGTTCTATGATAGTGGCTTTCGAACAACTATTCTGTCTTTCACTAAACTAGTGTGATGATTTATTTGTTAACATAGTACTACTATGTATACATAGTAAAAAATAATTTGGGTGTTCTGTTAGATCAGAGGAGAGGGAGGGTAGCTTCAGTTGCTGGCAGCGGCAATGTTGTCATTTCGGTCAAAGCTTCATCACTGTGCGGTGACGTCAGTCAGTAAAGGCGTCGCTGCAACAGTCGCTAAAAAAGAACAAAAAAACTTTATCTAATTAAAACAAAATGGCTATACTTCTGAACTTTTTGCCATTTACAAGGTTCTCATGGAATTCTCTTATTGTAAATATTTTTTCCTTCATTATGTTGTGTTATTTAAAATTAGTTCTGTTCTGTTCACTAGAAATATATTTATACCTTATTGATTAAAACTTTTTTTATATATATATAAAATTTTTGAATTTATATCTATTCTTCATCATTTAGATCGTCTCCAAAGAACAATAAATCTCCAGCCTTGAAACGCTTAAGAACAGAAAGTCATGACAGTTTAATAAAAAAAGGGGGCATGACCAGTCCAGATGATACACCAAAAAAAGGAAATGTTGGAACTGATAACAAAAAAGCAAAAGTTACTATTATAAAAGCTGAAGCTGATATATCTGCTGACATTAAGAAAGCTAGAGTACCTCTGACCCCTGCAACACTTTCTGATCTCGATGGCATTGACATGATGGATTTACCAGTTGACTTTGATGAATCATCTCCTCTATCATTGGAAGAAATTAAGTAAGAATCTTTTTAAAGATGTAGTTTCTTATTTAGAGATTGTCCCTGTATTTTTTCAGTATTTTAGAAAAATTCTTGTGTCCACTTCTTTAGATCTCATCCAGAGTTAATGCAGGAAACTCAAGCTTGTTTCTTTTCTCTTGTACGAGATATTCTCCTTTCAACTCCTGATCATCGCATAGAACCAAGAGAGCTAGAAGCAAGGGTGAAAGCTTGGGCCAACAGTCCTATAGCACCTCTCAATCCATGGTATACTCCTCAGTTGGATTCAAAGCTACAATCAGCTGTTCATTTTTTAGCGGGAGATTCATCAGGTATGAGTTTACAATATGTTAAAAAAGTAATTCATTTTTTTTTAAGTGGTCTTTCTTGTTCTGGTCGCTCTTTAGATAATGTTCGCTAAGATAAAATAAGAGAACTTGGTTTTGTTGAACCAGGAATAAATGCTCAACTATTACCAATTTTTAGGTCCTTAGCCTAAAAATAAATTAAGGAATTTTTTTTCACACCAAACTTTTAAAAAGATATCTTTGAAAATAAATTTATTTTTCTAACTAACTGGAAAGTGATCAATCGCTTATTCTAGATATTTTTTGATTAAGAGTAAATGTCCTTGGGCTTTAGTGAGTTTCTCCATCAGGAGATCACAGCACAATCGGGTAATTTTTAAATTTTCCTCAGTCAAAGCTAATAGAGATATTTTAGGCCTTCAAACGGATTTCTCATTAAAATGGTCGTAGAATTGATGATAATTGGTTTGGATTTTTTTAAAATTGTTATTTACAAATTTGTGCAATGTTATGGATAAGATACACACTTTATGGGATCAAATTCTAAAATTTTCCAGTTACAGCCAGGTTTAAATTAACATTTTACACACAGATTCGTTTTCAGAATTTAAATATATTGAATACTTTCATCGTAATGGCATAATTACTATTTCATAAGAAACCGCCACATGCTGTCCATGGGACAGTTAGTGAGAGGTTCCCTGGCAGTTTACAGGTATCCAGTGAGTTTAGAAAAAACAGAGTAGCCTTTTAGATCAGGCGTGGTTGAGTATACCAAAATCGCTCACCTCGGTTTCTCTTTTGATTCTTGTCCAGGAAACTGCTTGTTACCACCCAGGAATGTGGTTTAGGCTGGTGGGGGGAATACCAAAATGCATTGCTCTTAGTCTAATCCCTACAACTCAAACATCAAGCATTGTTAAGACTCGAATTAGGTCTGAAATCGTTTGTAGTTCCTGAGAAATTTTTGTTATCTCATATATTTTTTTATATCAAGTAAGCTGCACGAGCAAAGAGTTCTGCAGGGTAAAGTAGTAGGTATATATGTATAGGTATAAGTGCCGCTGGTGAGTATAGTGGTCTACGCAATATTTACTATGGCGCACTGTCTGATGATGCTATGTATCAATGCTTCCTCTACATTAAGCAGTTTGGCGAATTGTTGATTGAAGAAATTGAAAGGGAAAGGTTAGACTTAAAACAGTCATGTGTTTTTATTGTATTATAAAAAATCCATTCACAAATTTTCTCTCCCGCTCTACTACTAAATCAAGTGAAAGTCCCAGTAATAAATTACAAGAGGCAAAGAATTTAACGTTTGTGCAACAGACATTTATCCTGGCTACCCACCGTGTATTTGAACTTAGACTTTTGGTCTCTTATGAAATGCTAAATACCTTCTAAATTATCTGTTTGATAAAATCGGGCTTTTCAGAAAAACAACCAAATCAGTCTTGGCCTCTGAAATGTGAATCTGGAAAAAGTGTGAAAGAGGTGTTATACACTGATAAACCGAAAGTTTATTTTGTAGGCACCATGACAATGATATATCAGATTACATTGAAAAGATTCAAAATGTTTAGTGAACTTTTTTATGCCAGAATTACAGTGTGGTTTTCCAAAGCATTAGTTAAGAGAGTTGACGTGGCATTCAACCACTATGATGAGATTTCCATCAAGTTCAAAGGTATTTCTCCAAAACATGTTAAATCAACTTCCATGACTAAAATACTGGCTGACCACAAGGACTTTTTCATCAGCTCTGAAAATAAATTACAACTTGTAATATTTCTCTGTGAAAATGCTCCAAAATTTGCAGGGATGAAACATGGAGAGTTGTATAAGTCCAACCATCTGGAAACTGATTCAAGACTGCTCAGCCTTATTTTCCACGTTGCAAAGTGGTCAACTTCTGTAATACTCATTCTAAGCCCATATTTGATATGGGTATAGAATATGATCTATGGCCATATATGGATGTGTTCATTCTAGGAATTTATTTTTGGAGTATACTTGCAAAAATGGGTTACCAGGGTTTGTGAGTGAATAAGTAAAAATATATGGGTAGCGAGGTGGACAAAATCATACAAACAATAAAATAAACTAGTATTTATCTGCATTAAAAAGCTTACAAATACACATATAATGTATATTATTTGTTATGTTGTTAGATTTTAGATATTTTAGTTATGTTGTTAGATTTTACAAAGCTCATATTTAAGCAATAGGTGTTCGTGTTTTAAAGTGCTCATCTTAAAATTTTTTTCACAAATCTTGCATATGCTATTAACATCTGAAGACAACTAGCTGCATCAATCCTCCACAGTTTTTCATTGAGACTAAATTCATAGTTAAATTTAAAAGGTTGTTCTTGTTGGCAATGGTGATTGCCATTTGACATTCTTCATATTTTATTTCCTCCCTAGGCCTTGCACAACGTATCCTTCAATGTATTCCACAACATACAAAACTCAAGTTGAAAAAACTGGTTCCATAGGTTTGGGAGTGTCTTCATCTTCATCACATTCTCTTGGAACAGATTTGATTCAGGCATTGATAAATTTATTTTATCTTCACTGCTTAATTTACTCCCAAAGCCCAACCATGAAGGTATATTTTGTAAAGTGGTAATGCGAAGTACCACTGCTAGCATCACTTTCATGTAACTGTTTATAAACGATTATTTTTCTGAACAAGTGACAAAACTCAAAACCACTTGAATTATCATTATTCCCTCCTCTCCTTCTGACATAACCAAACAATTTTTCTAAATGATCTTGACTTATTCTGTGCATAAGTATATAGTTCAATAATTTTTCCTATTTTATAAGTTTGTCATACATATTGCACATACAGTTGATGCAAATAAGAAAACCCATAAAACCAGTTTTATGGGGGCCATTGAGTATGTCTGCCATTTTTTTCCTTTTAGACATCAGATGTAATTTTCTGCCTTCTCCAACATGAGAAAAATTTCAACTTTATGTTTTTTATTGAAGGCTTATTTCAAATATTTTCCTCTAATACTTCTCGAATTCAGAACATCAAACATGAGGGAAGTCAACAAGGGAGTCAACAAATCTCATGCCTCCCCAAGGTCACTTCCTTCTATACTCAGTGCAGGTATCCATCATAAAAATAAATGTGTCAAAAGAATTATCAAAACAACTTTTATTTCCTTTATCTCTTTGGAAAATGGTTGAATAAATTAAATTTAAAATTTGTATTAAATTTTCTTTATGTAAGGAAATTATGAAGTTATTTTATATTGAAAATATGATACAAGTATTTTATAATATTTTACTAGGGCCTCTATGCAGTGTTGCTAGTGCTATTGCTTACTAAGTAATAACTCTTGACAATTAATGGCCCTAAACAAAAATGGCCATCTCACAAGCATCTTTTTGAGGAGTAGAGAGTTCAGCATTGTGAATTATTGCACATCTTGCAGTAATCTCAAAAGTTTTATTAATTTTAGATTCTTTTTGGAAAGAATATAATCTTTTGGCGTAATTTTTGACGGCATGATTTACACATTCCACTTTTTCTATGTGCCACAAGATTTTAGTTTGAAGAAAACGCTCAAGTCGCCAAGTATACAAAACCATGCATCTGTCTGCTCCACTGTAAAGCAACACTATTATGTCGCTTCCATAGACACCAATGGACCATCCCAATTTTTGAAACACTTATCATCAGCAGTAGATATATTATTATTTTTCCTATACTCACACATACTGTAGTATTTATTTCTTATGTGAATTAATTAAAGAATTCGGTGATTTAAAAAAATTTAAGTAAGATTTTTTTGTGAAATAAAATGTTAGTCTGAAAATTTGTAGATATTGATAAATAATATAAGAATTCAAAGAAAAAAGAGTTCTTCCCTCTAGCTCTTTCTGCTCTGTTCTGTTCTGTTTTGTGGTGCTCTTTCTAGCTCGCTCATTCCATCTCTCTCTTACTCTACCTATATGAGCCAAAGAAAGTTGCAAATTCGTAATTTCGTGTTTCTGCTATTGGTATTTTAATAAAAATTTTTTGCCAATAATTTATAAATTGGCACCTGGCTATCTATACCCTCTTTTTTTTTTTTTTTTTTTTTAAATATTGTTTTGGACATTTAAAATCTTTCAAAAATTTGATTTCTCTGAATATTCTTGTTAAGTCATACAGACCCTACTTCCATAAATTATATGTAAGAAATGAACAATAAGTGGTTTCAGATCTAAAATCAGATAACTCATTGGGCTTTTAGAGTTAATTTAAATTTTGATCATTTTGATGCTTTTTTGTGTTGGCGAGATTTCAAACTAAAAGGGGACATAAAGCCTTAAGGATATTATACTAGCTTAGCAATTCTATGTCATTTTTAGTTTCTCACCACTAGAAAGTGAAACTGATATTACTAACTAAACTAATATTTTGAAGGCTTTTGTGGCCTAGTCCAGAACAGTGGGAGGATTGAGAGAGACAAGTAGTTGCTTGTGGAGAACAGATCCTTTTTATTAGTCCTTCATGTTTTATGTATATCTGCAGGATTGAACCAGCAGATGATCACTGTGGGTTTCGTTTAGTGTTGTGTGATGCCTTTGTAATGAAAGCACATTTAGAAAGGCGCATACATGGGGGGGGGGGGTAACAGTTCATCTACTTCAACTTATCTTAACCATATTTTCCTTTCTGTTACCTATACATTTGTAGTCAACAATTTAAAAAGGTAAGATCACCTTTTTTTTTTTCTTCATACAGACCACTTCAGTCTCTCACGATCTCACATTTGTGTAGTAATTTCCCTTCATGTTTTGTGAACTATTAAATTTCTCTTTTTTTTAATTTTATCTACCTTTGACGTGTACATCAAATACATATTAGAATTAATTATTTAAAAAAAAGTTGTAATTTATTATATAAGTTTGTTTTTTTGCATGTTAAGAATTTTTTGTAAAATGATATTAATGTTTTAAGTTAAGTTCTAGCGAGGACAATCTATAGAAATACTAATTGTAAGTTTTGTTGAAAATGTATACTTTTTTTTTTTTTTTTTTTTTTTTTTTTTTTTTTTTTGTTCCGGCATTTGTGCACCGCGGCCTCAGTGAGACCTATTGTGCGCCGTCCATATCCCTGTCCTATATATGTGACAGGCCCACGACCTTTGCAAATCTGAGGATACTGAGTGGATCGATCAGTTCACATAGTTTGGGGTCTACAATGCGATCACTACCAAAGTGAAGGTATCGCCTTCTAGCTAGGTTATCACAGTCACATATTATGTGACGTGACGTTTCTCCCTCTTTCTTGCAGAATCTGCAGATTGGTGATTCCACTATCCCCAAATTAAAGAGGTGCTTGTTTAACCGACAGTGACCTGTATAGAGTCCTGTCACACTTTTGAGTGTCCACCTGTCCATTGATAGAAGTACTGAGCTTCTTTTCTTACAGGGTCCATCAAGAAACAGTTTCGAGTGTTCCTGTTTCTTAGTTTCTCTCCAAGAGAGTCTTGCCCTGTCCTCTAAAGCACAAGTATACTTAGTAACATTTTTGTTGTGTTATAAGTTTCTCAAACAAATTTATTGGTAATTATTATTTTCTTATTCAGATTTTCATTATCTGTAAAAATTTGAATTGTGTAGCAAAATACCGTGTTACTTATATTAAATTAAAGTGTTTAAAATATTGACTAGTTTAGATAAATAGAGTATTCTGTTCTAAACTGACAAAATTATCTAAATATTATTCAGATAAAAATATTTGTTTGCTTTTTAATTTTTTTTTATATATCATAATTATATTATGTAATTAGTTTATTTATATTTTGTAATTATTAATTAAAAATTTAGAAAACTTATAAGAATTTTCAACATTTTTGTTGTGTGGTTGCAACCAGGGTGGAGTATGATATTTTTATGATCAAGTTTATTAAATTATGTTATTAGATTAGCAACAAATCATTAGTAAATGAATGTTTAGTTGGGTAAAAAGGCTGAAATATATATTAAGATCCTAGGTGTAAAAAAAAGGTAACCCTGGATTAATTGAAGAGAACACCGGCTATATAGGGAAGGGGATGGTAGGGCAGATGCTAATTAATAGGTGTTAGGCAGAGGAGTTTATGTATTATACTTGGAGAGAGTTGTCACAGAGTACAGATCGGGATGCTTGAGCGAGCCTGTATCTAGGAGACCTTAGAGTGGGGGCCAGCAGGAAAGAAGATGCAATTCCCCCAACAACAAAGAGTGTATTCATGTTATTATAAATCATTGTTTGTATTGGGTATTGATAAAAAAATTTAACCAATTCTGTTAATATAAAATATTTGAAATAGAGAAAATTATGCACTAGAACCAAATAGATCCCTGATATCTTATTAAATGAAATGTTATAAAATAAACTGTTATTGATTATGAACTATTAATAAATACCCTTTGATTCCTTATGAATAATAAAGTCAAATTTAAGCAAAGACAGATTATTGTGAGAATATTCAGTCAAAATAGAATTAATTTTTATTTTTTTTCTGTTTAGAACCACTCCCTGAAGATTACGTGCCATACATGGAATGGAAGGTTTCTGTGAAGCAGTATCAGTGGATTGGAGCGGGAAGAGATTCAGACCACCGATTGGTCGCTCTCTGTGGTGCTTGGGGAGAGAGGAGTCCTGGGAACAATATCCCTAACACAGCAGCTATAATTTCTAGTGCTAGCAGTTGCAGTAGTAATAGCAACAGTGTAGTTCAGCCTGCATCAGTGCCCCCTCCTCCAAGAGGTCCTGCAGTTCAGCCTACCTCTCTCCAAGATCGGGTTGTATTTAGGCAGCAGGTTAATATCATTTGTATCTACACAATTCATAAAACTGTTAAAAAATAACATACAAAATTATTCCTAAGTATTTTGTACCAATCACTTTTGATGGCCTCTGGTATCATCTGGTGCTACATCGCATGAAATTAAAAAAAAATGCTACTAACTTAGTCTAATTAAAATAAATTAAATTTATAAAAACTTGGAAGTATCAAAAATTTACGAACATTCTGTCACTAAATACTAAAATATATAGATACTATACAAAAGCCATTACAATTAGGTCAAGGTTATTTTTCATTAAAAATGATTAATGCTTAACATTAACATTAGAAATTACTTAAGTTTGATTACCTATTCTGAGGTTGAGTCTCAAGCTATTTCTTAAAATAGTGATAAATAAGTAAACAAATTATTTTGATTGAATGATAGAATCTCTGTTGCTTCTAATCATCTACTGGCGGCTGGCTTAAGGAGAAATAGTGGAGTGGGAGGGACTCTCAGCTTTTGGGTGTTAATGATTTTATCCATTCTATTTAAACTATACCGTTGAGTGTGTCTTTTGTTGTTTCCAATTTGGTGATGAGATTTTGGTTGGAGACATTAGGGAAAGGTACTTTGTGAGGAGCTTCTTAGTGGCCCTTTTCCTGGAAGAATCCCCTTCACTACTTCCAAGTTACTCCTTACCCCTGATCTTTAATTTCTTGTTAGTTCTCCTGACATAAATACAATGTCATTCCCATTACTGTAACCTAGTTTAAGCTAAACCATATTACAAAGGTTTCTGTATAGAGTGTTTATATATTTTATTTATTTATTAATCCACAACCTCCCAACTATTGAATATATTTAATATATATATAAAAATATATTTGCTAATTTATTGTGGCTTTCCCTGATAGCATCACAGGGTTTTTTTGGTAACTTGTCATTTCATTATTCTCTAAACCAGGAGAGTTAAGTGATACAGGAACAACTTTTTTTTGCTTACCTCTTTTTATCATAATTCAATCAATACATAGCCCAAGGTGCTGTTAACTAAATCTTTTTAAAATCCTGATCTAGTTAATAACTTTTATAACTGGTGAACCTCACAGGTAAAAGTAGATTGCCCAGTATCTGGTTAAAAGAAAGGTCCCTCTCTTCGAACTCAACAATAAACAGCTGATTAAGATTTAGTCATGAGTAAAAAATAATTAGTGAATTAACCTTCAAAAATATAAAGAAAAGTATATAAAGGTTCTAAATGAAAATTTTTGTGTTTTAGGAAAAGCAAAGGTATGAAACACCATTTCGAGCTTTTAGCTACAGAGTCGGTGGTGTAGAAAGAGTTGTCGGCCCTGTGAGATCGATGCAAGCTGGAAATTTGAGCAAGGCAAGAGGGCATACACTGCTTGTAGATGACAGACCGAAATATGTTACCATACTTGAGTTGGGTATGTCATTTGAAATTTTCGTTATTTATTTTATTACTAGCTTTTTGCCCGAGAGCTTTCCCCTCATCAGAATTATAATTAATAAGAATTTTCATTGTATTATCTTAAACTTTGCGTTCCCTATCCTGCCTCTAAAGAATTCCGTGAAGATATATTTTCATAATGTGTCCAGCAGCTCCCGAGTTTATCATGTACGAGCAAACCTTTATACTTTCCTCACCCGCTGTAGCCTGGGTATTTATTGATTCCTTCTATTAGGCAGGAAAAATAATGAATTCAATCTATAGAGTAAAATCAAATCAATTTCATTTATAGGCAATTAAGACCATAAAAACAGCATAAAAATTAGTGAAATCTTTTAAAATTCACTATGTTATTAATTTAACTCAAAACTTGACTAAGCAACATAAACAACATGTTAGTTTCAACTTCAGGAATAAGAATAAATAAATTATTGGGTGAACACATTCTTGAGCAACTAACACAACATAAAGTTTTCCATGCGAGAAGCATTGCTATCTCAAATTCATTCACAGTACTCTTGATAGACTGCCCATGTAACTTGTCGATTTTGATATAGAGTGTAAGTCTCTCTGGAAATTTCAATTTCTGAAACTAGCTAGTGACCCTGAAAGCTACGGATTCAATTCTAATGTGGGTTATTTTGGACATTTTATTTTTCACCTCTTCTTCCCTAAAAAACGGCCAATTATCAGAATGTACATAATTTTTTTCATGAGACCACTGGAACTCAGAAATGTTCCATTGAATTTTGTGACAGATTTCATGGAATCCTCCCTTAGTATTCAACTTTCATAAGTAAAATAACTAGTGAAATGTTAGCTAAATCTAATTCAATTTATTTTAGTGCGTGATGCTGTTGCTCGGCTCCCGAATGCTCAAGGAACAAGGGCAGACATTGTAACTCTTTTGAAGGACTCACAGTATTTGTCTGAGAGTGCTCAGGAAGGGATGTTAAGTTCAGTTGTGAGTGGTGCCCTTGACAGGCTCCATTATGAAAATGATCCTTCTGTTAAATATGATTCCAAAAGAAAAATATGGGTTTATTTGCACCGAGGCAGGAGCCCTGAAGAGTTTGGTAAATAAAAAAAAGTTATAAATGGCAATAGAGTTATTTTATTATTGATTGAAAAATTTATGATTTCTTAACATTTCAGAACGGTTACATGCTCTGAGCGCAAATGTGAAAGTATCAAGGCCAAAATCTGCAAGAAAACCTCCAAAACCTAAGAAAGATAGTTTACCAAAAATTGAAATTCCTGAAAATGCTGTACGTTTGGTTTTCATGTTTATTACCAAACATTAATATTCATCTATTATTTATCTTAATATTTGTAAATTTACATTTTTAGTCTCAGCGGTTAAATCACTTTATAATTATTAATTGGTCAAAGATATTATGTGATTAAAAATGGTGGTCAAAAATATTGTGTGATGGTTAAAAAGAAAAAAAAAAGTTTAAACTGCACTAATTGTTCAAGCCTCTTCTATAGGTAAAAAAAAAATTTCACACCTGGGATTTCAACCCGGAACTTTCAGCATGTCTCGAAAAAAGTTATAATCCCAGTACCCAAGGTTTTGGAACATTAATTTTGAGTACAAATTATTTATTTTATTGACTATAAAAAGCAATATTTTCTTTAATAAAATGAATGAATGGAGTTAATAACTAGTTTTATAGTAAGAAAATAAATAATTTTGTATACAATCTCATCATTTATAAGTTCCCCTATTTTTTTTTATAAATTTGAGATAATGCCATTATGATGTTAATTAACATTGCAGGAAGGAAGGAGAGCTACAGAGGGAGGTAGTATAGTTGCTATCACTACTGCCAGTGGTACTCCTTTGGTTGTTGATGCTAAGAACAGTGCTAAGAGACCCCTTACAACGGTTACAAGAAAGTTAATCCCTGAAGGAGGAGTGAAATCCCTTCTTGGCAAGCCTAGGAACAAAATAACGGATGGGCAAGGCATTCTGAGACTTCAGCAGCAAGGTGGCTCAGGGCAACAGAAATCTGGGTCGATACTTCCTGCTCGAACCATTGTACAAGATGCAAGTTTGATCAGGACTGCTCCACAGAATGTAGTCAGTACCAGAAACATATCATTTTATATGTTTTTAAATTTTAAGTTCTATTTCAATATAGCAAAGTAACTTCAGAATGTACTTAATTTTTTGGAAAATTCCATGAAGCTCTTATTTGCCGAATAATGGTTCATTTGGCAAAAAATAAAATAGACTAATTTTTTTAAGAAAGCAGATAAACTTTTAGAAGATTCGGATCCTTGAAGTCTATAAAAAAAGAGAACTGTGAAAAAATGTCTATGTAAATTCATGTATGAAGACTTTTGAAGCATTGCGTTACAGATTTTTATATATTCTATTATTTACAGAAATAATAAAAATCAAAAAACAAATTATGTTCAACTTGGCATCTACATTAATAACATAATATTATCTTCGCAACCTTTAATTTTATTTTCTAGACTATAATTCTTTGTTTTTTTATTTAAGCAATTACTTGTTTTTCTTTAAGAGGGTAAGTGGGGCCCCATCAAGAAGTGAACTGATTCAGTTTCCCCATTATTAGTAGTCATGTGGGCTAACCACTAGTTTTCATAAACAAAGGTAGTCTGTTGACAACTTAATAATATTAATAGCTTTAGTTTCATCTTTAAATGATTCTTTGTTTTGTTAGCTGTTACCTATTAATTATTTTTACATTTTTTTGACAGGTAAAGAAATCTGTAACAATATCAGCAGATGCCGTTGGCAAAGCTGGAAAATCCATCGTTAAAGTGATCACTACTTCGCAGGCTGCCACACAAAATGCTGGTATGTATCTACCACATTATAAGAACCCAAAATGCCATAATATCAGTATAAAATGTCTTCTAATGACTTCTACCATTCTCAGTAGCCTGTTTAAATTATTAAACTTTTAACTGCGCAAAGCCACTATTGTGGCTTTGATTGTTTACCATCTAACAGCTAACACGCTCATGTATCCTGTAAGATTAAATACTTACAACAAATTAGCTCTTTTATTATGTTATTTAATTGTCTCCGTTTCAATCAATTCAACAAACAGGTGGGGGAAGCAAATATTAGAAGTGTATCGGGAACTTTAACAGAATTTAAAAAATAATTTATAGTTTCTACCTTCAAATTATAATCTAATAGCTACTTTATGTTAAGGAGTCCCTCTAAAGAGAATGGATTGTCACATAGTCCTACCCTATCACGGGATAACCTTTTAACTCTATTTTCAACTAAAGCCTTGAGGTTCCAAGTTCGAATCCCAGCCCTGTCACTATTTATTATTTTCTTTTTAACAAGTTGTATAAAAAAAATAGTTCAAAGCATCATATTAAGCCAGTGAACACACATTACTAAGAACTGGTCAGAGTATTCCTATCCCTACATTCATTCATGCACTATCGTGATGCTAACCATCCTGTGATATCTTATCTATCTGTCTGATGTATATTTTTATTTCCAGTTAGGACTGTCCAGAGGGTGGCCAATCAGCAAACTGCCCAACAGCAACAGCAGCAGTTGCTACATTTGAAACAGCAGCTTCTTGCTGGTGGTGACAAAATTGTTAAGGGTGCCACAATCACTACTTCGGCATTGAAAAAACCTCAAAACCAAGTGCAGGTGCAGCAGCAAGGACAGATGTCATCGCAGGGACAACAGCAGCAAGTCAGAGTTTTTATATTTATATTTTTCAAACTCACATTTATATAAGCCTTGATTTTTATAAGGGAAGTCTCCACCCTTATGATGTTTTGCCTTATTTTTAAACATATCATTCAAACGCCAAAGCAAGGAGTAATAACACTTCACAATTTATTTGTGAAACGTTTAGTGTTAAAACGCTGTGTTAAACATGTATTTAAAAAATTAATATTTACTTCATATTGATGCACACACATTCTCGTCAGTGAAAATTTTAAAAAAATTGCTAGGCCTGTGATCATTGAACTAATTAGTCATACCAAAAACTGACATCGTGGCAATATCTCTTCTCACGACTTACACGCCCCACATCACATTAGACAAGTAACATTTAAAATTTTAATATAGTAATCCCTACACATTTGCAAGTTCCAGGAAAACCACATGAATGTTGATTCTATGATTTCTGTGTAACTCAGTTTGTTCTTAGTTAGTTCCTTTCCATCGGATTTTATTTGATCATAAATTTCCTTCCTCCCTTTTTATACATCATCAAATCCATCTCCTCTGATTTGATGGGCTATTTCCATGACCTCTTCTTGTTCTAGTAGAAACTGAAGACGGCTTTCTTTATCATTTACTTCTGGTGAAATATTTCTCCAACAAACGTTGATGCCGCTTGCCTTCAAATCAGTGAGGCGGCGATATCTGCGATGCAATCTGCTATATTATATAAAAATATTCACACTGACAGGAGCGCTAAGCCATGACACTTTCTCTAATTGATTTTTATTTTATTTTTTTTATTGATTGCACTTTAGTAGACTTATTTATATTCACCCAATGCCAGTCACACTTACCAAGGCACAACACTTTAATTTTTCAAGCAAGTGACATTACGGTTTTCTTTCCTTTTGGTAAAGTGCCCATTTCAACAACATTAGAGTAAGATAAAAACTGTCAGTGGGGCTGTTTGGTGTTCTAGAAACTCGTTAATTTCAGACCCAAACTCGAGTTAGAGTTACACAACTGGAAAAGGCTTGTGTTACTCTTAATTTAATAATAATTTATAAAATTAGATAATAAAATTGATGATTCACAGTATCATGTATTAATTAATAAACTACTAAATTATGAAAATAAGTTGCCATTTCATGTAATTAGACATTAGACCCTACCTTGAATAAGGTTTATAAAAAATTTCTGTTAGGTGGGCAAAGTTCTTCAAATATATTAATGTTTCTACTTTTGAAAACCTCACTTATGTTCTTAAAATTCACATTAAATCAGTTTTGTTCTGACTGACAGAAAATGTCAGTTCCCGTTAACAAAACAAAAATTCAATTTTTCAAACATTAATTAATTTTTTTTAATGGGTTTTTGTTGCATACATTGTATGAGGTAAAACAAATAAGTGTTAAATCTTTCTAATGTACATATTTGAAATTGTTTAAACTTAAGAATTTTTTTTTTTAGTCAAATATACAATTTGCGAATATGAAATGTCAAAACCTCGAATGTTGAGGGATTACTGTATAAGACTACCATTGATTCCTGTAGATAGATTCAAAACACATGTTATAAATACTGGTTTTCTATTAAAACAGGTCATAACAGTAATGAAGCAGCAAACCCCTGGAGATAGCGGCAGTGTTGTATCTGGTGGAAGTGGTGGATCGCCGCAGATGATAGTCATCAACCAGCAGCAGATATTGATGGATTCATTGTCCCTTAAACAACAGAAACAGTTGCAACAAATCCTTACAAAACAACAACAGCATCAGGCTGAGCAGCAGCAGACTTCAAATCAGTCTATTCAGGTATTATTACTAATATTACTTCTACTCTATTTAGTTAGCTCTCACTAAAAAGAATTAAACCTTCCCCCTTAAACCCATACTTGTAATAATTAATTGTTAACTTTGATTGATCACATTACTTGGTGTTAGCTCTCGACATTTGTGTTAATAATATTGTAAGATTAACATTGTATTTTTAATATAATTTATAGATAATTAATTTTGTTTCAGTGTCATTTTTGTTAATTTGTTTAGATCATTTTGAGTTTTAAATTTTTATTATGATTTCATTATTCACTAAGTATCTATATTATTTATTATTTTATTTATAAAAAGTTGTTTATTTGCTATACAAGGGCTTACACAAAAAAAACCCAACTGATGTATGTGGTGGAGTTTTTGTAGTACCGAGTTTTGCCAGCAAGACCGTTTAAAGCAACTTTAATATTATTTCTTATCAGAGCTCTGACTTGTTCAATATTTTATTAAAGGTGGTTTCATTTCCTATCACTTAACTTCTGTAAATAGATTTGCTCAATAAATGTCATGTGATCTGGTCATTTTTGATTAATATTTTCCTTTATTTAAATAATTTTGTCTACTCATTTGACCCCATTGGTTTCTTATGGCCATCGTTTGAGCTTCACTCCGAAAGGTCCGATTATTTTGCTTGAACTCTTGGACTGATTGCTATTATTTTCTATAATATTGTAATGAGTAATTAAAAATAAAGTTGTCAAAATAACAATTTTTTCTCTGGAAGGCTCTTCAGTTTCCCTAATTTTTTTTTATTCTTACAGTTTGTCTACATTTTGCCCAACTTAGGCACCCTTAGGTCTGTGTATGATGTGAAAATTATCATAACTCTTCTTTCACATTATTCTAAAAACACCATATACTGAATTGGGAATTGGTTCTTTATTGCAATATTTAAAGTGTGTCAAAATTTTATTTTACATAATGGGCTAATAATAAAAAACATTTCCTTCCACTTTAATATACTGTGAAATACTCCTCTGTTACAGGATATCTAATGAATAATGAAATAGTTGAACAATGTTTTATATTTACAAATTAGTTCTTATCAAATTATTGATTAGTGTTAAAAAAACAACAAAAGGACTTCGATTAACAACAAAAGAAAAACTGAACTATGAAGTTCTTGGTCCCAATCTAGATGGTGGATAACAACTATTTGTTTTAAGGAAATTATTATCGATTCATTAGAAACTTGGTATTAACTATTATCCTCACTGATTTATTCCGATTCCAGAATATGCTGAAATAATAATGTCGGAACTGTACTAATGTTTGAGTATGCTCAACAATATATATTGTCAGGTGTACCATATAATCTGTTACGGTATTGCTAATCTGTATTGTACTAAATTTTAATTACTGTTTATAGTTGATACTTGGCAAACAACAAACTGGAGAGCAAGGAAAGGTTATAACTGCTGGGGGAGGCAAGAGCGGTCCTATGATTGTTATGAAGCAGAGCGACGGAAGTGGTAAGCAAGTACAGCCAGGAGTGCAGCAGATGATCCTGGTGAAACAGAGCAGTGGAGACAGCGGGGAACAAGGAACTGCTACTCATATCACCCAGCAGCAATTGCAGCAGATGATACTATTGAAGCAGCAACAAACCCAAGGGCAGGGCCAAACAGGCCAGCAAGGGCAGCAGCTCACCCAACAGATGATTATTGTCAAGCACCAAGATCAGAAGGCGGTTCAAGTCCTTCCTCAGTCTGCTGCTAAGGTATATTCTTTTGTCAGGCATTATTTTTACATGTATTGCCATATTTCTTTGCAAAAACTACCTTGAAAATGGGAGGGTTTTGTACTCCAAATCTGTCTTTTTTATTGCAGAATTAAAACTTGTTTGGTTTTAAGCAATTAAGTAATTTATAAAGTTAGATGTGCTGATGAATTCATAAAATAATAATCTAAATGGCATGAAGTATAAGAAGGTTCTCAGAATATGAGCGGTTGTGCAGGTTTGAATGTTAACCACAACTACTGTAGCTAATGGTAGTTAGCCATTTAGCTGCTAAGGCCAGGTTGGCAGACGTGCTCCCTAGTGCTGTGATGAGAGTAAGGCAACTTGTCTTCCTTAACTTAATACAGCTGAACGGTCAAAACAAAAATGAGCCCAATCGATGAACTCGATATACCTATTTCAAAAGATCTATATTCTGAGATGTAGTGTTCTTGGATCATTTAAAATTATTATAGTATTATTGTTATTTTGTTTTTGTATTACCCCCTTACATTAGAGAAATGATGGGAGACATGCTTATGTTTGATCACTTGTTCATAATCTGTTCCTGCAGCGAATAAAACTACTAAGGTCAGCAGCTTAAAACCGATGATCTACTTGATGTATGGTTCTTTGGTCTGTGCATAGAGCTCCAAGATAATTTTTTTCTTCCAGTTCTCGCCCAATTATATTTGACTATAGATTAAGCGTAGAATTTTCATCTCTAAGACCAGGAGTTTTTGCTCATCCGACTTCAAGATAGTCTGTGCCTTAAAGCCATAAATTAAGACCTGATGGATCAGGCTTTTCAGTAGTTTAAGCTATATGAAAACGTGATTGTAGTGCATCTGAAGGATTCTGAGGATAAATCTCAGGAGACAATTCATAAATCATTCAAGTTGGGCCTCATGATCCCCAGAGAGGTTGCCATACGCCGTAATCAAAATGAGGGATGAAAATTATCAAGAATTGGTTGATCTATAGTTGTTGTTTTTTATTTCAAAGGCATGGACATTCTATTTCATGATTGCTGTTTTGTTTTTTTATTGGGATCTAGTTTAAGTGTAAATTTTCTGAAAGTTAATATCAATAATAACTAAATTTGGTCATGAATTAAAAATGTTATCTGTTTCAGGGACAAGCTCAACCACTCACATTAGCACAACTTCAGCAGTTGCAGCAACAGCAAAGAACTTCAGTAACCACCAGTCTCCTGGCACAACCTCGAGTTGTCGGTGAGTTATTCTAATAAACTTATCTTTTCATATATATTGTATTTTGTTTAAATATGTACTGTAGCCAAGAATCAGTGGCAATCTGATGATGTGTCAGGGTATGTTTTTCTCAAATATTAATCAAATGATCGTAAATAAATAAATTACTGTGGTATTTTCTAGCAAAAAATTCTTAATTTTGTATGGCCACACATCGAGAATGTTGTTAGGGACTATTTGGATGAGGTTGGTGTCAGTACCTTTGAATGGGCAGCTCCCAGCCCAGACCTCAATCCCATAGAACACCTTTGGGACTCCATCTGTTGGCAACTGGACCCTCCCGGTTACCTTTAATAGCTGAAAACTGCCTTGGCAGATCAATAGGATCAGATTCCTTCAGAATAAATAGTGAATCTTGTTTGCAGAATGCTTACTAGAATGAATGCTCTCATTTAAGCGAGAGGAAGCTACACTCACTACTAAAACTAGGATATGTTTGCGTTTTGTAGTTTAAGAAAAAAATTAGGTGTATTTTTTATATTAAGTTTTATTTTTATCCTGTTTAATATACAAAAAAAAAATCAGCAAATTTTAAGTATACAGTTGTTTTTTTTGGATTCGTGTGTTGGTTAAGTATAAAATTTAATAAGTTTCCACCAATTAAAACGTTTTGGAGGTGTATGTACTATTTAGAATTAATAACTTATAAATGATTCATTGCTGAATTGATTGAATTTTTTTTTTTATTATTCCGATGTATTGCATAGCTATTTCTTATTTGTAGTGAGCACATCAGCGGGTACAAGCTTGATCAAACCTCAGGTGGTGACAGGCAGCAGTGGCAGCAGCTCAGTCGTAGCGAAGGTTGTACCAGCTTCAGGTAACAACACTCCTCTAATTACAGTCGAAAGTTTACTTACCGCTGCTAAACATTCACAAACTACCCAGCAAGGTAAGCTAGTGTTAGTATTAGGAGGCTTTATTATTATCATTTTTTGGGGGCCCTATGTAGTGAAAGATTTAAGTTTCCAAGTTCTGTGCCAGCAAAGTTGTTTCGTGCAGTGACATGACATATCACATAGTGTAGTGAATTTCCTGAATTTTGCCAAACTAAGAAATAAACACTATCTGTGCTCCTGGTAAGACCAAAGTAGAAAAATTTATAATTTTATTTTTCCAATCTACTATTAGGAAGTATTCAAAATACTGCACGCCTCCTAGATGAGCAGTTATTTGAAAACGAATTATTTTTTATGAAATAATTAAATTCCATAACCCAATACCTCCAAAGAGATAAGGCCAACCGAGGTTGCTGTGGGATCACCTCTAGGTTCTTACATCTTAAACCTTTATTTTCAGTTATCTCAACCAAATTCGTTAATTATTTATTCTATTAGCTGCTCATTTTCCCTTACGAGACTGAGTGAACCGTAACCACCAAGCCCATCTTTCAAGAAAAATTCATTAAGAGGGAAATGGGTAACCACTAGGGCACAGAGACAATTTTTTTGATAAAATTCTGTAGTTATCATTGAATAGTATGAACAAAGATATAGTATCATTTCCCATTTAAGTTGTAGTATGCATAAATTTTTCATATATTTTAAAATATTTATTTATAAAGCCACAATGCAATATGCTAAGGGAAATAAAGATTTATTGAAAAAATTGGTCTAATCAATTTGAGGGCTTATTTGGTTGGGTTCAAAATTTTACTGGTAAATTGTTGTTTTTCCGCATGAATAGCTAAAAGGTATGTTAAAGATATGTAAAAGGTGAAAGTGAATGAAAGTTCTGCTATTTTTTCTGAACAATGCCCCAATTTTTAATAGTTTCACTATTAAACATTTAGCTTCCCATTTCTTTCACCAAAATGGTATTATAAACACACCACATTTTTTCTTTTCCCAAAAAATTTTTTTAATAAAGAAGTCAAAAAACTTAACAGCTTATATGACGACACAAAATCCAAACATATTTTTACTATTAAGAAAATAAGTTAAATTTAATTTTTAAGATTATTCGATTTATAAGGCACATAAAATTTTTTAAGTTATTCTTTTGAAAACAGAACAGTTCTTATTATATGCGTATAAATATATTAATAAACATAATATGTGTTTATAGTAATTGAAATTATTTTAATTAATAGCCACAGTGAGATTGCCTACTGTCACGAGAGCTGTTCCATCTCAATACGCTGTTGTTTCATTGCCACAACAGAGGGTTGTTCAAACAACAGTATCACAAGTAAGAGTTTCTTTTTTTCAGAGTTGACTTAAATTTAGTGTTTTTTTCTGAAGCTGATTTGTTTATAACAGCTTAATATTTCAAATATACTGGGCTATCTCTGTCAGTGTTACCAAGAGCCACAAGAGTAAATTAGGCTCATAACTTGGCAGGGATGAAGACAGCTTAGTTTGACTGATACCAACAAAAAATACCGAGTTCAAATTTCTGGTCCTATAACTATTTTTTTTTTTAAGAGAAAGGCTTGACTTTTATTCAAGTTCAATTATTAAGGCGAATGTCTTTGGTCTGTGCATTATATACGTCCTAAAACTGCATTAATAAAAATGATTTAATCTGAAGTTTTAAAGGTATATTCCAAAACACATTGAAACACCCTGATTAGTTTTTTGTTAAAATACGAGGAAGTAGCTAAAAAAATTAAATATGAAAACAGTTGGGCTCATTTAACTAACTTTTTAGATTTCTGGTCAAAAGCTGTTTTATGTTTTTCAAAGATCTTATTTTTTCCCCTTGGTTAAGAAAACATTAAAGTTTGTAATGCAAAAAGAATTTCAATGATATTTCAAAAAAAGAACTTTTGAGAAGGGAAAAAAATTAGGCAACGATCTAAGCCTGTTTCCCTGTATCGATTTTTTAGGTTATTAGGTAGAGTAATAAGTGTTTTATGCCTAAATTTTAGCTATTTAATTTTTTTTGTTCAACAAATAAAATGAAGTATGTTTTGTCAAAAAATTGTTTTTCACAATCATTATATTCAACAGAAATGTTTTTTAATCATTAATAAGTTTTTTTTTATAAACTGGCAGCAATACTCAGAATATTGTTACTTTCTACCTCTTTAATTTTGCTTCCTTATATTTCTAAAAATATAATTTAGTTGATCGCATTTAAAGAAAAAACCTTTAATATAATTGGGGAAAAATGGGAAAGCTACTGATCCTTAGATCAACTTGTTATAAATGTTAAATGTTTAATGGTTGTGGGTCCGTATGTTGTTTGTTCAACTAAATGGAGGAACAAATCAATTTATTCATCAATTACTACAGCCAAAATTGTCTTTGAAAAAGTTAAGTAGTTAAGAGATAATTACTGAATCGCTGCTATAATATCAAACAATCCCACCAATGATTCCTTTAATCATCCTGTTACGTGTTAAATATTAAACTGGTGTTTTCTCATTATAATGTACTTATCAACACCACTACATGTTCCTTTTATAATCTTGAATGTTTTTATCAAGATTTTTTTTCGTTAAATTTAATTTTATTATTTCAAACAGGCTGGTGGTGGTAGCAGTGAAATCTCAAGTTCAAGTGGAGGTTTGAAGATGGCAACCGCTCAAGGTGTGAGGATACCTGGATTAAATCTAACACAAATCGCGGGGAAGCAAGTTCTCCTCGCCAGCAAGCCTACGCAACAATCAGCTACATTGCAGGGACAGGTTTGTGACAGTTACGTCTTTGATAAATGATTCAAAATGTTTTTATTTTTTCCTACCCCTGATTCAACATCAATGCCAATTTTCTGGGAGCAGCCAATATAAATACTTCGACCAAAATATATTGTATGTAAATAGTTCAGGTAATAAGGAGAAATAAAATTAGGCGAGACTCTTAACTTTCCTTACAATAAATTTGAAAGTGCCAATCCAGCTTATGACTTTTACCAATCCCAGTTTACTAAAAGCGGTAATATTTCTCTTTACTGCACATGGTGCCTGTAAATGTCATATACATTTATGGCTGATTAAAATTGTTTGTTTTCATAATCAAAAGTAACATTTTATTTTTTTTCTGGAAGTCCATTTTAAGTAGTGGTAAGTAGTCCACCAATTTCGGAATAACTTTATAGTGTTTGTTTAGGGGGAAAAAAAGTCTACTTGCTGGCCCATACTGATTAGTACCACAATGATCACCAGAGGTTCAGTTGGACAAGGGCTATTGTTGATACAGTATGATATCATTTATGAACGTGTGCATGGTTAGTACAGAATTACCCTAGGTGTGTTTACCAGTGTAGTAAACCCAACTGTACTGGAATACATGCACTTCACAGGCTACATACAATAAACCCCATGGACCTGTAAGGCTGGCTATCAGTGCCACAAGCGTCGGGGAACCCTGTATGGAATAGTTGATCTTGTGGTAGGGAGACAAAAGATATGTATATATATTACCTCTTTTTAGAAAAAAAAAAATGCTAATATCACATACAAATAATGAAATGAACATTTATTTCTTCATAATTTAGATTTTTAAGAACATAATTTTGTTTTCTAGAGCATGATGTTAGGAAACTCTAGTGGTCAAGCTCTACTGGTTGGTGGAAGTGGTGGTCAACAGGGTACGCTTACTCTGCTTCAACAGGGCTCCCAACAGATACTTCTTCCTCCTGGTGCCCTGAAGACTCTTCAAGGGCTCAAGGTGATACCTTTGGCAGCCACTGGAAAACATCCACAACAAGGTTAGGATTCTATTCTATTTCATAAGCAGTGTTAGCTATCTTTAAATTGATTGCTTCAGCAAAGATAAGTTGTTGTGGCCACCTCTTAATCACAAATAATTATAAGTCACCCTCTTCTCGTATCAGACTTTGTATCTATATCATCAAATAATATCAGAAAATATGTAACTATTTTTCATTATCTTAATAAAGATTATGACGTCAGTGAGTGTAGGGGGAGAAGTCAGTAGAGTGGGGCCCATCCCCACTTCCTCTCTAGCCGCCTGGTGGGGGGGCCATCTCCTCCAGGCGAGCCCCTTGAGTCAGATCTCAGACAAAAAACAACCAGGACCTTGAACACTTCTCTCTCTCTCTCTCTCACTCTCTCTGCACTGGTGCTGCTGCTCTACTCAGAACCATGGACTTCTCATTCAACTACTTTGGATCTCTCTTTCCTAGCCTCGCTATGTTGTAGTCCGACGTTTGTCAGACCCCACACCATCCTAGTGGGAATCTCTGCCTTTGTCTCATTAAAACTAGCACTTCCTTGGGACCCGCCTTATCTCTTTCTGGGCGCTTGCCGGACGGGGGCTAAGAGGTTGTAGCAATCCTAGCCCGCGGCGTGCGTCTCCTCGCCACTTTGGGGATACTCAGGTATACTGAGCCCCCTAGTGACGACCCGACATAAGTTATTTAAGAAAATTATTGAATCCTGTAGGAGAATGTACAATAATTGTTCACCTCAGCTGTTAGTATGCTTTTCTTTTTACATAATGTTTTTAACAAAATGCTATGAGTATAACATATTAGTATACAAAAATAATTATTAAATCCATGACACAATACCTCATGAAGAGGTTGTCACCGCAGTCGGCACTGAGGTGCGTGACAGCTTGGTTGATGCTAGGCTGATTTATCTCAATCTTAATTTCATTTTTCTAAACTAATCGGATTCACATCCTCTTTATTCCATGTTCTTGTTTTCGTGAAACTTGAGATACATCCCCCAAACAAAAAATCATCATGGGTAGAGTCCTTGAGGAAGCCTTAAGAGCTAAATGTTATAAGAAATGATGGCTAAATATCTAAAATAGAGAAACTGTTTTTGAATGTGTATGGTAATAAGATCATTAAAACCTTTAATTCTGTTTTACTGCTCACTTAATTATCTTTTTGAGTATTAATTATTAATTTTCTAGGTCGCCAACAGGTTTTTGCAAGAATTATTAACCCTAACAGTGTAAGGCCAGTACTAGCTTCAAATATTGTACAAGAAGGGTCTCAGCAAGCTCCACCATCAATCCCAAAGGAATAAATCAATAATTTTATTTAAATTAATTTTTAAACAAATTTTATTATTTTTAAAGAACCAGGATTATTCAAGGCAAGGTTGATCTCATAATATTTGAGTTTTTAACTGATGTATATTTTTGTATAGTTGAATGTTTGTAAAAATAATTCTAGGGTTATATGGAGAACTTTGTTTAATTTAATATATTTCTGATATTTATTTTATTTACATTATTTAATGCAATACATTTTTAATTAGTATAATGATTTGTTTTATATTAATTCTTATCAATAAAATTGTTACTATATTATTGAGTTTCAATACAAATTAATATTTAGAATATAGTGTAGTACATGATACGGGAATGATAATTAGTGCAAATTTTTGTTCTGATCAAAAAGGGAAATAAGTTAAGTTGGTACTATTTAACATTAGGGAGGTAAACTGATAAGCAAAGGCTGTGTTATTTTGTTTGTTTTTTTATATATTTAGTTCTAATTGTGATCAATGTATTTATTTGACTAGTTTTGGGAAGGATGTTAAATTATAGACAATTTATAATTATTAATTTATATGTGCAACCAATTGATTTTTTTCTCTAGTATTATTTAAATCTTAAATCTTTGCAATTACAACTTGAAAAGTTACATTAATGGCACTAAAAATACTTTTTTAATAATAAATAATAAAAAGCATTTTAAATGAGAGAAAAAAATGTCAAGTTATGATTACTGAATTCATTCATCTGTAACAAACTATGGGATCTTTTAACTGGTTCCTTTAGGCACATTTATGATAAGAAATGTAAAAGCTCTTATGCTCAACTAAAAATAGCATATTTAACACTATCTAACAATCATTCTTATTCATTAAAAAAAACTTACCCTTTATAAATTATTTATTTAAATATATGAATTTAAGTAAATATTTTGGTTTAAATGAATGTATTAGAATTCTTCAAGATTTTTATGGATATTTTCTAAAATTTCTAGCATTTATTACACTCGATAAAAATTCTGAAATGTAAACTATATTGGCTATGTTGAAGTCCAGTTTATATTATTTTTAAAAATGGCTTATATTTCAGGCTTCTCCTGACTCACTTTATGCTACAGTCCATTAACATTTCTTGTGAGACCAATATACTCTAAATGTTTCTAAAAAGAAAATTAATGGCTCTTAATTTTATTATAATGAACTTTTTTTCTCAAATATGTTGATTTTTGTTTTCTCAGTGCTATAATTATAACTTTACTTATTTTTTGGCATCACCAAAGAACTGTTTTATTTTATTTTTTATTCCTGTTTCAAAAACTACTATTATGATTTGAGATGTACAAATATTGTTAAATGAGTTTTAACTTTGACACAATTGTAAATAAATAAAATATTTTATTCTTGTATATTTGTAAATATGTACTTCAGAAATTATGGCAATTGTAAAAAGTTACCTAATTGTATAAAAGGTTAAGGATCTAACAACACTTGACTTTAAAAATTATGTGTCTATTTGCTTGTAAATAATAGAAACATACATAAATGAATGTATTATATCTAAATGTATATTATATTATACATACAAATAATATGTCTTTAATAAAGATGTCACACTTTCATTTGGTTTTATTTTACTTGATTGCTTGAAAATTATACTATTTGTGAAATTTTGTTGTGTGATTCCTGCCTGATGGACATAGCCCATTTTAAGCAATCATAACTATGTTTATTTACTAGTTCAACAAATGCCTTAAATATTCAATTTGTGCTTACCCTTGCAATTTTTGTTACTTTATATTTTTATTGGTGTAAGCCTTTTTTTTTTTTTTGCAACAGAGGGTAAGGCAGTTTTTATACTACATTGTCAAGAGATAAAGAATCGCCCTTGAGCGCAGGGCAACTAGATCATAGAAAGTTCCAAACTATCACATCACTAATTAATTGTCTCGCAAACAAGAAGTACGATGCAGAAAGCCAGCGAAGAACAGGCATTGGAAGATACTGACTTCAAAAATATAGCACTTTAACAAGATAGTTGGAGTAACGTAAATCAGGATGACAAAAACATGCATGATCCAATCAAAAAACCATATTCTATAAATACAGCAGTCACATATCTGATAATATAAGCTCTAAAATAGGGAAAAGTTATCCGAAATACTTAGCTAAGCTTCCCTTCCATTCCTTGAAAGCAATTTGAGAGAGTTAGCACTGTCGGGGGGATTGGAGAAAAGGAATACTTATAAAAACTCCGAATTGGAGAGGTATAATGCTGCTTTTCATACCAATCAGGATATTGATTGCACATAATACTGAAGACTAAGCGACCATCTGAGAAGAGAGCAAGCAGGATTCAGAAAGAATTCATGCATTGATCTAGTAAACAAATCAAGGCTTATTATTGAACAAACTAATGAATACCAAAAACCCAGTGTTTATTGGCAGGTCTTTTCAGATCCATAGTGAGGTTAGCTTAGCAGTGGCAAAGTTGCCAGATCATAGTTCCATAAATTTGCATTCTCCTCGGAGTCCAGGTGGTTGCCGAGGATCGAAGCACCGGTATTGTCATTGAAACAGGAGGTCAAGCTCCACCAGTTCGGATGCAATCAATCACAGGGCTCATGTCAGTGGAACTTGGGTCGCCATCCTTGTCTTCGTTGCTGTAGCATCTCTCGGGCGTTATGGCTTGCCACTAAGCAGTGAGTTGTTCCCCTGTCATGGATTGATCCGTGGCAAGCTTGAACTAGTAGGTAGACCAAGGAAATGAGAGTTATGTGAAAAGGATGGTTTCATTCTGAAGGTCCTGGTCGGGAGTAAGTCGCCTGACCCAGTTGTGAAAGAAAGATACAGTTAAGATTATAACCTACATGTTGCCGAGGTGGATGGCTCTGGCATCTTGGTATGTGCTGCTTCCTCTGAAGTAGTGGTAAATCATCCATGGGGAGTCATCAGTTGTCGTGAATTGAGGAGTGATTGTTATTATTTGACGGCTTTATACATAACCAGGAGTTCCTTGTGAAAGTTTCTATTTTTCACTGCTTGCTTCTATATTCGAACCATGGCGACGGATATTGTTTGTGTACTCTTCAGGCCACCAGTTGTCCAGCAATCGCGTCTCGTTAACTAGCCAATACCTGGCTGGTGAGAAGAAAGATATAAGTTCTGTGTGGATCTTCGACCCTTGTTAGTGTCCTAGTCGGCGGCTAGCTAATTTGTTTTTTTGATCGGACTCCATAACACCGAAGGAGGCGTAACCCCCCGACTGTTTGCGCTAGGGCTCTTAAAAATTAAGAAGTCCCCAAACGCCAGAAAATTGCGCCGGTTACGTCTTGAGTAGCTAGAGGTTTGATTGTGTCGGCTAGCTCACAAACTTGCCAACAATAAGGTATATACAATAAACAAAGTCAAAAATATTAAAGAAATAACAATTCATTTTATTAAAAAAAACAAAAAAAATTACTGATCAGCAACTTAACCAGGCCTGAATATTAGTATAAATAATTGTTAGTATAATTAACGTATAAAAATTACGAAAAAGTTTATAGTCACGATACGTTGTATGTTCGGATAGTCAGCCGCAGGGTGGCGATGCGCACAGAGAGATAGGCCGAAAAGTTCAGTTGTAGAAACAGCGACTTCGTGTTCCCAGGGGAACAGTCCGGTATGGAGTTATCTTCATCGCTAAAAAACAGGCTCAGGCTTAAAGCCTTGTCCTCTAATACGCAAAGACGTGTTTATTTACTTCCTCGAGCTGTATAATCTGAAATGTGTCTTGGCTGATTTTACTGCAGCTTCCCAGAGGCCGGCAAAGAGGGGTGCATTTGGCGGGTTGAAATGCCACTGAACCCCTAGATTAGACGTATGACGTCCTATACCATATTGAGTGTTTTCGTTGTTAAACCAGCTGAAAAGCTACTTCAGTTGGCGTGCAGCTCCGACAAAGTTTGTTCCACAGTCAGATCTAACATTTGAAGGCAACCCCTCTTCTAGTCACAAATCTGTCGAAGGCTACTAAGAAGGCAACTGTACCAAGATCTGACACTATTTCCAGGTGAACTGCCTTAACTGCCATACACACAAATAGACAGAGGTATGCCTTCATAATAGGTGAATTTCTTCGAGTGCCTTGTTTGATATTGAATGGTCCTGCGAAATCCACACCCACCGAAATAAACGGTCGGCCTTGTGAAACCATTGAAACTGGAAGACTCACCATAAATGGATTATCAGGTTTTGCTCTTAGTTTGAAGCAACGAAGGCATTTCCATATGCGTTTTTTTACCACGCTTCTGATACCGAAAATATAATATCTCCGAATTATATACGCTTGCAGAGCTTGAGGACCTAAGTGAAAGTTTTTCTGGTGTGCATGGTCAATAATCATTGTTATTAGTCTAGCTCTGGAAGGCAGCAGTATGGGATGCCTCAAGTCATGCGGCAATGGTGCGTTAGACAGCCTTCCGCCCACCCTGAGTAGATCAGAAGGATCTTCAAAAACTGCCAAAGACTTAAAACGTGATGAAGTACATTCCCTGGCCTTAAAGTCATAATCTGCTTGGAAAAACTGATATTGCATTTGCCGGATTAAGAAAGTGGTTACTTCTCCCAGTTCAGCGACTGTTAAAGTAGAAGTATGTTTGTTTTGTGGCTGTTTCAAATTGTTTATGAAACGGAAAACATAAGCTACTTTACGAATCAATTCAGTAATTGTGAAGAAGATTCCATCAAGTGATTAATAAAAGAAGAATTCGGGATAATCACAGCTAAAAAAGAGCTATCAGACGTTTTACACTCAGGAAGACTTCGTATTTCCGCAGGAGCTTCAGGAAGAGTCAACGGCAATTCATTCATCCACTTTGGGCCGTTCCACCACAAGTCACAATCGATTAGTTTATGGGGTTGAACACATCGTGAGGCTTTATCAGCGGGATTTTGGGGAGAAGGAACATAATGCCACTGGTGGACGTGGGTGTGCGTCAATATGTTGCCAATCCGGTTGGCAACAAATGTTTTAAGCTGCTGCGGGTGGATATGTAACCAGCTAAGCACTATAGTGGAGTCCGTGAAAAAAAGTACATCCTCAATGTGGTTTAGGTGGTGAAACTGAGACGACTTTGAAAGTGTTGTAAGGAGATGCGCTGAGCATAATTCTGACCTCGGAATGGAAAACGTCTTTAACGGAGCAACTCGAGTCTTGGCGGTCAAGAGGAATGTTTGGTTCTTGAAATCAGCAGTCACAAATTACAAGTACACAACCGCAGCAAATCCCTTTTCTGAGGCGTCACAGAATCCAAATATTTTCAACCTTCCTTGAGTGATATGGATCCAACGAAGAATGGTGATGTTGCTTACACTTGGCAATTCTTTTAAATATCCGAACCATTGGTCTTTGATTAAAGTCGGTGGAGAATCGTCCCAATCCAACTTTTCTCGCCAGAGAGATTGAATCATGTACTTCGCTGTGAATGTCACTGGGGCTAGGAAGCCTAGCGGGTCAAATAACCGCGCGACAGTTGATAGCATAGAACGCTTTGTGATTTTGGTCCCACTAAGCTCCACCTTGAAATAGAAGTAATCAGCTCGGGCATTCCAATGCATCCCAAGAATCTTAGAGGTGGTGTCCTCAGGCTGCAAGCATAGTTGAGTAACCTCTTCTTCCATCAGGATGGTATCCATGAACTTGGCTGAGTTGCTAGCCCAGCGGTGGACTGGAAAACATCCGTTTGCTAAGATTCTGACAAGTTGAGCCTTTAGGGCTATAATTTCCTCCAAAGAATCTCCACCAGTTATGATATCATCCACATAAATGTCATTGTGTAGGACTTTTGCTGCAAGAGGAAATTAATTCCCTTCATCCTCCGCCAATTGCCGTAAGACTCTCAATGCCAAAAAGGGGGAAGATGATTGCCCATACGTTAGAGTTTGCAATGCGTACGTTTTGACTGCGTCTTCCGGTGAAAAACGCCATAAAATGTGTTGGTAACGTCTATGCTCGGGAGTTATCAATATTTGGCGAAACATCTTCACTATATCCGTACAAAGAGCAACTCTATGTCGTCGGAAATTTAGAATGATGGTAGAAATTTCATTTTGAAGCTTAGGGCCAACAAACAATTTCTCATTTAGAGACCCAGATGGAGTCACCATTGATGCATTAAACATTCTTATTTTCTGTTCACCGTCAGTAATTTTGAAAATTGCGTGGTGAGGGATCACATAAGTGGAATTTTCTGTCGCTTCCTCCGTGTGAGTTAAAGATAAGTAGTCCTGCATAAACTCGTGGTACTAATCTCTCAACATAGGCTGTTTAACGAACTTCATTTCCAAGCTACGCAGTCTTGTCATGGCTAAATTTCGCGAGCCAGGGTATGTTAGGGAATGATCACGTAATGGCAGTGCAATGATATATCTCCCATCAGCTTGTCTATTGACGGTAGATTTGAAATGCGTTTCGGATGCAACATCATCCGGGTGGGAATAATTTGTTCTTGGAACGTCTTCGGTTTCCCAGAAGGCCTTAAAGTCGGTGGAAGGACCTTCTATTATTGATAGACATATTTCCCCAGATGAGGCCAGCTTAGTAGGCGGAACTCCAATGACAACGTGGGCAAAAATTGTGGGAATAGTTCCGACTCTGTCAGTAAGCTTGACCATTGGCTCAGGTAAAATAACCTGAAACCAAAAATTTGCACCCAATAAAAAATGGACAGGTCTTGATTCCCAAAATCTCTCGTCAGCCAAGTCGATATTCTCAAACTTTCCAATAACAGAAGGATCTGTGCTAACACTTGGCATGTTAGGAGTCAGCGATGACATCACTAGAGCTTCGGTTTGGATTGATGTATTAGTTTCTCGAATGGAGAATAAGTGACAATTAATTCTACCTCTAGCAGTTGGTAACTGTGTAAGACCAATCCCACAAAGCGACCGCCTGGTAGGTTTCCAAGGAAGGCCCAGTCTACGAACGCAGTCCTCAGTTATGATCAAAAACTGAGAGCCTGAATCCAGAATCACACGAATAGTGTGAAGCTCCCCTTTCCAATCTGATACCTTGGCCAAAGCTGTTCCCAGGATAACGTTATTCCTACCAGCAGTGGCTCCTACTGCTCCGGGTGGATCCTCCTGTTGGCTGGAGGGTACATCCGCATTAATCGCTGAGGTTCCGGCTGTGTGCTGTGTCAAGGTTGGGCCATGCAAAAGGGAATGGTGACGCCTTTTGCATTTATAGCAACTAAAATTAGAAGGACAGTTGGACGAGTCATGCCCTTTTCTCAGGCAATTGAAACAGATCCCATTGTTGATCGTGAATTCTAATCTCTGCTCATATGACAGCTTTTTAAACGCGAAACATCGAAAGAGCCGATGATTCTTCTTACACTTAGGGAGACAAGCATTAGGTAGTTTCGAATCAATTTTCTCTCCGATTTTATCATCGGCAGTCGTCAAAACATCAGTTCGCCTAGTTGAACTACTAGACGTTGGACGATTTCCTTGAGCTGCTTGTGAGGACTCTGAAAGCACTAGTATTTTACAGCGTTGTTTTACAAATTCTACCAAGGCTTAAAAAGTAGGAAATTCTTTCCCTTCTTGCTTTTCCTCGAACAGTTTGCGATTTTCGCAGTCCAAAGCGAGCTGTAATTTCAAATAATCCCCTTCATTTGGAATACCGAAGTGCGTGAGGGACGTGAAATTGTCAACGACCATTTTTAAGAAAGAACGCAGGTATATGGGATTAGACGAAGAACTAGCAGATGGTTTGAACTGCTTAATGTTATGGAGATAAGCTGCTGCCAGAATTCTTTTATTGTTGTATCTTTCTTTTAGAGCCTTCCATGCAATCTCATAATTGGCAGCAGAAGGTGGAAAGGCAAAAACAATACGAAGAGGCTCACCTGATAAGGAGCCGATAAGATGATAATACTTTTCGATGGGTGCCAAGGAATCTTCGTCATGGACAATCGAGAGAAATATATCTTGGAAACGGATCCATTCCGATAGGTCACCCTCGAATCGAGGTATGTTTATCTTCGGGAGTCTATATCGAGCCATAGTGGCTGTTGTTAAATTTTGAGCTAAACTGACATTTGGGTCCATTAAAGTAGACGAAGCTGTTGGATGACCGGGAGCTTTCAATTAGGGCACTTATGTGACCTCGTAAATAACCATAACCTATTTAAAAGTAAATTAACAGCATAAGTTGTTAAGGAAACTTTACAGTTAGAATAAACCTTCTTATATAAAAATTACAAAGAAATTAATAGAACCGGTTTATCGCCAAAGGAGCTAAGCAAATCAATAATAATTGGCTTCAACAAATTTGTTTTAAGAAGAAAGGGAGTTGATAGGATTTCATAAAATTTATTAATGGACAACGTTTCGACATAATATGAATGTTTATATCAGATTCTAGCATGAGGTGGTGGGTTATGTTGACTATTTAAAATGTTTTGGGGAATAACGAAAAATTTGTAAAATTTCTAGGCTAGAAATAATATTGAAGCTCAATTTTTTTATTTTCTCTACAAGTTTTCTTTAAAATATTTTTAATTTTGTTATATTTAGAGGTTTATAAACTGCTTTTCAGCCTAGTAAATAAGCAATCATCCGCGAAGAATATGTTCATTAGTGTAGTATTAAGTTTTTGACATGATTACTTTGAAGGTTAAGTTTGACTTAGATAGGGTATTATGGGATATGTTGTTAATCTATCTACTTACTTCACAGATCAATGGTACATGCTGTTTGGTGCAATTGATTTCCTACCTCGTTGTGTTTATATTTTAACCTTTCATATATTATTTCTAAAGTTCCGCAATTTCGTTTAATTTACATCAATAACATTAATCTTAAGCTGAAGAAAATAATTCTAAATGATTGCGAAAAGGAAGAAATGACTATTAAAATAGAATCACTAAAACTTTTCCCCTGGTTCATGATAATTTTATCCAAGTGCTGGAAATTGCTGTGCTCTATTGTTACTTTATTTTTAATTGCATACTGGCTGCTTGGAGGAGTTTTTGCTACTGCAATATTTGTTTTTACTACAGGAAGTATGAATTCTAAATTTACTCGTTACCTTGATTGCTTATCAACTTAATTAATGTTTTCTCATGCTCATATTTCATTACAGGTTTTTTTTATTTTTCTCAAGATATCCTCTTGTTTCATCCTAATGATAGTTATCAATCTAGAACCTTTGTTGAAACACCCTCTGCATTTGACCTTCCTTTTCAAAATGTTTTTATCAAAAGTGGAGATGGCACCTTAATACATTTATATTTGATAAGGCAACCTGACAGCTCTGCCAATTCAGCTCCTACCATAGTATTTTTTCATGGAAATGCTGGCAACATGGGTCACAGGTAATTATTGTAGCAAAATCAATTTATGTTTAATAAGTTGATAGTATTACAAAATACTGTGTGAAACTAATTAATTAAAAAGAAATCAGGTGGGGGGAAAGTTTTGTGTCAAGAAGTTAGTTGTATGTGTAATTTATGCTTCCATCAATTACGTCAGTTTCATATCCACAGAAGAATATTTCTGAAATGCTTTTGGTAATTACTATCTAGAAAATGATTATCAATTTGTGATTGTGAAAAAAATGGTTATGAATTAAAAGTACAATCAAACTTGGCAATCTCTTAAGACACCAAACCATCTTTAGTTCTGGTTTTCAGGGGAAAAAGTCCCATATTATCAATTATCAAACCTCTCAAAGCAGAAATTATTCATTGACAATTGATGGTGCTGCTACCTATTCAAAATAGCAGAAACTACCTCAGCTCTATTCTCCGCACTCTGCCCTAAACCCTTGAAAACAGACAATTATCCTTTGAACAGATCAGGAGTAGCGAGGAAGAGACTGAAACAGAGAAGAGAAGAACTCAGTGGAAGAACCTTTTGGATACCCATGAACATAATGAGTAAACCACTTCAGCCGAGGGGGGCAGGAAAGAGTGAATAAATGGGTTGACCAACCACTTCATTTATCAGTCACCAAGTAAGGTTTGCTTTTCAGCATTATTAAACTGGATCTTATCAACAAGAATTGATACCAATCACCCACAAGCCGTCAGCCTTCAACCTTTAATTGTACTATTGCACATCATTCATTATTTATATTTATATTCAGTCTACTTTATAATTTGTTCCAAACTGATAGGCAAAATTTACTTAAAAACTAACAAGATTGTATCCTTATTCGGCTCACAACCACCCCTTTTTTTACCATAAGAATTTTTTCAGTGGATATACAGGGTGTTTCGTTGATCTACTTACAGTTTGAAAAAGGCCCAGTGTTGTGAGGGAGGGTCGTAGAAGGGTGGGGATGGTCTTGTTATGTTCCCCTTACCCTGCCATCATGGATCCATGGAGTGACGAGCAACGTGTGTTTGCAGTGGAGGCGTTTCTGGTTTTGTGAATAAACAAAACTGTAGGTAGTGGGCACTACAAAATCCACGCAATATCCATGAACGACCCTTGTATTATGAACGAGTAACTGTTGGCGTGATTGGGCCTTATTTTTTTGAGGACAAGAGAGATACAGCAGTCACCATCAACTCTGACCATTTCCTGGAAATGATTAGAACATTTCTTGTTCCTGAGCTGCGGATAAGGCGCATAACGAGGCACAGGATGTAGTTCCAACAAGATGGAGCAACTGCCCACACATCAAGTGTGTCTATGGCCGAACTGCGCCGCCTTTTTCCCTGACATGTCATTTATTTGCGAGGAGATGTTGCCTGGCCCCCTCGTTTCACAGACCTTGCATCATGCAATTATTTTCAAAGAAAGGTTTACATCAAGAAGCCGAGAACTACAGCAGAACTTCAGGAAGCGATTCGACGAGAGATAGCAGCTATCCCTCGACAAATGGTTCAGCAGGTGATGTTGAACTTTCGGGAGAGGCGAAGAGTGCGTGCACCAAAATGAACATCATTTTGAAGACATTATTTTTCAAACTTGAATTTTGATTCTTGATTACTTAATGAAAAGTCCTAATAAACATGTTCTATGAATAAAAATTTAAAAAATATTCTTCTGTGCGTTTTTTATAAAGCGATGAAACTGTAAATAGATCACTGAAACACCCTGTACATATATTATTTGTTCATCTCCAGTATCATTATAGCATTCCTTTAAACCATTTATCAATATACACTCCACTCATCATTCCATTACTTACCAGTGAAGCTGAATAATATTTATGGTGGTAATATCTGCTGCACCCATTAGGTGATAACAACAAAGACAGATAGCTCTGTTGAACAGTGAAGATTATTACCTGAAATTTCATGAATAGCCTCTGTAACTATCATAACTCATGGCTATTGTCATTTTTGATCAACTTTTTTGGTACACCAAGATACATGAAATCCTTTATTAATAGCATACTTCTGTTCATGGAGTCATGTGCCTGCCTGAAGTTGATTAGAGGTGTTGCTTATCAAATGTTGAATCCCCATCTCCAGCATTTAATGGATTGAAAATATTTGGAGCAGTAAATAGTTGCTAGGAGGAAATAAAAAAAGTGTATTTGCATACTGATGACATTATTTAATATATTTTGTTATCTTTAAGCTTTTTATTTATATTTTATTATTCATAGCTTCCCCATTATTTATTTAAAATTAGTATTAGTTAGTAGTAGTATTAGTATTTTAAATAAAAATAAATATTTATTTCTTCATGTTTCAAGATCATTAGATATTAATAAATAATAATTACCAATCTGCATTAACAGGCTTTACCATGTGTAATATACTATATATCTTTTAAGTAAAGTTTCAGTTTTAACAGTAAAATTGCCTTAATAAGAACACTACAATATTACTTAGGTTGCACAATGCAGCGGAATTATACAGAAACCTTGGATGTAATCTTTTGATGGTAGAATATCGAGGATATGGCCTGTCAAAAGGATTCCCATCTGAAAATGGGATTTATATGGATGCCATGGCATCTATGGATTTCCTGGCTGGAAGAACTGACATTAACCATGATAGGATCATAATATTTGGCCGATCTTTAGGTAATCTATTGTCAGTAATACAGAGTAAATCTATATTTTAGTGTAAATAATAATTTTTATTTTATATATTTGTCTAATAGTTATTTATAATTGTTGATAGGAGGAGCTGTAGCAATTGACTTAGCTTCTAGACCAGAATATTCATGCAGGATATGGTGTCTTATCCTGGAAAATACTTTTACTTCAATACCTGATATTGCAGCTGCCCTCTTTAAAAATACATGGTTTTTATTTTTGCCACTTCTATTTTACAAAAACAAGGTAAGATATTGATAGTTATTCAACATGTAAACATCTTATGCAGTATTATTATTAAATTTAGTATTTGTTTGAATTAAAACATTGTTATTTGTAATACCTCTTGCTATGTTAAATAGCTTTAAAAGGGGATGTTGATACATCTGACATTGAAGGTCGAACTCCACTATTAGTTTTGTTATGGTTATGTATGTAAATAATAAAAAGAAGTGTATTTCTAGCCCTGTTCAATTTTGAAAACCAATGGTTTGGAATATTTAAATAACTCATTTAAAAGTTTTTTTATAGAGCCTATCATTAATTTTGCCGAGGTCTTTTATACCATCAACAATGATTTAGTGGAAATCATGGAATAAAAACTCAGTTTAACTTTCTAGGTTTAGTAGTCTTTTTGAACAATCATAAAATGTTTCTTTTTAAAAATAGGCTTTAACCTTCGACCTTTATTTTTTGCCTTAGTTGAACCTGATGGGTTGGTAGCAAGTTGGAAGACAGGACAGTCCACAAGATGTACATTTTTTCAAATGATCCGTTTTATCATATGTAAATTTGTTACATATGGAGTGGGCTTTAGTTTCTATAAAGAATACCAAAAGGAGGTCACATTTCCCTGCAGGAATATTATTCCAGGATACAAGCCCCTGTGATAAATTATTTGGAAGCTTGTTTAATGTCTTATTACCAGAATCTTGTTCTTCAAGTTGTTTTGGTTTGTCTGTTTTTATAAAATAGAACTTGAACTGCCTTCCAAACATTGTAAATATGTCCAAATATTGTTTTGGTATGAGTTGCTAACATGATACAGCTACTTTAAAGTTATTGACAAACATTTTCACATTAGTGTGTCCACCATGTAACAAGTCATTGGGCGCCTTGGTGATGGTAGTAAATATCTGAAGACTCACTGGAGCCTATAAGTATAGGCAGTTTCAAAAATGGGATCTCAGAATTGAACTGTTGATGGTTACTAACTTATGTATGTCACCACATACTTGGCTGATATAGTTACTCATGTCATGTTTTATCGTCCGTCATTGTTTGGGATTCCATTGTGTCTCTTCTGTTGCCTTCCTTCCTAACTCAAGTATAGTAGGCTCAGAACTCAGCCAGAGAACAAAAAGAAGAAAACTCTTGTCATGTTTCTGCCGGCTTCAACTGGACACTCTGGTTGGTTGAAGATTGCCAATCAACAGTGCTGTCACTGAACTGGATGGCATGCGATGATTTGAAAATTCTGAGCCCCCTATTATTCTGGAATCTGTAATTTGTTTGTCAGCATCCATGTCTGGGTTCTCAACAAGCAGGTAAGATTATAAGCTGCCTGTGTACAATGGTCAAAGGAAAAGGGCTAGAACTAGATAAAAAGCATTCTTTCAGTGGCCAGTACAGATTTAATTAAAAGTCATTTCATTAATTTTACCCTCTTAGAAAAAACCTTGTACATAACTTGTGTGAAAGCATTTCCATGCTTTAAATGATGTGTTCACATTTGATAAAGCTACAAGCAAAGGGTTGTATGTAAGTGGCATGATTGAATTTTTAAGAATAGTTAGGTGTAATTCCCTATAACATAAAATTTGTGTGATGAATTCTTTTGCTAATTTACTAGCCATCTCATTTCTAGAAATAAATTGTTAGTGATATTAATTAATAATGTTTAACCATTTTTGTTTTCAACAGTTTCTATCCAAAATAAAGATACAAAGTGTCTCTGTACCGTCTTTATTCATTTCTGGCTTAAGTGATGCCCTTGTTCCATCATATATGATGATCGATCTCTATGAACTGTGTGGCTCAAGTCAGAAAAACATTCTACAAGTCCCAGAGGGTGGCCATAATGATACCTGGAGATCACCTAGATATTACCAAAGTCTTTCTAAATTTATTAAGAGCGCTGGCTCTTACTGTCCAAAACCGCCTTCCTCTACAGTCACGGATGTCTGACTTAAATATATTTGCCTAAGAAGAAGTTGAACTATGACCGTCTTGTAGTTATATTTAAATATGCAGGTAAATGAAAATATAACAAATTCCAACTTAAAATTTTAGGGAACTACCCTAATGAATGGCAAGGATCTGAGGAGGAACCTGGAGCCTACAAGAATTAGTTTTTGCCCCTTTAACCTTAGTTTATTAAGGTTATCCCAGGCTCTGCCATTCATTAGATTTATTTAATTTTGGTCTCTTTAATGAATTTACTTAGAAATATACTTTTTAATTACCTTGAAATTTGATCGTTTTGTTAGCCAAGTAAAATTAATTTTTTTTTTTTTTTTTTATGAACTATATTATCATCTACTTATTAGTTTGTATTTAAAAAGGATAAGTAGTTCCTTAGATGCGACCCCACTTCTTGGGCTCAAATTATGTTTAATATGTATTTATAAATACGTAAATATTATTAGCCATCTAACTTTTAGTAGGCATTGAAATTTTAATGGTCATTTCAATGTTTTTAAAGTACGTTTCTCATTGCCGACCTGTAACAGTTGATAAAAAAAGCCTGCCATAAACATAATATTAAAGGTTTAGTATTTTACATGCTTTTTTGTATGTAAGGTGTAGCTATCAACAATACTGATTAATATGCTCAACTCACATTACTTAGTTTTTTATAGATGTAATGCTATTACAGTTTTATTTAATAGCAAAAGTTATCGTGGCCTACATCTTTTATTCCTGCCTTTTTCTATGCATTGCATTTTATAGTTGATATGAAAATGACACTTTGTTGTTTAAACTCATAAATCGTGTAAATAAGATGTATATATTGTTAGCATTACTTTTAAAGGGATGTATTATCTCATAATTTTAATTTGTTTATTATCTCAGATATGTTTCTATTTATTAAAAATGTATTTCAATAAATCTCCCAATCAAAATATGATTTAATATTATATATTTTTCACTGGTTTTAAACAAGTGGTAAATGTTTCCCTTTTATGGGAAGTAGCTACCTTGTTCTAGTCTCCAGTTATTCGATTTAGAAATATTTTTTAATTAAGGAATTGTTTTTTAGTTGTCACATTTAGTCATTTTTGAGCTTGTGAGAAATAATTAATTAACGTCCTTTACTAAAAATTTAAGGTAAAAAATATTTTATGATTTTATTACTAGAGGTGAATAATGCAATAATATTACTTGGTTGATATAAAGAATTATGTAATATGCCTAGTTATATTGCATCTGGAAAATAACTTCATTTGATTAGTGGATTGAAATTATTCATATTTTGCTCATAAATTTCTAAATGTACTTAAAATAAATATAGTTTTTTAAGGAAAAGTGTATTGATGAGAAATAAATAGCATTTAGTTTTAATAAATCATTTAATTTTTAGTTTTTGTCTTTTTATTATCCCACAAAATATGAATTAACTTTTAATAATTTAAAAAAAACAGAAATATTTTAGAACACCAATTAAACATTTAATTAGTGCCATCATCAGAAAAGATAAAAAAAGTTTTATGCTAAAGCATCTGATTTTAAAATATAAATTAGCTATTTATGAAAAGAAATAACACTTTATGATTTACACAACTTCTTCGGTTTGAACTCATTTTATTTCTATTCAACAACACAGTACATTTCAAGTTAACTTAATAACAACTCTTTCCTAAACACAAATATCATGGGAGTCCAACTTTTAAGAAATGAACTCAACTCAAGTTAACCAACCAATGCTTACTCCATCTGGTTGATTTTACTGAACTAACTAGACAGCAGACTGGCAATAGGGCTAATATATAGGAACCAATCCTTGTATATGTGATTTAGAGCTGCACAAAATTGAGTTAAAACTGCACATTTAAAAAAAACTGATTTTATATTTAAATCCAGTGCCCCAAATATACCTAAAATCCTTGGCACCAAAAAAGAATTTTTTTGCCTTAGATTGAGATTTTGGGGGTTAAATGCTTTACATTGCAATGATCAAAGGGTCAGTTTAGTGGTGATACCTTGAGGTAGCACCTCTATAAGTATAACTCTTGTTCCTTAAGAACCTCTTATTAAATTCTTTAAGCGATAATTACCCATAAGGTAAGTGGCTATAAGAAACATCCCTAATAATCCTACAACAGCGCATCTTCAGGTAATAAAATAAAGTTTTAACTGATCAGTTATAGGTAAATAGGGGGTTCTTTAATTGCATAAATAATTATTCACCTCTTACTTAGTTATGGCAGGAGAGCCCACTAGGAGGAAAGGATAAGTGAATTTGGGACATCATGGGGGGGGGCAGCATATAGATATGAGCAATATTCGATGATGCATGGAAGTCCTTGAAGTTGGCACAAGAAAAGTAATGGAGAAATTGAACCCTGCACTACACTTGGTGGGGGGGGGGGGTTGATCAGGGATGAGAACAACCTGAGAGTGAGCGGAGTTGAACAGTTAGAACTAGCTGACAGCGCTGTTAGAAAAGGAGAATTAGTTTTGATAGAAGGATGTCATTAAGGGAGTCAAATGCTTAGGCAAAGTTACAGAGGATAAGGATAGATATTGTTGGTCAATAAGTGGATACTAGCCTAATTTTGGTACTTGAGTGCTTCATGAGGATCATTCAACAAAGAAACTTAAGGCCTTACATTCAATTCATGATGGCTAGGGGTTTATTTACATCCATAAATATTATATATTTTGTAATCAATTCCATAGAACACAAAGTTCTATTTAATAACTTGCTGCAACAGTGCAGCCTTTTCACTCCAGCAATTTATTTGAGAGTTCAACTTATTTAGTAACTTAACCATGGTGAAATATTATTATTTTGCCATCAGGAATATGACAATCTGGAAGTCTTCAAATCAACAAAACATCAGAATGTAGGGGGGGGATATGAGATGTTAATGAAGCAGACAGAACAAGATGGATAAAAGTAAATAAAAACTATTAACATGAATAGCAGCATTGTCACTAGAGATGCCATGTTTCATGGCTAATGAAAATTCAAATATTTAATAAAAAAAAATGTTAAATCCAGGTGATTGTTATTATACAGTATAATCCCTGTGTGAGGGAAAGGTTTTCCTGATGAAATAGCAATCCCTGGAGCTACGAGTACCTTAACTACCAGGTCAAGTGTGAATATAAACCATATCCATAATTCATCAAATTGTATTACAATTTCAACGGACTCTCATATGGTTATAGTGTAGTGGCCGGCCAATATAATAATTTTATTTAAAGATAAATGATATCTGTAAAGTTCTGGGTTGAACCTTACTTTCAAGAAGTGAGCGACTCCCAGTCCCTACTCTAGCTAGACGGAATATACAAATTTTAATTTCTACTGACAAAAAAAAAAACATGATACTATTTATGAGAGGAAAAATAAAAGACAAACAATATAAAGACGTTTTTCATTGTACAGAGCATTACATATACGGCATTCTGAAAAAAATTTGTACATTATGAACACATATAAATGGGAATTACAATACACAAAATAAATATTGCAATCATGTTGGAAAACCAAAAAAAAAAAAAAATTAGTTTTTTTAATATCTGTCATAAATAAATTCATAGTAAATGGGTGAAGTATGCAGCATTATTTTAAACAGGAATGATATTGTTTTTATGATCATAAATAATAGGGACAAATTTAAATGGTTACAGTAATTTGTCTTAACTCTTCAATTTTTTCCTCTTGGTGCATATTCCTCCTAAAAGCTTAAAAAAAATTTTACAACTTTTTTTTCTTAAGTTTTTTAAAATACACGAGTATTGCAGTCTCTCTGGTTAACTCCGAACCTATGAAACATTATTTTTATATTAATAAGTAGTAATAACACGATACCGTATAAGACTAACTGTACAAAAGGCATTATGCTCTCTTTTCTGTTTTTATTTCATTTTTTTTTCTCTTAAAATGGAAATAATACAGTTAAAAAAATCATATGAAATAAAAAAACATAAATATATTTTTTTTTTCAATAGAATAATCACCTAGTCTACTTCCTGAATAAATAATTTGTATTCACTTTACAGACATAAGTAGTACATTATTGGGGTATACAAATATAAATTTACTTAAAAAAATGGGGGATGCTTGAGAGCATTTATTTCGTTCGAATTCGTGGTCTAAAAATACTTAAGTCTACTAATATATATTTTATACAAAAAATTATGCATGAAACATTAAATTACGATCACTAAGAAAAATAATGAATAGGTTGAATATACATATTTATTCACTAATTATTACCGATTTCATATTTAAATAGATTTCTCATTTAAAAAAAAAGACTAGCATACACAGTTATAATTAGACTGTTCCATCACACACTTTAGACATTTCTTTTGTGGCACGCTAAAATAAAGAAAAAACAAGAACACTTGAGCATACAGGGGGGAAAATAAGTATAAATAAAATATTTGGGAAAAAGACTGAAAATATTTACAATGATATCACAGGGTGTCAACCCAATTAATGCATACCACCGCTAGTCACAAAAATATCCTTATATACATTTTATCTTTGTACAGCATTAATAACATCTTTAAGTGTATTATGTAAGTCATCTAAAACTTTCACATTATCTGCTGAATTTTTCGCACCTGCAGACCTTAGGTTTCTGCCTTGAGATTCCACCCTGTTCAAAAGTTCCATCAGATGAAACCTTGTCGCTGGTGGTGCAACACTACTAACATAACTCAAACACGAAGAATGAAAGAGACCGACTTTATCTGACAGTTGCAACCAGTTGGCTGTACTGACACTAGCTGCAGTTTTAAGTGTATTGATGCTATTCTCGAGAGCCTGGGAAATTTCTACTACGTTCGTTAAACCCCCAGGTGTCGCATAGATAGCAGGGGGAGGAACTGTCTTTATTGCGCGGACGTTGGGTTTAGTTGGCACTGCAGGCTTCTCATCTGGAGGGGGCCATTTCCTAACACCTTCAGGTGGACTGTTCTCTCCCTCCCACATTTTCTTTAAACTGCTTATACTTCCTGTACTTCTTCTTTTGTCATCATCATCTTCTTCTTCTTCAGCAGGCTTTGTTTCAACCTTTCTTAACTTTGATTTCATTTCTATAATGTCTTCTACTTTATTTTCTCTACTTTCAGGCTTTGCAGAAGAAATTTTTTTAATCTTTGGTTCCTGAGGAGGACTATCTTTTAGTTCCATCATTTCTTTCATCATTCCTGGAAGCGCTGCTTTTAGCTGCTCTTCAGGAGAACTTTCTGGATGCTGTTGCTGCTCTTTGGGTCTGGAACCACGACGAGCAGGCTCAGATTTGGCTGAACTACAAGAATCTGTCGAAGGCTCTCTTTTACGCAAGCTAACGCCAAATCTATAGGGTGGTTGGTCAAGTTCTTCTGGAGGAGGTGGAGGAGGGAACTCTAAATCAGCTAAAGATGGCTGACCAGCCCTAGCTCTTGATCGAGGAGAACTTGGAGGCTGATGATGATGAGTGAATCCTCCAGAAGAATTAGATCTTATCATTTGACCAGGTGCTTGAATTTTGCTTCTTGGAGACCTTTGAGCAGGCGGTGTTTCATTTCCAGCTATTAAAAAAAAACAGTCAATTATTTACAAAAATGTAACATTGATAAAATATCAGATAAGCCAATCGTGAAGAAAGTAAGGTGATAACTAACAAACCAAATTAAAAAAAAAATTATCTCAGGAGCCACCAGACAATGGTTAACTATTTTTTAACTGTTATAACACTAGACTATATAATTTGTTAAGAGAAGGAACCAACTTAATAAAAATGAAATGGCTTATTTGTTATCAGGTAAGTCTTCCAGAAGATAGAAAAACTACTTACTACTCTCTGCACGTTTATGCTAATGACACACACAATGATTAGTGGGTGCGGTTTGGAAGAGTTGACAATGACACACACAATGATTAGTGGGGTGCGGTTTGGAAGAGTTGACACATTAGTTTGTTTAACATGGCAGTTGCCACAACCTCTCCTTTTATTACATCCTTATTATATTATCATTGAGAAAAAAAGAACAACGATGATTGTGTGTACACAAATTGTTAATAGTAGACCAGAAAAAAAGTTATTTTTTTTATTGTTTACTATCTGAAATAAAGGAAGATGAGGATAACTTTTTCAATTTTACTTTAGGTACATTTCACAAATTACGCCTTGAATAATTTCTATAAATTATATGTTAATTTTTATTTGGAATTTAATGTTCATTAATAATTATACTTAAATTTTTTTTAATTTGAATTAGATTAGGGAATGGGATATCTGACTGGACATACCTGTTGCTAACATAAACTGCAATAAAAACTGCCACCCGGTGGCACAAATTGCTGTGTGTGGCATGGTCAGTATAAATACGTTGAACAAAATAGTCTTAAATATTGCAGCGATATCATGGAGGTTAAAACCAATGTCCATGCCATCAGCCTTATTGTTAGCAATGAAAAGAGATCAAAAAAAAAAAATCTACACTTAATAATTATGACTTTTATTTTCAAGACACACGATAATAATAATGAATATATACCAGGAGAGTTGTTTTCTTGTGGTAAATTATTCTGCCTCAGTGATTCGAGATAGGCTCCTATCCTAGCACCTTTTGGTAACGTACCATATCTATTTATGGCCTTCCGAACATTCTGTACTTCCAACGCTGCTACCTGCACCTGAAAATGTTTGTGAAAACTTTGTAATAATTATGTTTACAGCAATGTTAGAGGTGCAAGGATTGTTTTGTGAATTGATAAAGGAATTATCTGAACCGATTTAGATGCTCTAGGATTCAATTTAATGAGAAAAAACTTTTCAATTTAATGAGGATTTTAGTTTTGGCTAAATACATTTTTTCCATGCAGAAACAGTTTAAAATTAACAAAATGATTACAAAAAAACATAAGTAGACAAATTTTGAGGGTTTTCATCAAAAGTTTTGAAAATTCACTCATGCCGACATCATTCATGAAACAACAGGTTTTTAAATGAAATGTTCAAACCCTACCTACTACTCTAAAGTTTCTTTATCTGATCTAGAAAATGTTTTTGTATTATCAAACTACAATACTCTTATTAACTAATGGCCAGGGATCAGGAGGTGCATACATGAGTGTAAAGAGGTGAAATTTTTTTGATCATTTTCAAAATCGGAAACCTTAATGTTTTTTTGTTCCAAAAATATTCCGATGATCTACACATCTTCTAACATGAATATGAGCACAGTACAAGGATTTTATAAGGTTGAAGTAAATTAAACTACCTTTGGTTGTTGATCTTGTGTTGGTCCCCTTTTAAAACCTTCTCCAGGACAAGATTGAGTTCCACCCGATTCATCTGTGTCTGGTGTGTTCTGCTCTTCAGAATCAGTTTTCTGTCCTAACGATTGAAGTTCCTTAGTGAGACCTTTAAAGAATAAGTATATCAGTTATATTATTTGATTTGATTGTGCCAACCATTGAGATTTATTTCTGCTATAAGGTAGCTGACTTATCCGAATAAAAAAATGTTTTTCTTCTTCCGAAAACAAAATTTGTCAAGGTTAATAAATGTATCTGAAATACATAATTACAATAAAACGGTACAAAAACTATGTAGTATACTTAGGATTCTTGTTTAAGAGAATTAATTACAACAAACAAATAAGTCAGTTTCATTTAGTTTAAATGAATAAAATCAGAAAAACTTATTAATCACCCATAACACAGTCATGTTTTTGTAATATTCTAACTTTATCTACTCATTGTTACTAATGTATTTTTTTTTATTTCACTACTTATAAATAATGTTAGTAAGAAAACTGGCAAGATGGTAAGTACAAGTTTAATGAAAACTGGGCATATTCAAAAATAACACAATTAATATGAGGTAAAATTTTCTAGGATATCAGAAATAATATTTTTCTCACACCCATAGATGTTTCTGAATGATATCTGTAAAACAATGGCCCAAAAATAACAAAAAACAATGTTTTTAATCCATTCTTTTCGTTCTCTGGAGTGTTTACTAGAATTGGCCCAGCTTCTCACCTGGGGGTGCAGAATTATAAGTGGCAGCCTCACAAAATAAATGCAGTATTCCAACTTAAGCAAAGGGTAGTAACTTACAGGTAACCCACTCAGCCTTCCCTAATCTGGTTTACATAAGGATGTTAAACCCTAGACGAACATCAGGGATAAGGCTATGTAGTTAAAAACAATAATATCCAATAAGGAAATTAAATGTGGCAAAAAACAGAAAGGAATAAAGCAAGGTTCAAGCATTTTTTTTTCAAGAAGATAATGTAAAAAAAATATGGGCGGGGTATATAAACATGGAATATGTCTAAGACATAATAATCTACTGAAAAATAACATTTATTCCTTCATATTTTTGTTATAATTATTATTTTTTAATAGCAGAACTACACACTATAGAAAATTGTGAAATGGTTGGGAACTTAGACCAGGATCCTTCTGGCTATCCTCAGTTACCTCCGGGCTATGGCACTATATTGCTCTTTAGTGGGTCAACTCCGAAATATTTTTTCTGAGTTTACTCGTTGCCCAAAAAATGTAACATATAATTTCTATATATTTAAAATGACAGCAAATTGTAGACAAGGTCTTTCCCCCAAGGTTTTTCCAAATTTCACGGAGACCCTGGCATTTGGAGAGTTTATTTTAATAAAATTATATGGGTATGCAAAGCTCAAATTGGTGATATAGTTCAGTAAATGAGAGCATTGATTAGGCTAGTGCAATAAAAACTAAAACCAATCGACCATCATGCCAAGTTTTCTTTCACTATATATTTTACCTTCAAACATGAGTTCTATACCGTTAAGTGCCGACTGTGTTTCTTCAGTATTGTTGACCTCTTGAGGTTGCTCCTGATCAGCATAAGTTGAATCACGAAAGGAACTACACGATGACAGCAAACTGTTCAGAAAAATATAAATTATCAATGAATGCACAAATAAACTTTATGCTGGGACATGAGTTCACTAAAAAATAATAACAGATATCTTACAGAACATCGCTTCGTCAAAACAAAACTTCAGATAAATACGTGTTAAATAAATAACTTAATAATTAATGTAACTAACTTGTGAATGTTCTGTGAATAGAAAATGATAGAACTAAAATAAACTTGCAACAAACAAAAGATTAAACTTTATTAAAGATAAATTAAATTGCTAATAATTGGTTAGAACTTTAACAAGTGAGGCAATGTAGAATTGAAACAAGATAGGTATGATCAAAGATCTGGTATAAAATATACCAGAAGTGGAATTGGTTAGATGAATTCATTGAAGTGAATCACTAATGTTCGAAGGGATCTTATTAGATAAGTATAGAAAGGTCTCGAGAAAGTATTTCAGTGTGGTTAGGAAAAAGGAACAACCATTGTAACTCTAAATAGCAATATTAAATCCACGAGTCTCAGGGTAACAAAGATAAATTTAAAGAAATAGTTCTTGACCCTTTCAATCCAAGGGCCTATTTCGTGTTTCTTTGCTAGGCTCCAGTAAAGTTTCTAATTTATTAGTACAAAATTACATTTTTGTATTGGAAATGCTGCACTCAATAATGTAAGAACATTAATAGAAAAATTGTTTTCAAAAATTTTGTTCGATTACAACAGGTGCAATCATTTCTCAGTTGCCAAAGCCATAAACATTGCAATCAATCAAGAATTGTGCTAAAACCATTTTTATTTTTTCAATAATTTGTACTCAACAAGGTTAGATAAAGGTTTTTTTTCTCCTGGTTTTAATCTTCTCCATATCACTTGGGTGCTCAGAGGATAAAATTTAAACATCTCTCTGGTCTTTCCATTTTAATAAGCAATGACCATCATCTATAAACCGAGCTATTTTTTCTCCTTCTTTGAGGAGCTTAGCAGTTTTCACTTTGGATGGTATAACCTTCCTATTCAGTCTCATCATTCCCGTGGCATAAGTACCATTTTGATACAAATACTGAACTAAATTTACATATATAGAGAAATTATGTATATAAATTGAATGCCCCTTGCCTAATTTTTCTTCCAACAATTTCATTTTTCAAAAAGATTTTTTTTAAATGTAATTTTACTTACATTATGTTCGTCCAAAACCGAAAGGAGTGTATTTCCAATCTTTTGATGAATCCACCTCAAAATTACTATCTTAAATTAACAATAACAACAAGAGTAACAAAAAAAAAGAAAAGAAGTTTATTAATGTAAAAAAAAAAGAAGAACCGGATTTGGTAAAAATCAGAGGTTTGAATTTTTCCTTCTTTTCCTTTTCTGGAAGCCACCACCTTTTAAGTTCAAAGAATTTAATAACCTTTTCTTTAGTTTCAAGGGAAAGAGACTTTTTAGGTGATGGTGGTAGAAGTTTTTAACTAGGCAGGTAGTGATCGCAACCGTTGCATTTTCAGCACTGAAAGGGTTAAATGTGCTTATGTAAATAACATGTTTCCACTAAAAGTTTAATAATTATTAGGGTTTCATATTTTTTTTTTCTCCAAAAAATCAGAAAACCTAATGTTTTCATGTCATGTTCACAACTTTAACTCAAGCCATGTTTTAATAGATGTGATAATTTGGATATTAGTTTCATCTTATTGAGTAAGGTATCAGATACAAGATCTCATTTCCCTGATTAATAATATGCAATTTATTAATTTTTTTGAACTGTTACAACAAAAATCATTAAAATTATAATGGAAATGGTTTTTATAACTTTAACTTAACGGGTGATTTTTTTGAAGGCAGAGTGTTCTACTTGATGCTAAAAATAATATTTTTTTCTAGGATTTGGCGTAAGGTAGCTAAGATCTCAATGTGCTGCTGATTAATAATATGCATAACATGTTGGTGTTTGGTGGACTATTAATACAAAAAAAACACATTAAAAGTCAGATAAATGAAAATTAAAAACAAAACAAAAGTTTGGCCAGAAGACTGGCAAATCTACAACGCAGACGAGACAGGAGTTTTTTTTTTTTAAGTGCTGCCCCCAATTGAATGCTTGCCTTTTAAGGAGAAAAGTGCATCGGCGTGAAAAAATCAAAAGACCGCCTCTCACTGTAATAATTTGTGTACCAATATGATGGGCAATACTTGGCTCCAAAAGACAATTCTTGGTTATAGGGAAGTCCAAGGAAGCCTAGGTGCTCTAGGAGTATCAAAAACATACCAGCAATATACAAAGCTAACAAGACACCTGGATGACTGCTGAGATATTAATGACACATCTCAGACAATGGAATGACGAACTGATGAAAAAATTCTTCACCTTGTCGACAACTAGTTGCTCACCCCTGGATCAATTCGACAAATATCCGACTCATACATCTACCGCTTAAAACAACTGGACCAAGGAGTGATTTGGTCATTCAAGTCTCACTTCAGGAAGAAAATGATGTAAAAAATTGTTCAGTCTAATAACAAAGTAAAGGATAAAAAAATGTTCTGGCTGTCATACTAAAATTTTATGATGCATGGGTGCACGTGTCTGAAGACATAGTAAAAAGTTTGTTCAGATACGCAAGGCTTTCGTCAAATATCGACGTTGGTTTAGAAAAAATTGTTTATATTAGTTATCAAGATGGGGAAGAAGAAAGCCTGAGGGATTACATTCTCGTGGCCTCTCACATCACAGCAAATGAATGATAGTGACATCATTCAGAATACCCTGTCAATGAAAAACAACGACAACAATGGAGTTGAAGTTGAGAAAGAGGAATCAATACTAAAACCATTTAGCTACAAGGATGCCAGCACTGCCTTCGAAACTCTGAGGAATTATTATTTGACCCACCAAATGCAAGAAAAGAAAGAAGTGCAATAAAAAATTATCTGCTTTTAAAGCAGATAAATTCATATGTATACATTTGAAATGTTGAAAGTAAATACAGTTTTTCACTAGTAGTTGTTTAGATTCTATATTTAAACCTCCAATTATGTACTATCCCAACATTTGGGGGGGTCTACTGGGTTATAAGAAAGCTAGGATATTAGAAACAAATTTACTCATTTCCCTCATGTTTCTTTATAAGAGAGTTATACTGTACATAACCTGTAAATAAAAAAATTTGATAAACATTATTTTAAAAAAAACAAATGAATTATGACAAAGATAATATTAACTGCAAACGTAGGAAGAAAACTACTACCTAGTTCTTTTGGGAGGAGCTGGCGCTGTTTTTCCCTTTCTGTTTGTAGTTCTCCTCATTTGGACGAGATTATTGCTTTTAAGAGCAGATGCTGTTGAGTTCGACATGCTTCCTCCTTCCCTAACGCTGCTGAACGTTGAGAGTTTACTGCCGGATGGACTTTCAGCTGAGAAAATGTATGCATATTTTAAAATAATTATGAGAAAAAACCAACAAAAAATCAAACATTTAATTATAGAATAGAACAAAAAAAACTTTATTCTGGGACTATGTCCCCTATGAATAACTTTATGGTAGACATTAATGAATTCACTGGCTAACAGAAATAAGTAGTACAACACAAAGAGAAAAAAAATACATCAATAAGAAAAAGAAACACACACAGGAAAAAAAGTAAATATGGTTACAAAAATACAGAGGGGAAAAAAAATTGATACATTAAAATAATAAATTAAAAGAGAACCATGTCATTTATAAACCCTTAAGTTATGTTTAGAGCTTAGGTCTAAAATCAAGTATATCCTTGGACCTTCAGAAAAACCACTTTTATATGGTGGGGATAAGTTGTCAATAAACAGGAGCTTTTAGGAGACAGAGAGGTCCTTCCCTAGAAGGATTGTAGCAATCCTCCAGAATAACAACAAATTCTCAGTATGGCACCAAAATGGGATGATCCTCTTGTGACCATATTCACACAGAGCCGCTCCTGCTTAAAATGGGAAGTTATAAACTTCTCAATAAAAACCAATGGACTTCTGTCCAAAATAAGTGGACTTGCTCCTGGCACCCTAAAAATCAGATATCATGGTGATAACGGACAATAAAGTCTTAAGTTAATTTGTGAGCATAACCAGCTAATCTGCTCTCATCAAGAGGCTTATTGGCTGTGGTGACTGTATGACATCACATCACTTGGAAGGAAGACGCCCTGCCACTGACTACTAGCAATGCCAAGCTCCATCACTTAAAGTAAAGATTGATCTAAGGAAACCCATTAATCTAACCATCCTATATAGGTGGTCATACATGTCTCTCGCATTCAACCCTCTAACACACATGTACGCAATTGTCCAACCATTTCCATCCAACTGGGTGGTGGGAGAACTAAATGTGCAGCGACATACACTGTGACACAACACATCAAACAATCAAGCTTGGAGATTAAATTATAGCCTTGCACAATAATTAGAAGGATAAGTGGAATAGAACAAAGGACTGTCAAGCCAAGGTATTTGTAAATTCTGTTACAAAGCTTGATTTGAAACCTGGAATACAGCGAAGTGCCATGAATGACTTCTAGCTACTATGGTGAACAGAGTATGGTGGTTCTAGAAGCTGTGAAGAGCGCCAAAAACAAGACCTCAAAGGTTCACTTTCGAAGTGACAATGTTCTCATAGCTACAGATAAAGGAGCTGACCGACCACTATGCAGGAGACACCACAGCTAGGACAGGTGACTACCACCACTCCTTGGCTGGGAACGGAACTACATAGTGATTCTTCACCAGGTACTTAATACAAAATAATTTTTAAAAATACTGTTTTCTTCATAAATATCATACACAGGTGGTCTGAAAAGTTTCCGACCTCAACATGAAGATGATAATAAAATAAATAAAAGCTTTGTTAGGTCGGAAACTTTTGAGACCGCCCTTGTAATATAAATTTTACAGTTAAAATTTAAGGCTTTGATTAATAAAAGGAAATCAATTTAATAAGTTGCAGTAAGTTATTGTAATGGGTACATGATACCTCATATGAGTAGTAAAATCATCTAAATTAAATATTAAATGTTGTCTATTTAGAATCAATGTCTAGTTTGAAACATATTTAGTATAAATAATAATAACTAAAACCTACTTTGAACTTGATCTGCTACAAGAACCATGTTATTGATATTCCCAGTGCTTCCGCTATGAGGTTTCTTATATGACATTTGAGGAGTAGAGCTTCCTTGGAGTTGCTTTTCGACCTCTGAAACAAAAAATCATTGAAAAAAAATTCCATTAAAAACCAAAAACTTAAAACAACTAATAGGTCGAACACCAAGTAACTGTGATCAATGTCACTTTGGTGCCAGTAAGTTTTTTCTCTTTTCCACAGTGTTCTTTACCACTTTCTAGTGACGAGTACAGTATAGGTTTTAAAGAAAATACATTAACCTATAATATTATTTTTTAAAAAATCGGTTTTCAATAAAATAAAAACTTTACTAATTAAAATACAATTTTTTAATTTTGCATATGCTGTAATATGAAACCGGTACTTAGGCAAAAACAACAGCTTTCAACAAATGATTGTTAGCTATCTAAGGGCCAGCTAACCACTGTGATCGATGATACACTGAACCTTTCTATAGGATAAATAATTATTTAGCCATTGACAAATGAAGCAAAATTAAAAGAAAAAAATGTTTTTCTCACTATTGCATGCTGTGTTATAAAACTTGGAATAGTTTCCAAGACTTGTACCATATATGAGTTTGTCACATTAAAATAAGTTTAACATTTTAGATAAGCATGATATTTAAAATTAAGTTGGTTAAATATTTGTTATGAATAACTATCTACTTAATGAGTTAAAAGCTCAATAAGAAGTTCCCAATTTTCATTAAGAGATATTGGATTATTATCAACATTATTGAAGGCTTCCATCTCTTTGAAGGGACACCCAGCAGTACAAGAGCATTCAGAACATCTCAATCCTTTTAATCACAACACCAGACAATTTTAACGATAAATTAGATACACATACAACTACTAATGACCTATTGACAACATATATGAGTACACTGGGAAAGGAATTAAACTATAATAAGTAAATATCAAATGTTTACTGCATGAAACTTAAATGTGAGCCTAATGGTAAATTATTTTTTCAATTTTAGATTGGAAGACAAATCTTGTAAATGTATTTATGTATCTGTAAAGATTTGAGGAAAAATAAACTTTAGTTTAGTAAAAGCAGGCGTAGAAAAATATGACAAATCTAATTATATATATTGAAAACATTGTTAATAATTTTTTGTTTAATTGTACTATCAATTAGTGTGCCAGATGTGGCAGGTTTAAAGAATCTATTACATAATAAAACTAATAATCATAAAATTTAAGAAAAAACGACATTCTAACAGAGCACTTATAAGGAACATATCAGAGGGAAAGTAGGATGGTTTTTAAAACTATCATTAGTATAAAGGGTAAACAAATAAATTATGTAGAAAATTATTAAAAGGTTACGGATTTTTCTTTGAACTGAACTTATGCTGTCCATGTTTTCTACTATTATCTCACATCGCTGATTACTTACTACATCAATTCCTTTTAAATTTTCTGATAATCAGAATTTCATTGAACACATTCTGTTCTAGTAAGTTTCAATGAATAAATAAAAAAAGCATATGATGGTGCAACAAGATGGAATTGAAGACTTGACAACAACTAACAAGGGTACCAATGAACATAACAATTACAATCTGTCAATTAGTATCAGGCAGACAGCAGTTTGCTGCCGAGGGTGTTAAGAGCATACAGGAGTGAAGAAATGGTTATGCATAAGAGCTGGATTAATCATTGGGAAAACGGACTACTACGGATGGCTCTAACTTGGACTATAGCCTATTTAGCAGTATGATTCACATATCTAAATTTCAAGCTAGATAGATAAGTCGGAAAAAAGGATTTAGATTGTGAACATTAATCATAATTACAAAAATTACATATCAATGATAATGAGGGATATCCATTAATTTCCAACATAATGAGATATTATAAAAGACCAAAACAGGGAATTATTCAAATGCTGAGCAAACAGTTTTATCCCAAATTAGTATTCATTAAGTTAAGAACGAAAAAAAAAATCTTAACAGGGTTAATTTACTAATATTAACTTCAATTAAATGAGATCGAGAGCTTGTAAAAACAAAAGAGCAGGAATAGGGGTGAGTGGTGGGGGGGTACCTGAGTGATGGCGCATCCTTTCCCCCACCATACCAACTGCAAACAGTTCTTGGGTGGACTCTACTAAGGTTTAGTAACTGGTTAAAAGAAGTATCGGTCTAAAAGAGTCAGAATTAGAAAGAATTAGTGCATTGTTGAATTTAAAATGTACTGCAATTGGTCATTAGAAATAGAAAGGAAAAAAATATAAAATTAAATGAAACTGAGTCATTTACCTTCCATGATGTTAGACTCTTGGAACATGTTTTCGAGAGCATGGTGTATTTCTTGGAATGAAGGCCTATCTAAAGGTTCCCATTGCCAGCACTGCCTCATCAGTTCGTATATCTTAGGTGGGCAGCCGGGAGGGCACTCCATTCTGTAGCCTTTCTCCAACATGTGGTACACTTCAGTGAGGTCCACGCCTGGATAAGGAGACATACCATATGTCGCTATTTCCCAAAGAAGTATACCGAATGCCCATACATCAGACTGAAACAATTATTAATCCAACTAAAATAATAAATTAAAAAAATGGTGAAATTAAGTAAATGGAAAAACTCAATAAGAAAATAAACCTTAGTAATTAGTAACTTATGATTGTGAAGAACATAAAAACCTCACACATTCCAAGTAAGCAAGTAAAATATTATTCTACTTCAGTGGAAACATAAATGTTAAGTTCAATATTAATGACATAGAGGTTACTAGAATACACTGAATAGTAGACCAAACAGAAAATATTTCTTCTCATAGAAAAAATAAAATAGCTGGGGCTGCTCAATTACAGGGAGTTGCTAAAATACACCAACAGACTTATCAATCAATCTTTTGAAAATATTAATGCATGTCCTTGGTAGTAATTAAATAAATTTTATGACAAAATATATATATTTGTTTTTTGATATTTTAAAGCTCAAAACTACATTTAATCAAACCGGGCATAGTTTTTTCGAAGTCAAAAATTTAAGAGAATAGTGTGCTCTAAATGTTACATAAAATAACAAAAGAAAAAATAGGCAATAATTATTATCACAAAACTATGTTTCATTGAAATCCATAAGATCGGTTGCTGAAATTTGTTCTAGTATTTCTATAAAAAAAAAAGTTGTCCATAGATTTTGGTTCTTAGTATGTTTCCTTTCTCCCTATTTGTCTAACATTGACTTGGTAATATAAAAGGCATGTTTAAGTAGTCGATTATTACAATGATAGAATCAGTTGATGATTCTATTCTCTTGTTGAAAATCTATATCTTATCTATGTATGTAATATTATGCTATTATTTCTATCAAAATATAAATTTGTCCTTAGATTTTGGTTCTTTGTATGTTTCCTCTCTCCTTATTTGTCCACAATTGACTTGGTAATATAAAAGGCATGTTTAAGCAGTCGATTATCGCAATCATAGAATCAGTTGATAATTCTATGTTTTTATCTGTTTATTTTACTAAACAAATTATTTTGTTTAAGGCACCTTAGAAATAATCCTCTTGGATTTAATGAGCCTTTTAATTATATAAATAAAATATGCTGCTAAAAAGTATACCTTAGTTGAAAATTTATTGTATGCTAACCCCTCTGGGGCAGTCCATTTTATAGGAAACTTTGCACCAGCATGGGCGGTGTAGGTGTCATCTCTCATAAGCCTGGCTAGCCCAAAGTCTGCAACTTTCACTAGATGGTTATCTCCAACAAGGCAATTCCTAGCAGCAAGGTCCCGGTGTATGAAACATCTTGACTCAAGATAGCTCATACCTGCAATTTAAAAAAGTAAATTTGAAGATATATTTATTTCTAATAAATACAAATGGGTTTTAGGAGAACATTAAACACAAAAAACTGGTCGGATGAGTTGTCCAAATTCATTTAACAGTAAACTACCCGAAGTCACTTGGAAACTATAAAATAATTTTTTTCAATATAATTTAAATAATGGATTAGAAAATTTACTGAATCTATGGCACATTTTGTTATATGGCTTAGAGTATATTATTTAACCAGCAACCCTCCAGGTATAAAATATATTATTAATTATTTAAAATTAGATTTGGTGTAAGCATGCAACCTCAAATGGAATTTTAGATCAGGGACAATATTTTTAGATATATCTCCATAACAGCCTTAAGGATTGTGTATGTAACAATATTAAACATGGATTTTGGTTTATATATGCGTGTATTTCAGCTCTGGAATACCTGGAGCAGTTTACACTAAACTTAGCACTCATATGACTTACAATCTGTAAAAACCATACTGTAGAAGTATGACACCCTGAGGGTCCTGTTAAAAAGTGATTATCTTAACAGGAAAAGGAGAGGATGAAACAGTTTTTATCCTATGGATTCTACTCATTCCTAACCAGGAATTGTTAATAATCAAGTTTGGAGATAAATTAATACTATAGTGAATTAATAAAAGATTTTACTTGATAAATTTTACACTGAACTTAATATTACCTTTATATAACTCTTAACTACCTGAAAATAAAATTAATTTTATATAAAGAGATAAAACTCATTTTTTTCCTCTCTAATAGAAGATTGGGATAAATGAATACTTTGGCCAATGCAAGTATCTCAAGTATTTATAACTTGGGAACTGCTGAATGCATTTTGAAAATTTATATGTTCCTCAGACTATTCGTTGACATATAAGCTATGTATTTTCCTGCTAATTATTTTAAAGGTTAGTTAGAGAAATAAATTTAAAAATCGGTACAATAAAAAAAGTTTTAGTGCATTATGATTTCCACAGGGGGTGAAACTATTGATAATATATAATAAAGTACAACACATATATTTTAACATACCTGATGCTATTTGGGTAGCAATATACATGAGAACAACAGCATCGATATTTTCTTTACTCCCAAGGCGAAGATAGTCCAAAAGGTTACCCTTGGACATAAATTCTGTTATGATATAAAATGGCGGCTCTCTTGTACAAACACCTGTGGATGAAATCAAGCATAATTTACAGCCCAGTAAATATATATTTATAGGTTATTTACAATGGTTATAATCATTATGTAAGGTTGAGATTGTCCAAGAAATAATAAAGGATTTTAAATTTTCTTTTGGGCAATCCTCTATACTACTAATTGTTCAAGTTTAAAAACTTAAATTGGCAACGCCGAAATTTCTCAGACCCACCTAATTTAAGAATATATTGGTGGCTATAGAAGAAATTTGTATAAATGAAAATAAAAGAGTAGGGAGGTCGACCCATGAAAAGATATATTTAAGGAGTTTAAAGAAGATAAGTTAATCTAAGGAGATTGGTTGGACTGGGGCTAAGGCTTGAAAAAACAACCTTTGTTGGAAAGTATAATAAATAAATAAATAAAATATTATTTATATTTATAAATGAAAATCTTAATAAACTACTGTAATAAATTTCTACTTTTTGGCCTACTACAAATAAAAAGGGTGTGTCAATTGTTAAAGCTAAAAGAAATTGGGATTTCTGCTTGACATGGAAAATTCAATTGCATTTTATAAAACTCATGTTGGGGAGAAAGCAATGTTTAAGTATTTCCCAATGTGCAAAATTTCACAAGACCACATTGAATGCTTTTTTTCATACATACATTGTTTTCCATAAACCCTGAATTGTGAAGGATGCTTGGAAGCTATTGAAAAAAATGTGGAAGGTAGCCGAAAGACTCGGAATTAAAGACCGAGGAGGTTTAATTTTACCCAATGTGGGGTTAGCAACAATTCAAATCACCTATAAAAATATTCTTATTCATTTTTTCTATCAAGTCAATGGTTTAGGAGATACTGGGGTTGAAAAAACAAGAATTTTCACAACTTTAATTAAAGTGGTTTATTCAGAAGAAAAAAAATTAATATTAAACAAAGCAAAAGATTTTTAATAAATAAACCAATACTAGTAAAGTGAAAAATGTTGTATACATATAACACAGAAGCATATAACCACATAACTACTATATACAAATGAATAAAGTATTTTGTTAGCACACCAAATACCCTATCATCATCAAAGTTTTAACTTATTTTTCTTCCTCCCTGAAATCAATGTCCAATTCTTCATCTGCGAGCGGTGGACCGTTGGTGCCTGTTCCATAGTAGTTGCCAAAAACAGGTGAGCATGGTATCCTAGCTTTTTGGTATCCATACCTTCCATCGCACCCAGTTAAACAGCAACAAAAAATGGATTTTAGGATTGTCAGGAGCAAGTAGGTTCTTGTTTGTAAGTGAACACAATGATTGGACGTTTCTCACATTGTGTATTTATTAAAAATCTTTTGCTTTGTTCAATATTAATTTTATCATTTTTTTTTCCTGATGAATAACATGCTTTAACAAAAAATTGTGAAAATTCTAACTAAATAAAATTCTTGATATCTCCTAAATTATTGACTCAATGGAAAAAAATTAATAACAATAATTTTTTATATAGACTATACTCTTTGCTTAAGTGACTAGTTGACAAGATATTTGAAAAAAACTGAAAAAAAAAAAAAAAATTACTCGCCCTCAGAGACTTTTAATATGTTGTACAGGATACCCATTTCAACAACTGTACCAAATTTCAGGACTACATCATTTTTTTTTTCTAATTGTCATATTTTGGCCTTTGTTGTCTAGACTGACAGTCTAAAAAGGTGCTTGGTAAAAAAGTGTTGGGGTCCTAAAAGGACTCTAGCTGTATTATGCATTTGTTTCGGAACGTGATATTGCGAAGGATAAATAATAATAATAAAACATAAGTACTCCAATCACATTTAAAATATTTTATGTAAACCCTATAACGAAATATTTTGTAGTAACGAATATTTCAATAATGGATTTTCTTTGCATGAACTTTTAATAGAGTATATAGAGTACGACACCAATAAAACGTATACTTGCCAAGAAGCTGGACGAGATTGGGATGTTTCATTTCTTTCATAATTGATGCCTCCTCTAAAAAGTCTTTCAGTGCCATTGTATCTTCCTTAAAACAAATCAACAAAAATTATCATTGAAGAGATGAACAAACAGCCATCATAACAAAGTTTGCATGAATGGAGGTTGATCTGTAAGAATAGTTGAAAATATCTGTACCTTCAATGTTTTAACTGCGACAGTCTTATTGTATCTCTTCCACACTGCTTCATAGACATCGCCATACTGACCTCCACCAAGCTTGTGCCTCATTACAATATCAGTCCTATTAATTTCCCACTCATCGGGTTCTGGAAAAACAAAAGTTATCAGAAGCATAAAAAGAAATATTTAAATAATCCACAGCATCCATGGGGGAAAAGAAAAAAAACGCATAGATTTTAAAAATTCATCTTCAAATGAATAAAATAGATTTACCTGGGCTTAAGGCAAACACGGCAGGTTTATTGTGCTTAGGTGCAGGATAGAGAAGTTGGGTGATTAGGCCATCAGAGTGCATCGAATGGTGATGCACAAGTTCTGCAAGAGTATTGAACTTACTTTCTGTTGTCACATACACCTAAAAATTTCAAAAGGCAAATTTGAAAAAGTTATGATAAAAAATATACAAATACTGCACGTATATAAAAAATTGTAGAGGTTGTTACATTGCCTAATGGAACCTCAAACCAAAGTAAAATTAAATTTGCACTTAACTATAGTAAAACTAGGCTCCCTATTTTATTACTTTTTAATCAAAATTTTGCAGGGATTATTTGAGTAGCTTTAGATTGTACTGCAGGATTTGTGAACTTGAGATTTTATCCTTTTCCACTTTTTGATTCATGTTTTCATGATATTCGATCAATATTAATTTTTGACAATTATATTTACAAGATTTTGGGGATCACGACCTTAAGATTTCATCTTCTTCTTTTACTTGTCCCCCTTAAATGACATTTATTGGTAATCTTTACCTAACATAGAAAGCAAAAAAGTATGTAGATTTAATGTGTGAACCCATTTTCTCTAGATGTGATGAAGTGTTTAAATAGTAAATTCAACATTGGGAAGGAAACCCTTTATTATGTACTTTATACCTTTATTTCACACTTTTCAAGGTATTATAATATAACATAATATTCTATATAATCATGCTAACTTCACACTGAAGATACATTTTAACAGATAACCATACAAATAGCTTATAAGTAAGTTCTTCCAGGTGTAATGCATCCTAAACACAAGCGAAAGAGTGGTCAACAAACTACCTTAATGAAAAAATACTGTCACACTGAACACTTTTATTAATAGCAGAGCAACACTATGAAGCTTAGCTAAATAGCTAAATAGTAGCCTGCAAAACTGACAGCAGAAATCTTAACTGTTTTTATGCTGAAACAATAAATATTTTAGATAGGACAAAAATAGGTTTAACTTACAATAGCTGATATTTTAACATATATATATATGTAAACAAGATTAGACCCTTGCTAGATCCTTTTTATTATGGGTTTTACATATTTGCATATGCTCTGATTCTTTTCAATTTGCTTAAAAAATAGTTCCATTCCAGCTATTTTTTGCTAATTTTTTTAAAATAATATTTTTTAATTAAGTTAATTAATTTGATTTGAGATTGTTCCAGCTTGTTGGACAATAACCTCCCCATAGCAAAATGTTAAAATTAATATATTGGGAAGTATGTTCCCATTGAGGTCTTTTTAGTTTTTGTAAAGAAAACCTTATTATTTCCATGAATTTTTACAAAATATCTTAGTTAATATTTATATCATCGGTAAAACAAAAAAAATATTATCATGGGTGGCATTAGAACTAGGGATATTCTGGTTTGCATCCATCTTAGTTACCCTCCCTGTTCCCTCTTGGCAAACAAGGGATCTATATTTCTCTAACTCCTGCCAGATTAACTTGCTAAAATATTGCAAATTCTGACATTTTTTCAAAGTAAACTGCAATGCTATAAGAGTTTGACATAAAACAAAATGTGATAACTAGTTCGAATCCTAACCCTGACATTATTTCTCCTAATGCAAATAATTGTTAAAATTTTAATGGACCAATAGATGTTAAAGGAATCTTAATTAAGGTTAATCAATACTTAATGTATTACCTTTGTATCGGGATCTTCATTGATTCTGTAGTGGTATACACGACCCTCATACCTGAGAGATATACTCCTTTGTCCAGGAGAACTTTCCGACTCCCGGACAAGAAAACTTCCATTAATACCGGACGATAAGAGATACTCAGCCGCATTCCTTGAGATCGGTCCATGATACCACGAGTGTTTCTCGAGAGAGTTAACTGGTGTCACGTAGTTCGACGGCACCCAGCCAACCTGTGAAGAAGCAGAGTGTGCTTCACACCATTCTCCTGACTTGTTGTAAGAGAGGATACGCACTTGTTCACCTGTCAACAATAAAAAAAAATTGTAATATTAAATTACAAAGTAACTTACACAAGTAAAATTGATTGAAATCGCTCATAATTAATGTATTTTAATTTGCCTTAACGAAGAAAATCAGGAAAACTGACCAGTCTAAAAAAAATTTAACATCAGATATCAGCTACTTCCCTAGATATAATTTACTTCAATTTAATACATTTTTGTTATTTTGATAATTGCAGAGATGGATAAGTGTAAAACTGCTTTAAGGTCTGCCAGGAAACAATCGTGTATAAAAGTTGCTATTATTTACTTGATCAAATATTTCACTGTATATCAAATATATAAAATTGTGACTTAATATTTAAAAATTTTATTAGTGTGTACAATTAAATATAGTTCAAGAAATACATTTAGTCGCCAAGAAATAGAAATATATTTTTCACGCATCACAATCAGAGAATAAGCTACAAAGTTTATTGATACCTATTTATTAAAAATAGATTAAGAGCTAAATTTATGGTTAAGAAAATTTGTACATAATCATTTGTCTAAATTAGTTAGTTGTGTTGTCCTATATTCTGACGGTGATGAAGTTGAGCATGTTTCCTGTAACAGCTCTGAACTTGAGGAGATGACACAGAGATGGTGGTGGATCCTAGGTTACAGGATCTCGTGTCCTTTGACCTCCTCAAGTAATAGATAGTTCTCATTTCCATTGTCTACCGACAGGTCTGAGGAGCTCTAGGCTCATCTTTGGTACAGGTATTGTAGCACGGTTAATGGGGTATTATTAAATAAATACATTAGGATATTTCTGTGACTATGAGCATCAATAATATTCAAGTAAATTATAGATTTTGAAAAGCTATTCCTTTATCAAGATGTTTACATCTCATCTCGAAACGTTTAAATTAATTTAAGAAGCATTTTATAAATGAAATGCATGGATACTGAGACTTTTAGAATGAAGCAACATAAGACCAGTTCTAGATTTTATTATTTAAGATATATATTTAGAACCAATTTAAGATTTTATTTTGTGGCAGTCCTACAGAATATATCCTACAGTTATGTAGCCCTTCCTTCGTAACGTTACAAGTGATGATAAATCCCCAGCATTATTAATTCGTTTTTATTGATTTTATTATTGTATAGTTGTTCTGAAATGTGAGTTATCGTAGAAGTCGATATCAAGATACTTGAGAGAAAAAGGTAATGATGGTTCAAAGATATCTATCCAAAACATGGATTATTCATTCATAGGATGGAAGAGGGATAAAAAAGAGAAAATAAATTAAATAAGATAGAGGAATAATGGTGGTACACATAATTATGATGAATTTGAAAGGAAAAAGTGTGAAAACAAGATCTTAGTTTAATGGTGTTTAGAAGATGAGAAGGGCTTTCCTTCAGAAGCCATTTTTTTGAGAAGAAATATTTACATAGTTAATTTATAACAATTTTTTGCATTAGTTCACATAAAAAATATTAACATGTATTAAAAATAAATATTTTTGTTTTTAGTAACCACCAACACAACTATTGATACGCTTGATAAACCCTGGTCAAATTAAATCATGAATCCTTGGCAAGGCCAGAATTAAATAAATAAAATTATTCACAAAGCCACCAATGAGCTAATATGATATTAAAGTAGAAGCATAACCGTATAAAAAAAAAAATAAATAAAAAAAAATAAGCTAATACAAAATTACCTTTCTTAAGGGTGAGCTGGTTTTCCCCAGAGGCCTGAAAGTCATAGAGGGCAACAAAAAGTTGAGGGTCATCTTCTTCTTGGGACAGTAAGTTCTCTTTGGAAGTCCATCGAGATGCAAGGCCGGCTGGCTCTGGAATATGTGGCAACGGTCTGCTGGCCAGCAGTGCTTCTGCAATACAATACTCCTATTTACAAAAGGGTCTAACTGAAATCGGTAGAACAAGAGCATACACTAATACTAATGAGTGGCTCAAGGAAATGTGGCCTCACCAAGTCCCCCCCCCCTCTCGTAACCAATAATATGGACATTTTTTGACAGTATATTAAACAAAATAAATATATAAAATAATAGTGGCTTCTAAGATCAGCTGAATGATGAGGTGAACCCTTTCATATCATATAGAATTGGGATAATTCCTGTCAGTTGGAATAAAGGTATCTCGTTCAACAGATACATGTTAAGGCTTATTATGACATTAGCCAATTGATAAATTAGAAATCAAAATATGTACTAATAAATCTTTACAAATTAATGTAAACGTCATTTATCAAGGGATAACAGTCAATGTATGTGTTGGTATAGATTGCACTACTATTGATAATTATTAATGAAAGAAAAATAATACTGGTAAGATTTTGACTCAGATCCCGGACTTCCCTCTGGGAATCAATATCCCATTCCCATCTTACTCATGCAGTCTACCTCAGATGATAGAGTGTCAGACTGGATAGTTGAGGTGTGCCGGGTTCGCTAGAGAAATCATGCCAGTATATTTTTTCTTAGGCTAATAATTAATAACAAATTTAATGGATTTTTTGAAATTGTAGTCCGCTTAAGTCCTCACACATGTCATACAGTATTTATCAGGCCTCAGAGATAGATAATTTATAACATTAAAACATTAACAGTAATCATTATAACAGGAAAACATTTATTTTTAATTGCCAAGTAATTGATTAAATTATGACCATCTATTATGTTTTGTGAGTTGCTTTTACCATCTTTGGAACTTTAACTTAACTTAACTTTAACTTTGGAACTTAATTAAATCTTTCAAAATATCAGACCTTTATGAGAAACTGGGGTTGGAGGAAAATCGCTAACACAACAATTTTGATGACAGTTCTAATGACTTTAGTGATCACAGTTCATTGAAGGGCCAAATGGCTTATTTGAATCATCATGTAAAGAGCTTCAATTTTATACCTTACTTAATATGATCGAAAAATATTTCTTTCCTAATCAGTAAGTAATAGATTAATAACTGTTCAATATTTTACATGAGGTTGCTTTTATTTTTGTTATCATAAGGACATCAAATACAACTACCATGCAAATAACCATGCTTTGACAAAACAAAACAAAAAAAGTGGTTGAGTAAAATTTGTGATCACAATGTTAATGGCTGTTTAAATGATGACTATAATTTAAGGAGAAAAACAAAAATTACATAGTAATAAATAGGATGTTGAGGGGTTTAATCTGTTAAACTGCTTCATTATAGAAAAGATATTTTTTAGTATCAAGTAATTAATAATGGCACTTAATCTTATTTTATGGTTATATATTTGATGTCTCCTCAATATAAAATAAGACCTCAAGGTAAAATGTCATGTCTCTAACTTGAAAAGGGGATAGAAAGGAACAGAAAGACAGATACTCAGGTGAATATATAAGGGGTATTGGTTTGGGGGGGGGGAAACCAAGGAAACTCTATAAAGGAGAAACTATGAGGCTAATCAGATCAGATCACAGTTAATCTTATCTAAAGTAATAATAACATGATATAGGGTGAAAAGTTCATTTTATCTCTTGATTTTGAGGCTTTATGTGCTATAATGAAGGACAGTAAATGTTTTTCACTCGAATATGTCCTCATGACCCAGTTCATAAGTACTTCACTTAACTTGAAAACGCTTATCTGCAACGGGTCCAAAAAAATTGCTAATATGACTGAATTGTTTATGAATGAAATTTATGTCCATTTAATCTGGGCTGCTGATTCATAAAAACATAGTCTGCCACCCCTCCCCCAAACAATGTACAATTTGATGGCAGATGCACATGAAAAAACTCTTTTAGAGCCAGAAAACCAAGGATTTCTTTATAGATTAAACTTGTTCTAATTTAATGTATGTAATCAGAAGATTAAAAAAATATCAGCTATCCTAAACATGGTGCAATTTGATGGCAGACATACTTGAAAATTAACGATTAGTTGAGGGGTGGAACTTAAAACTGTTTATATGTATAGTCCAGGAGGCATTCGAATCCAAAATCTGACGATTAGATAAAACATGGAGTAGTTCTGATTTTTGATACAGTTGTTTGGGGACACATGCTAAAAGTTATTGAGGATGGAGGGTGAGCGCAAGGGGGGGGGGGACCCCAACAATGTTTTAAGTTATTTTTTTTCGTTTTTTTTTTCAAATATCTCACAAACTAGTGTTTTTAGCAAAAAGTACTATACATACAAAATTACAGTACACAAAATTGCCTATAAAAATGTTCTTATTCATTTTTTCCATTGTTTAATGGTTTATTAGGAGATGATGAGAGTTAGATAACAGGAATTTTCATGAATAAACCGCTTTAACAAAAATTGTGAAAATTCTTGTTTTTTAACCGTCACTATATAACTGATGTTATATGCTATCCTAAACGATGGACTCAACAGAAAAAATGAATAAGGCAGAAAAATGTAACGAAATCTACTTTAATTTTGTATATAAAGAACTTTTTGGTAAATTATTAGTTTGCAAGATATTTGAGAAAAATCGAAAAAAATTACCCTGAATTCCTGGTTTTAGTTATTTGTCCTTTTTCACTTTACTGGTTTTGATGGATTTATTAAAAATCTTTTGCTTTGTTTAATAATAATTTCTTCCTTTTTTTTCTCTCTCATTAATGTTGATGACTACAATGTTGATAATTCCTGGTTTATATATCCTAAACCAGTGGTCGGCAAACTTATTAGCCAAAGAGCCAAATATGAACATTACAACAATTTTTAAAGAAATTGGGAGTCAAATCTGGTTGTTTAGTAAACTTTTATTACACTAAATAAGTTAGTTTCAAGATATTTGTGAAAATTCGAAAAAAATTACCCTGAATTCTTGGTTTTCATTATTTGTCCTTAAAAATGTTAGTGTAACAAATCAATGTAGTATATTTCTTATAAATCCCAATACAATTTTTTTTTTGGAGGTGAATACTATGGTGAAAGAAACACAAATAAATCATTTCTCGTATTATGTTGAGAAGACAATTGTACACTTAGTGAATTCTGTACACATAGTGTTGATATGAAAAATTCATGAGAACATGAATGAAAAGAGATATTCTTAACTTTATTTTGTTTTAGTACATCGTAATATGTAGTTAAATAAAATTATTTGTAAAAATAAAATGTTTAGCTATATTGTTACAGAATATGTGAATAAGTTGGTTTTCTAAAATTTATGTTCACATCCCTTTTTTTCTATAAATTATTTGATGAAGGTGTGCCACATGCAGTTTTTGTGTTGTTTTTTTCTTTTGTCGTATAGTTGACTTACCTAGTAATAAATAAGAATACGTTTCATTCATAAAAAATCACATTAGCGATTTTTTCGGGACTTTTTTTAAGGGGAAAAAAGTTATGCACCCAGTTCGAAACGGTAGACGCCGTGTTTTCATAACGTGAAGTGCTTAGCAACAATATTTCATAGCGATTTATTATAACATATAAGTCACGTTTTGGAGTTTGTACTAACGAACTGTAAGGGAACACCCATTTTTATTTAAAGAGCTGATGTGAAAGAAAGAAATGACAACAAACATTGGGAACTTAACATATTATAATGATTTGCTATAAATCAAGTTAACATCTCTGACTTCACACATACCAGTAATGACACAAAGAGGGTTGAGGAGGAACTGGATATAGCATGGATCTCCTTCAGTATAATAAACGTTCTCATGACAGGAGGGTGGGGAATGGTGGGAGCTCTCCCACCTACACGACCAGGCACAACGAGCAGTTGAGATTTTTAAAAAAGATAGTCTGTTTTTTAACTTCGCGTAATTTGGATGACATGAATTTATTGTATTGTGTAATAAGCTATTCACCCCCGAATAAATTACGAGGGTTCAATATCATCTTGAGGACATATGAAGCGGACCCTA